>PVIU01000372.1:0-275349 GCA_004026605.1 Ondatra zibethicus | reverse complement strand
TTTTAAAGTACAGTCACCATTGTGATGAATATATGTTGAGGCATGAAACAGCTCAATCACTCAACAGGCCACTCAATGACAGTAGCTTCCTCTCTAACTGATTACACATGCTGAGGGCTCTTGTGTGCCTGGTATTCTGCCTGGCAGAGGTAAAGATAAAAACCCAAATCTAATTCAGATTGTTTTAGAGACACCAAATGCACTGCTGGTGTCATAGTGGCCATCTTCCCGACAGAAAAGAGTTTGGACATGTGGAGTCCAGTGTTCTTTGTGTTCTGTTGTTACAATCTGATATCTTGTCTTTTAATTTTTGGAAGAGGAAGAACATAAAGTTGGGCACGAAGGGAGAAGGGGAAGATCTGGGATGGCTTCGAGTGAGAAGAATGATCAAAACACACTGGAAGAGAATTTAAAAGGTAAAAAGGAAAATAAAAGAAAAACTGCCAGATATGTTGTTTCTAAGAAGATTACGAGGAACTACACCTTGCTTTTAAAATTTTTACTGAAATGTTATTGAAATTACTGAAATACTAGAAAAGGTCCCCCAGATAGAATTGTATTCTGTTGAGGTTTTCACGAAAGAACATCTGTCTGTGCTGGACTTTTCTTCACTGTCCATCATGGGAATTCACGCTCACAGCGTGAGAATTCGAGCATGGAAAAAACCAGCAACTTCACTCGTGTTTTTAATTCTGTTATCCTTCAATTATTACTCCAATCAATACAAATATTTTATAACTTTAGATGTATCTACTTTAGATTTTATCTGTTCTCATTAATGTAATAAATTTTCCCTCTATAATTTTCACTGGTTCAGCTGTTTCTAATATGTACTTTTAACTTTTAAGTTTGTTTAATCTTTTATTTCTCACGTTAAGAAAGAAGAGAAAGATTTGTATGTTCTAAGAAAGAACAGAGAATAATCTCTTATTTCTTGACTAATCAGCTTCTTTTGAAAAATAATTATGTATTTTTGTTTAACGTGTATGGATGTTTTGCCTGCCTGCGTATCTGTGCACCACAGAAGTGCAAGGCCTGTAGAGACCAGAAGAGGGCATCAGATCTATTGGAACTGAGTAAAGACAGTTGCAAACTGCCATGTCAGTGCTGGGAACAGAGCAAATGCTCTTAACAGCTGAGCCATCTCTGTAGGCCCTCGGCTTCTGTTTGTATACAGTGTAAAGTGAGGAGGCTCACCCACATGGTCTTTTCCTTCCATCCTTTGTTGTTCAACTCTAGGTATATCTTTCACAGTCAAATTTTAAAATAGTCTGTTTAATCATAATTATTAATAAGCCATCATGAAGATTCACTTAGCTAAATGAATTAATTATTTCATTTGCTTATAGGTCAATTAGAGAAATTATAACCCAATAACGAGCACTTTCAGTATAATAGAAGTATTAAATACTAACCAGCAAGGGAGTAAGGGATGACTCATGCAGAAGGAACCCCTCCTCATCGGAATAACGTAAATGCTCCTGGCACCTGCGGCCAGTGGTTCTCGGTCTTACATTCCATCTATTCCATGGGCTAGTTTTTCTCAAGTCAAGGCCAGGCCTTTCCTAAGATTTCTAAACAGTATGTACCTTTAGTGCACATAAAATGCGTATGTAATGGATGTGTATAGGCAGTTTTTAAAAATTAAAATGGACTATGGAAAAATCTTCCAGGCTGGAAATAAGCATTTACACGTAATCCTGTGCCTCAAGTAGGCCCAGCGGACTGCATCCTCTTTCCTGCCAGCTACCTAGACAGAGGATTCCAGTTAAACCTTCCCTTTCTTTTCTGGATAGATTTCACCACCCAGGAATACATTCTCAGCCACTGCTGTTTCTACACTTTACATGACAGGAGTCATTCTGCCACCTGGTCTTCAGAGACTTACTTCTGATGCTCAAGAACAGCTTTAGGAGGGACACGGCCCTGGGTTGGTTCAGCCTTGCAGCTAGCAGCACCAGCTAGCTACAGAAGTATACAGTGACCCATACGAACGGTGCATTTGCAACACTCATGAACACCTTTCCTTGCAGATACTAGGAACACTGGACTGCAGGGCTTTGCTATGTCCCAAACTAGTAAGTAGAAAAAAAAAAAGAAATTTACAATCCTTCAGGGAATACCGCACTGTGGAATGCAATTTCACTGTGATGCCTGCATGCCTCTGAGAACCAATGAGACCCAGATTTTGTACTGGTTCTTTTGTACCATTTCATAAAATCCAGTTTTGATTCAATGCAGTGACCTATTGTCCCAGTATACATGGTGACCTTTTAAGCACCACAAACACAAACTTATAAGCCTAAATAAAAAGAAAAAAGATCCCAGTGTTTAGCCTTTTACTTTTTCCCCTGGTATTTTTGACTGAACTATGTTTTTAACTTCAATGAAATGATATTTGCCAATAGTTTCCTTTGCCACGTTCGCATTTACCCAAGACACAAATAAGATATTCCATTACTAACCTCTAAAAGCACGGTTTTACTGGTCTCTGAAAAATACCTGAGATTAACTTCTGTACATGATGCAAGGTGATACATAATTTCATTGTTTCCCATCCCAAGTATTCCAGCACAAGACACCTGCCTCTCCACACTGGCCACTGTACTAGCTTCAGCGTGATAATTCCCATGCATTCACGGTCCATAACTCCATTAGTCTCCTGCTACCTGTATAGTGTAGCTTTGGTTGTTTTGATGTAGCTGGTAAAGACAAGGTGCAAGCTTCATTGCACCATTTTCATCTTTTGTTTGCCATTCTCATCTTTTGCTCTATCATATAAATTAGAGGCCCAGATTGCCTACTTCTATCTATACAAATATTTGAACTTGGATGGCATTGTATTGAATCTACAATGTATAGAAAAAAGTAAATTTTTATATTGCACCTTCTAATGTCTGTACCTAATACTAGTCACTCTATTCATTGAGGCCGTCTGTAATATTCTTTGATAGTTTTTTAAAACTTTTTTCCATCACTTTCTTATGTTGTTCTTCAGATTCATTGCTTAGTAAGTTATATTTCTGTGCCAATGTCAGATATTTTTAGCTGTGATTTTTCTTATATTTTTAAATCAGGAGAATGCAATTGATTGTGCATACAGCATTGTTAAATCTTCTTATTAATTCTAATAATTCATCTGTAGGGTTTTTCAGTATTCTATCAATATATTGATGATTACATCATTTGGGGAGATGAGTTCTGATGTTTCCATCCTAATGAACACCACATCTTCTTTTTCTTAGTTTACGGCTGTGGCCAAGGATTCTATCCTGAGGTATCAGTCTTGAAATGGTACCTTTGCCTAAGCTGTAGAAGGTGCACTTAAAGACAAAGGAGAATTTCTAGGAAGTTCTTCCTTACAGACACGGGCAACTGTTCGTGGAAATGAGTCTTCTATGCCCAACTTGCTAAGACATTTTTTTTCTGAATTACATATATAAAATTTTATCAAGTATTTTTCAATGTCTTGGATTAAATATATTTTCTCTTTTCATAATTACTATAGTGAATTCTATCACTATTTGAGCAGAATCTGATTTTGAATGACCAGAACAAATAGGATCTCTTAGCTATTATACTTTGAAATGTATTTTATACACTGCTAGATTTAATTAGCAAACATCCTCTTTGGATGCTTATGCATTGGGATCATTAATAAAATTAGTTACAAGTTTTCTTTCTTGTACAGTTCTTGTCAAGTGTTGACATTAAGGTTATGGTGGCCTGAGGGAGTGGGGAACTGCGCCCCTTCCTACTGGACTGTCCAAAAGAGGGCGCCAGCTCAAAGTGACTTCTTGCTGTGCTTGGTGGAATTCCTGGTGAAAGGCAACCAGCTTTACTACTGTGTAAAATGATTTTACTTTTAAAATGACTAAGCCATTTTTAAGATAAATAGTTGTAGGACTGTTGAGCTTATGTATGTGAAATTTTTATATAAAACAGATAATTTCTAAAATTAGTCACTATAAACATATAGTATAATAACGTTCATTTCATCTAATTTTGCCTTCAATTACCTAGTTTTTAAAATAAAAAGGTTTAATATTTATTTATGTATCTGTGTATAGTTTTTAAAATAAAAAGGTTTGATATTTACTTATGTATCTGTACATAGTTTTTAAAATAAAAAGGTTTAATATTTACTCATGTATCTGTGTTAGCCACACAAGGTCAGAGGAGAGCGTTGAATCTCCTTGATCTGGAATTCCATGTGGTTATGAGTTGGGACCAAACCCTGGTCCTCTTCAAGAGAGGCACCCACCTTCAACGTGGAGCCACCTTTCTAGCCTGCTAGATTTCTAATTGACAACTAGGTTCCTTCAGCTAACTGCAACTATAATGCCACTGTCTTCATTTCCACTGATGCTACTGTGAGGTCAGCTGGAGGGGTTTTCTTTCTTTCTTATAAACAAAACTTCCATGCCTTGCAGTAAAATACACACGTGGGCTTTTTTCCATCTGTCCTGTCAATATCACTTGGGGTACAATGAACCTTTGGGTTAGTTTTCCATCTGGATAATTCTCAGAGGCCATGCCCTTCACTGCTGGCCCTGACGCCCCTGCTCTGGGAAGTCTAGTCAGGGGTATGGCAGACGGTCCTGCCTCATCCCTGTGCTTCTTAACATCCATGTTCTTTGTTCCGCTTTTAGCCTTCTTATGCTGCATTCTTCATACTTCTTAAGTTCAGTTTTCTAATTCATTAGTTTTTCTCAACAAACTCAAATGTGATATTAAACCTGCCCTAAGAAAATTTAATTTCTATTTTTCATTTATATAAATGTGACTTAGTATTTCTTCAAATTTTCTCACTCTTTACTATAGTTCTCATTTTTTATTCTACCTCTTCTGTAATTTAACAAACATTCTGAGTTTCAGAATTCAAACACAAGAATTCTGATTTTACTTGGTAAAATCTTGGGTACAGACTCTTTTTTTTTTTACATAAAGTCTTTTTAAAATTGTATGTTGCTTATTTTCTTGGGGATGTTATTTGAGGTTTATTTAGTTTTTGTTTAGTTATTTAGTTATTTTTTGACTTTTTTCTTGTATTCCTATCAACTGGATGCTGCTGTCCTGGTTGTCTGCTTACTTTAGCCTCCTTTGACTTTTCCTATCTGTTTATCAGAAAAACAAAAAAGGTTTCAATTGTATATTCCAGATTCGGGTCTTGAACTAATACTTATTGCTTTTATGAGAGTCTATTAAATTTTTATTTTATTGATCATTCTTAAGTTCACTTAATCAGCAGCCACCTATTTTTCACAGCAATCTGTTTGCCCTGCTCACTTCCCACGATGAATTACAGGTCTTTCTGCAGACTGAGCTACACTCTCAACTCTGCTTCTCTTGCCCTGAATGACACAGATGTCACCTGGGGTCAGGGCTCCTCTCAGTGCTCACTGCTGCTCACAGGTCTGATCCACACGCTGGTCAACTCAAGTGAGGTGTTGATTTGTGCACCAGAACACAGATGGAGTTTTCTAGAACACATGTGCCTTGTGGGGAGTGAAGGGCTGATCGGCGAGAGGAGAGGGTATGTTGGCTGGAATGTCACAAGAGAAGAGGTGAGCTGAGAGTCCAACACCTCCTTTTGCTCCCAAATAAGGCAGGAAATACTTTACATTGCAAGTACAGGATTCTTGCATGTACAGAGTCATCTTGCTGACAAGGCTGCCCCCTTTTCCAGCACTGAATTATGCCCACTCCAGATCTAGCATCATCTTAAGAGTCTAGTTTGTTTCTCTTTAGGAGGAGATCTAGTGAACTGCTCATCTCTTAAGCAAATATTACTGGGGTTTTGGTTTTTTGAGTCTTAAAAAAAGAAAATCAAATGTAAAATTCTATGTGCACTAGGTAGGATGGGGACTTAGGGTGAAAGGGATGGAATGGTCCAGCTGTCCATCACGACAATCCATGCCCGTTCTCCTGGGATTCAACAGAGACCTACAGCCTGCCCAGGGACTCCCAAGGGCTCCTCGCCATACCAACACATACTTTTTTTCTGTCCAAGTTATAATTTCATTGCTCAGGGCTGTTTTTCAGTAAGGGTCCCTTTCCTGAACTAGGGCTGCTGCTAATTTAGTTCCATTTCTACAGCGTCCTAGTCACTGAGTGAAGATTCCAAATTGGAGAGGAGGAAGTACTTAAGATCATCCTGCCACTTGAGCAAGCATTCTCCCAAATTATAAAATGCAGACATACACCATGTGTTTTCATATGTGAATATACAGTAACGAATTTAATATCCTAATATAAAATAGAAGCTTATTAAACATCGAGAACTTGTCACAGAAGAATTACAAAGATTCCTCACTGGTAATCATGCTTCAGGAAGGTTCTGTGCCAGACTGCCATCACCCCCGCCCCCCAATTGCCTTTTCTATATCTGTGCATGAATTTTATGAAGCTTCCCAGCACACTTCTCTCCCAAACTCTCCTGCCTCACAGACACCTCTGCCAACTCAGAGTGATTTTTATCTTCCCATAGCTTTGTAACTAGCAAGGGCTGCTCTGTCCCCAGCTCACTGGCTGCTCGTGAAACCAACAATGCCTAGTCTTGGTGAGTTTGCTTTTAAGTTTATGCATTTTTAATGCCACAGACAACACTAATACCAATCTGTAGGGTCACGGAAGAGAATTAAGGCTCTCCTTCACAGAATGCTCCTTCTCTGATGACAGAGCTCATATGCTTCTTCAACCACTGATTCAATATGGGGACCCCTTGCTGTCCAGCCCAGCCTGCCTATTTCTGGAAGAAGGCACAGAATATTTAACAAGTGTGAGTTTTCTTAATAGAGTCTAAGGGCATTTATTGTGAAGCCTTCTGATTGGATTTCTTTGCCTATTCATTTTCTTTTAATTTAGGCATCTCGTTACTTGCCTTTTAAATTATTTCCTTCACATATACTAGGGACTAATGGAGCACGGTGCTTTTCTCTTCTGGAATCCCCTTGACATGCACTGCTCTATGCGTTGGCCTCCTCCCCCTTGAATACCCACACTGGGGGTCATCGATAACCTCATCACACCTGTAGGTGGTTCCTAAACAAAAGGCTCTCTTTTTCTCACTTGATTTTGTTGCCTGCTTGCTTCTGTGAAACCTACTGCTCATCTTTCCCTGCCCTCTCCACAGAAAGCTTTAGAGACATGTTCTTACTTGGATTATTGTGTCCAGAGGATACAAGTTGAGAGTCCTGAAAAAAGAAAAACAAGAAATATCAATTAATGCTCTTATTTCCATTTTCCAAGCTAAAGTTGAATACATGATATATTACTCATTATTCAGAACCAAGTCTCCATTCAAAACTCTACCAGCTACTGTCACGAGACACATTGACATGAGTGTGCTTGTTAAGAAGTCCTGGGAGTATAGCTGACAATCACAATCAATTTTCAGTATTGAATTTTGTTATGTTTTATTGAGGTGATAATTCACATCATACAAAACAAGCATTCGGAAACAAGAGATTCTGTGGCTTGTGGTACTTTCAAGGTGTTGAATGACTGCTACCTCTACCTAGGTGCCACGCATCCCATCACTCAAACATCAAGTCCCCTATCCTTTAAGCCGCATCCCCTACAGCCTCCTTTCCCTGTCCCTCAGCCCCTAGTAACCTACCCATTTCCATCTGTGGTTTTGGACTTTCCCATTCTGGTATCTCATCTACCTAGAACCACACAATCTGTGACCTTCTGAGTCTGGCTTCTTCAGTTAGAATGCTGCACTGGAAGTTCATTCTTGTTGGAACTGGTCTCAGTAGCCATCTTTTCTCCCTCCCTCCCCCATTTTCCTCTCTTCTTTCTTTGGCAAGGTCTCACTATACAATTTATGCTGGCCTGGAACTTATAATCCTCCTACCTCAGGCTTCTGAGTGCTAGGATTATCAGTATGTGCTATGGTTCATTTTATGGATGAATACTATTGGATATATAAGATGATATTTTATGCACACACTTGCTGATAGCATATAGTGTCTATATTCTGTGAGCTGTGCTGCTACTGACTGAGACATATACAGCTCCTGTTTTAAATCCTTCTCTGTATATACCTAGAGGTAGAATTTGGGGTCTTATGAAACTCTGTAAATTTTTTGAGATGCACAAGCTGTTTCCTGTGGTGGCAGAACCGCTTCACTTCATTCCTATCAGAAACATATAAAGGCTCCGATCCCTCAAGATCCTTGCCAGCACTTATTATTTTAACTGTTTTTTTGTAGTCATCTTTGTATGGGAATAATGGCATCTCATTGTGCTTTTTATTTGTATTTGCCTAAAAACTAAAAATGTTAAGCATTTTTTCCACACAGCTGATGACTATTTTCATTTTTGAAGAAATACCTATTCAAGTAATTCATCATTTTATGTAGTTATTTACCTTTTTGTTACTGAGTTGAAAGAGGTCCTCACACAGTTAATTCTATACCCTTACTAGATATATGGTCTGACAATAATTCCCCTGTTTTCCAGTCTTTTCCCTATTACTGATAATGTCCTCTGATGCACATAACTTTTATATTTTTATATTTATTTAATTTTTCTTTTGTTGTTCATACTTTGGTGGGTTGCATTTTAGAATCTATCCCTAAAACCAAGGTTATAGAGAACTAACCTTGTGTTTTCTTCTATGAAATTTATGACTTTAGTTCCCAGATTTAGTCACTGATACATTACTTTAATGTCTCTGAACCCAACTCATTTGCCTCTGAATGTGTCCTACTTCTAATGCCTTTACAGATGAAGGCTGCCAGCCCCATCTTGACTGGACACACTCTACTGAGCAACTGTGATCTCATTGTGATGGACACAAAGTTTATTATGCAGAAGCATTAACTTGCAATGGCATAAATCCAGTAAGATACTCTGTATCTTAGATTTAGTTACTACTCAGGTAAATAGATTGAATCTGCTTTTATTTGTATTAAAATGAAATGCAAACTTCTGTCTTGAAAATTTAAATTTTCTTTCTTTGTAAAATTGTTTTTTTAACATAAACTATAAGGGTGAGTTATATAAGAATGAACTAAGATGGTAAGAGTGTAAATAAAATGTGTACCAGTACATAAAATCTAAAATTCTTATATAATTCTGATATGTGGAATAAAAACCTACTGAAATGGAATTAACTACTAATATATGACTTGAATGTGTTTCTACACCATTTTGCTCTAGGAATGCAGTTGCTATCAGGCAGAGGGAGACACTTAATAGGACTGGTGATATTTAAATCTAAGTAATAATGTCCATTTTAGAAAGAAACCCCTCCGGAATAGGATAAAATGACCCAGGCTGTTGGGTAGGAGCTGTGTGGCCTGAGTTACACAGAAGCCCAAGGAACCTTTCTTTTTTTATTTTTTACTTATTTATTTATTTATTTATTATGTATACAACATTCCTTCCATGTATGCTTGCATGCCAGAAGAGGGCACCAGATCTCATCATAGATGGCTGTGAGCCACCATGTGGTTGCTGGGAATTGAACTTAGGACCTCTGGAAGAGCAGTCGGTGCTCTTAACCTCTGAGCCATCCCTCCTGCCCTCAAGGAACCTTTCTTAGGTAATAATGAGCTATTTGCCTTCAGAAGAGCAACAAGTTTAGTTCTTACTCTGGAACTCAGCTTTAGGAAAATTAGAATGTGAAGATGAAATAAATAAACCACTCTTGAAGTGACGGGCTGAAACCTAATCTGCAAAGCGACGCTGGCCTACTTTGGGTATATTCTGTAATACAAGAAATAAGTGTCCACAATTAAATACTCCAGATGGGTTGGTGTGCTCTTCTTCTCCAATTAATTTGGAGTTTATATATGGACACAAGTTTGTTTTAGCTTTAATTTGTAGAAAACATTTTGAGCCTCAGTCAGTCAGCTTCTCCGTGCTGTGCGTAGGCTGCAGCTCTAGACGGAGGAAACTTGCCATCAATGGACAAGGATGGAAACTGGCATGGATTTCAGCACTCAGTTTGTTCTTCTAAAATCAGATCAGGGAGGCCTTTCCTGATTCTCTGCCCACACTAACGAGAGCAGAACGTTCATTTGCTGATATATCCTGCACCTTGTATACTAGCTACTGGCATCCCCTCTTTTGAAGTACAGAGTCAGGGTGTGCTCGCGTTCACAGGAAGCATCATTCCTACATCCCAGAAGATCAAATTTTAGCTGAAAAACCCCTCTGATTAATGATTTATTATTTTATTTTGCATGAGGCAGAGAAGGAGAAGCAGAATATACTTAAAATAATTGCTTGCAAAAACATTACTACAGAAGACTGTATAGAAAAGATATGAATGAACTCAGACTTTGTTCCTACTGCTCTGATGTCTTCTGAGTGGTGCACTGACTACCAGATATTAGCTCAGAAAACACTAACTCATTAAATTCTAATATTTCCAGGTTGTCATTTTCTGGGTAGAAAAGCAATCTCGTGTGTGTGTGTGTGTGTGTGTGTGTGTGTGTGTGTGTGTGTGCTGTACTGACAAATTCTGGAATCTGTTCTCACCTTCTGCCTTGTTTGTTTGAGGTAGTGTTTCTCTTGTTTGTACTTCTGCACTACATATGCCAGGCTAGCCAGCCCACAAGCTTCTGCCTCATCCTGTGAGTGCTGGGGTTAGAGGCTTGCTATTGATCTGGCTTTTTACGTGGGGGTCTAGAGATCTAAACTCAGACCATAGGACTTACACAGCAAGCACTTTTACCCAGAGCGATCTCCCTGGCCCCGACCATCATTCTTAACTACAGCTGGCCCAGCATGCCGTTCGTCTGTTCTTGGAGGCATTCATTTCTTTAAGAAAACACGGAGGCTGTCTGAACCCTGATAAACTATCTGCCACCCTTCCTTATCCAGTTAGCTGTGAAATCCCAGGGGCCTCCACAGTGTGGAATTGTTCCTTCTTCAGGAAGCCAGTGCCAGGTTGGGTAAAAGCAGGAGATAACCGCTTTTTCCAAAGGGCCCAGAAGCTGGAGTCCTTTCCATTTTTATGTTCACGCCAACTATCCAGACACCAACATGCTTGTAGATTCTACCTCAAAGGCTGTCTCTGCCCTGTTGGTACACGCCTGGAGAGTGCCCGTCCTTTTCAATGCCTCCCTGACCTTTCTGTTAGGCCACTTAAAGGCCATGCCAGTGAGTCCTGTGAGCTAAGAATGAAGGATGCACACGAATGACTAAGTCTGGCTGAAAGTGATGTCACGAGGCTGTCTGAGTGTTTAAAACTATTGGTTCTGTCTAAGTTCACTCTTGGGATATACATCTCACTGGTTTCTGTAATTCAAGAGTCTCTTGCTCTCTGAGACCTTCCTGACTCTGAGTGAGACTTTGTTGATTCTTTGTTTTATTTTCAAGTATGAGATTTTAAAAATAAAACCATATTGAGGTATAAAGCACACATGGAAAAAAGACACTTGATAAGGTCAAAAGAATCTTACTTTGATGACTGCTTTAATCCAAGCATGGCTCTGTAATAATTAATAAAGAAACTTCACTGAGCCAGAAAAAAACAAACTGCTATCATCTCCTATCAGGCCATTCCTCAGTTTCTGGGCTGTTTCTAGCTTGTCAGGGTCACATTTCAAACGTGCTATTCTGATGGTCAAGCACACAGTCGGGAGAATCAACCCTTCTGCCTTCAAAGAATGACTTAGTTTGAAGTTCCAACACCAGAACTATTATTTGGCATCTTGAGAATCCTGAAACCCTTTAAATGTGGTATTTAACTCATTAAAAATTGTGATTTTGCTCAAGATAGAAATTACTAGGTGCACTGGTGTTCATGAGAGCCCTTTAGTGAAGTACGGTAATGAATAACATGTTTCATAAGATGCACCATGTCATTCCAATCAAATGAGGACCCATCAGACCATGTACTACTGTGATGGTCAATCTTAATTATCAACTTGATTGGACTGAGATTAGTAAAAACACATTGCTGGCTATGTCTTTGAGGGATTTCCAGTGTTATTTAGACCATGGGGCTCTGACTTGTAGACGAACAACATGGTGGAATTATTAGGAAATGGTGATGGGTGGGAGGTAGGGCCTAGGTGGAGGAAGCAGGTCACTGAGCATGTCCTCTGAACTATGTCTTTCCTCTGCTCCCTGCCGTATACAGGACTGCTCTGCTCAACAGGCCCTTCCCTCCAGGATGAACTGAATCGTCCAAAACTGGGAGCCTACATGAGCCCTCTTCCCCTTCACTTATGTCTGGAACTCTGGCCACAGTATTGAGAAAGAACTAACCTAACTACCATGAAAGGAAACCTTGGTAATTAGCATAAGATACCATTGACTGTAAAATAAAAACCAATTCTGGGCCTCTTGAAATGAGCTGTAGATCAATGAAAGAAGAGGATTTTCAACTATAGTTTTGGAGGAAGGTAGTACTCATACTGGTATGGTAAGAACATTTCTCCTTTAAACATTTTATTTTTTATTACTTTTAAAAATGAAGTATATGTGTGTGTGTGGATTTGCATGTGTAAGAGCAGGAGGGGATCAGATGCCCAGGAGCTGTGAGCTGTCTGAGGTGCCAAGCCCTATTTCTGTAAGAGCAACAAGTTCTCATCACTGTTGTGCCCTCTCTCCAGCCCTTAGTGATGGTAGTTCTTAAAAATAATGGCTTTGTTGAACTTTTTGAAGATGACTCCACTCACATTTCTCCTTGTTTGTTTATCAGTTCATCACTAGAATTACCAAAAGCTAGAAATGGAAAAATTTATATTTTCATATGACTCCTGAAGCTAATTAACAAAAGAAATGTAACCATACAATTCTGGTAGGTTTTTGTTTACTCAGCAGTCACTTTAATGTCCTCAAAATAAATCTATCTATCTATCTATCTATCTATCTATCTATCTATCTATCTATCTATCCATCCATCCATCCTCCCTCCCTCCCTCCCTCCCTCTCTCCATCCCTCCCTCCCTCCCTTCCTTCCATCCATCCATCCATCCATCCACCCATCCATCCATCCATCCATCCAGAGGATAACTTCTATGAATCAATTCTCTTCTTCTACGATGCGAGTCATGGGGATAGAACTCAGGTACTTGTGAATATTTTATTTGTGCTTTAACAAATAAAGCTTGCCTAAAGATAAGAGTGTGGAGTTAGCCACTAGCTAGCCATAGAGGCCAGGTAGTGGTGACACACACCTTTAATACCAGCACTTGAGAGGTGGAAGCAGAGGGATCTCTGTGAGTTCAAGGCCACCCTGGGCTACGCGAGATTGATCCAGTCTAAAAGAAAACCAGAGCTAAGCAGTGGTGGCTCACACCTTTAATCCCAGTACTTGGCAGTCACATGCCTTTAATCTCAGCAGTAGGGAGGTGGAGACAGGAAGGGATATGGCTGGGCAGAGTGAGGAATATAAGGCAGAGGCTCACAGCATTCAGTCTCAGATAGGATCTCTGAATGTAAAAAGAGGTAAAAAGAACTTTAGTAGCTGGATGCTCTACTTCTCTGATCTTTCACCCCTAATATCTTACTCTGGGTTTTTACTATTAAGACCAATTAGAATGTGTGCTACATCTGGCACCCAACGTGGTCCTCAGCTACAGGACCTCAGGCTTGATAGCAAGTGCCAATGCCTGTTGAGGCATCTTTGCTGGCCCCAAGCAGTCTGTTTCCTTTCGTTCTGCGTCAATAAGGCTCACGTTGACAAAACATAATTTATAGTTAATTTAAATGTTTCTTTTTGAGGTAATGTGAATCATGAAGCTTTAGTGCAAATATTCATTTGGAGATGTGCGGCACGCCAGCAGCCTGGAGGAGATGTGTGATCAGCCGTCCAACGCAGGCACTTCCCTTCACATTTGCTAGCTCTCATTCTCTTTTCTGATGAATTAAGAGGAAGGCAGTCAATTCTCATTTCTGTAATGATGCTAGAATTCTGTGTAAGGCTTTGAAAACCACTCAGCAAGAATAGTTCCAGATGAGGGCTGATCCGCCAGATTCATCACTCCTAGCCATGTGAAATGCTCCCAAGATGCCCCTGGGTTGAGATGTGTATTCCTGTCCAGACTGGAAAGCATATTTCACTTTTCAGCTCTTTATTTGCATTTCAACTTATGAGATTGCTGCAAAATGAAGGGGAAAGGGGCAGAGAAAATTCATTTTCTTCTCTCTTGACTGAAATACCTGGTAATGAATGGCAGCCAATTTACAGGAGTCATGGATTGTTTTCTTTACCAAATCCAATTACTTTGGAGATTTGAAGAACGAGGCAGAAATGCCGGGCAGTGTTTGTCTAGGGAACTGTGACTCCAAATCAAGAGGACAGAAATGAAAGCCAAGTTCATTATCAACTGACTTTGCTTTAGTATATATCTTTTAATACTTAGACAAAATGAAGAAATTTTCAGAAGTGTTTAGCTAATTAAATTAGTGACCCTGGAAACTCAGGATGTGCAGTGCTGTAAAATTGACTTTTCCTTTTGTGAGAGCAAATGACACCCTTAATCTTAATAAGGTCTTGATTCCATTATTTATTAGTCATTTTGAAGATTTTTGCACCTCAAATTCCATAGACAGTTCTAGCCCAATAATCCAAACATTAGTAGTCTAATCAATTAGCAGCACCGTCCAGCTGTCAGTACGTTAATCCGCAAGACAAGGGTACAGAGAGCAGCACTCTAGGATTGGCTGCCAGCATAGCCAGTGGGGAAGCACCTGCCCCGTGTTCGAGGCTGTAGACTCTACCCTAGCACCACACACAGAAGTAGTGCACTCTATCGTAAACGCTAATAACTATCTTTGTAATAGGCAGAGTCCTGGCAGCCTCAAAGATGGTGAAGCTGCTAATTCCACAGCCCAGCAAATATGCCACCTCACGTGGGAAAAAGGCAGTTATTGACGTAATTTGGCTAATGATTCTAAAGTAGGGAATTATTCAGGTAGGCCAAATATCATTTCAAGATTCCTGGTAAGATAAAGGAGGACGTTAGAGGAAGTCAGAGAAGCCAAGACAAGCAGAAGTTAGTGATGTGGGAAGCCCTCTGTATGCTGTGAATATGTTGCTTTTATTGGTTGATGAATAAAGCTGCTTTGGCCTATGGCAGGACAGAATACAGCTAAGCGGGAAAGCTAAACTGAGTACAGGGAGAAAGCAGGTGGAGTCATGGAGACACCAGCAGCGGCTGAATGAGTAAGATGTCAGAGCATTACTGGTAAGCCACCAGGCACGTGGTGATACACAGATTATTAGAAATGGGTTAATTTATATATAGAGCTAGCCAGTAAGAAGCCTGAGCTACCAACCAAATGACTATAATTAATATTAAGTATCAGAATGATTATTTCATTTTTTATTCATATTTTCCTGCAGGGACTGGTGGGCAGGAGCAAAACCAGTCCACTGAGACTGGATGGGACAAAGAAAAGACTTTCAGCTTCAGGTCAGAGTAAAAGGAGCCCTTAGCAAGGAAGCTTCCAGAAGCAGGCAAAGGAGGAAATGAAACTGTCCTTGGAGACTACCTAAAACATCCTTGGAGACTACCTAAAGATCAGAGCCCTGCCCAGGGCCTGATTTCAGTAAGCAAACCTGACCTCAAGGCTCTGCCCTCCAGAGTAGTGAGACAATAAATGTGTGCTGTCCTCAGACACTAACTGTGGCGGGGTTACTGCAGAAGCAGGCAACATCTCCATTTTATCCCTACAAGACAAAGATCAGTGTTCTCAGTGAAGCTGTTTGAGAGAAGGCGTTAGTAAGATCACCCACACTCCTGGACCATAAATCATTTACATGCTCTTTCTCAGGGACTCAAAACAAACAAAGAAACAAAAAACCTAGGGTGAGTTCCATACAACCCCCACAGGGGTCCTAAATAGGGTAGTTTCCATTTATGTTTGAAATTCTCTGCCTTTTGAATAAACAATAGTTTATTTCTCAGTAAAAAAAAAACTAGCTAATGTCTAGCTATTTGCTTTCAAATGTGGATTTTTCACAGGTGTATCATCATATGTTAGATCCCTGGAACATGCTCACTTTGTTAACATCAATATACTCTTTGACGTGTGTTTCCATGCTCACTACAGGCCCCAGAAACTGCCTTTCTACCCTCAGATACTGTTTAGATTCTACACAGAAGTAGAATCATAACCAGTAATACAGCATTTTTCTTTCAGTTTTGGCTTATTTCATTTAGCACACACATATGTATATATATTTATATACATGTATGTAAATACATAATAGACCTTATATTAATGCACCACATATCTGATATATATGACATACATGTCATATATATATCATATATGTGAGTGATATGTAGCATAATATACCAGAAATAAAACTGTCATTAGTATTTTATTGATTGTATCATACACTTAAAATTTGATAAGAAGGCAGATGATATGTGTGTGTATGTGCTTGTACACATACATGCACAGGCATGTCAAAGTGTGCCTTTGGAGGTCAAAAGACAACTTTCAAGAGACAATTCTTTACTTCTGATCCTTGACTGAAGAACTCTACAAACCTCTGACTTTTCTTGTTCTGCTCCTCTCCCTCCCCACCCCCATCCTTGCCTTTTTTTTTTTTTGAGACAGAGTCTTACTATGTCATCAAAGCTAGTCTTTGAAATCCTGGGGTCAAGAGATCCTCTGCCTCATCCTTTCAAGTAGGTGGGACTACAGGTGTCTTACCATGCCCAGCTTAGTAGGCCTGATTTACATAAGTTATTGAGAAATGTATGTGTGTGTGTGCGCGCGCGTACTCAGGCATCTGAATAGTGAGGCCTAAAGACACATTTCAAATTCCAGGGAGGAAAATGGGCTAATGTGTTAACAGTGCTACAGTAATTTACTAACTGCTACAAAGATGAAAGTTATTGTCTCCCAACTTCCACCATCCACATTTTTTAAAGTTAAAAAACTTGTTAGAATTAGAAATAGAGACCATTGTTAGAATGTTGGCAATTGGAGGGTTTTCTTCCCTCTGACAGAAAAATTAAACACTTTTCTAGATAAAAGGCACATAAATAAAGTTACAAAATGATTCCATTATATGCACTAGACAAATGAATAAGAGAAGTAACTACAAATCATTTTTATGAAGTGGCGCTGGATGTGAATGGGCAATCCACAGAGGAAGAATAGCCATTGCCGAAGCTAGAAGTAACTGGGGAAATGCAAATTAAAACAATGAGATATCAACTTTTCATTCATCATACCGGCACAATGATAAAACCTAGGATAGTATTAATCATTGGCTAGGATACATAAAAAGACTTCCTGAAACACAGCCAAGTGTAAATGTGGTTTCCCGGGGTTCAATATCATTATTTCTGTCCTTACTGGGGGCAGTCAATGGCAGGCACACAAGGGGACATTCATAGAGTGCTTGTGGTACTGGTGTTTGTATTAATAGATCATAAACAATCTGCCTGCCACTATGAATGGAGTGGGCAAATCTACACTACCCTATATTTTGCTACTGTCCACAGTCACTCAGAAAATCTTCCAAGTACACTTGGTTAAGGGAAATATAATCAGCTCTTAGGAGGCTCACTGGGAGAGCTTACCTCGCAGGTGGGAGGCCCTGGGTTTGAGTATTTGCAAGAAAGGGAGGAAAGAAGAAAGGCAGAAAGGGAGGGAGGGAGGGGTAAAGAGAGATCAGTCAAAGTCTAATTCTTACAACAGAATTTATTTTTTTTTTGGTAATGGCAATTCACTCTATAAGGTTGTAATATTTCTATTGTGAACAGATTGGCTGCAGAATGTCATTGAGTTTCCTACTTTCCTTCATTTCTACCTCTATAATTTGATCTTTGATAAAGAGTACTTAGCTATTTAGAAAAATCATGGAAAGCATATTAGACTCAGGTATACTTAAAGTGTGTCTTTTGACTGAGTTCCTTTAGAAGACAGGCATCCCTTTTAAATCTTAGGAAATTAGATAAGGATAGGCAGAATTAAATACTACATGCTTCTAATTCTAAGGCATTCATTTTAAGATTAACCATTAAAAAACAGCTTTCTGGTGTATGGGAGTGGGGTGTGGACACAGGATCTCATTGACTACGTAAAATGGTTGCAAGATGCTTTCCAATCTCACAAACACTTAGATCAGATTAGTTCAACCTGGGGGTCAAAGGACCCTTTTATAGGTCACCGAAGATGATCAGAAAACACAGATATTTACATTGTGATTCATAACAGCAATATTACAGTTATGAAGTAGCAATGAAAATAATTTTATGGCTGGGGTCACCACAATATGAGACCTGTATTAAAGGGCCGCAGCATCAGGAAGGCTGAACCACTGAATTAGGCAAAAAAAAACATTTTCAGAATATGGAAACGTGAGGTCACACGCTTGATACCCACCTCAGTGAACATACATCCTTACAAACTACTGACGGCCAGAATCACAGGCCTCTGACAAAAACGTTTCAGGGGAAGAGATGCCGAAGGGCCAGCATTCCGTCTGTGACAAATGTCCACACAGCACAGGGTTTCTCTCTGGTGCTACAAGTGCTCACCTTATTTGGGAATGGAAACTTGCTAGGTTCCACCTTGCCAGGCGCTTGAATAGCAGAGAGTGGAGGAAGCCAGGTCATCTCCTAAAGGTGGGGGAAAACAAACAGCATTTTCAGAGGACTCAACAGCAGAAGTATGCAGAGTACCACATGGACATGCTTCAGAGGGCACGGAAGTGACAGGAATAAATAAAGGCCAAGAGGGGATGTTTACAACAGAGACTTGAAACTCATTTCTATGAAGTGTATCCTAGGATGACCAGTTCTTGACTCGGAGGTTCTCCCTAAATACCTTAAAAAGAGAAGACTGTCCCATTTTTATGCCATTCAAAAAGAGGTTCAAATTATTACACTGAATTCACAGGATGTTTCTGAAGGCATGCTTAAGACAGTTAAAATCTTAGTGCTCTTTATTGGATGAATTGTCTAAACAATTAGAGGTAAAGAAGAAATTCCCAACAAGTTCCATAAATCATTGCACTTCATAGGAAATGGGGAGAGGGAGGGAATGAGAGAAACAAGCCACATACATGGAATAAAGAGAGAAATGATGTCAACTTTACAAGCCAGTATTAAGAACACAACTTGAGCTCAGTGTGCAGTCATCTGTCACAGGCTCTGACACTGCTCCTTGAGCTATGGGAGAGGGAGGGGGTCGTATTGTTCACACTTAGCATTTTCCTTCAATTTCATTTCCTAGGAGACAGCTGCCATCAATAACTTATTAAGGGATTAAATTGACTTCTGATGATCAAGGGAATCAGTATACTTTGAAAACAGGTTCTGAACCCTGCATTTTAATTGGCCTTCACTTTCAAAACTAAGCAGGTATGAACCAAAGTTGATGTTTTAAAAGGAAAACGAAGACATTTGCTTTGTGGAAGGGAGGCTGTGTTCTCACCAACCTCTGGTAGGTAAGTTGTTGAGAAAGGATCCTTCAGGGGTTGGGAAATAGAAGGATGGTCTGTGGCTTCTTTCCCCAGGAATCCTCTTCTGCAGAACCTCAGATGGGGCAGATTTCACACAAGATCCAAGGGAGGGTGAGTGCTCTAAACCACCCATTAAGGATTTAATGGACCTCCACCATCTCCGACCTTGACACACATGCCACACGCCGGAGGGTTTAGCAATAAGCTTTCCACTGGTCCCTTCTCCACTCTGCACACACCAAGTGACCCCACATCCTTACCTCCTCCCACCTCTCCTCTGAGGAAGTAGGACTGCTGGATTTGTACTGAGGGTGGCATCCTTGCTCCCCAAGTAAGAAAGCTTTCAAGGCACACACGGGTTTTCTTTACTCTCCCTAACATGTTCTTTCTACCACTTGGCTCTTCCATAGTACAATCTCTCTTTTTTCTTCACAAGTTTTCCCTTTCACTTAAATTATTGGCTAGTATAAAGTGGTGTCAAATCTTTTACAGAGGAAGCTAGTCATCAATTATAAATACTTGACCCTTTTTTTTTCTCCATTATGAATTGTCTGAAGTGTCCTAAGGCCACTCCAATTACTCGGTAACTTTCTTTGCAATCAGTTTTTTATACAGTGTAACTTGAGGGGTCAAAATAGATAAATAAAATATAAACTCATGATAAACACCAGACATATATGTACACCCCCAACATGTTCAACTTCCCTCCAGTTATTGTATACTCTTTATACATCAGCATGTTATATATGTTATACAAGTTTTGTGTTTGTTATAAAAAGCCCAAAGATGAACTATTTGTGTCCTTATAGCTATTCAGAAGTAAGTGACATAAGAGGTTAATGAACTATAAATGACTGAACTTTCTTAAGGACATGTCCTACAAATAACTTCTTACAAGTGGCACTTTCAGAAAGGAATTTATTTTACAGTTCATACTCAACAAAGCTAGCAAACAAGCTTTAAGAAAGTACTAAGCTGTGATCCTAAGGGTAGGGCTGGTGTCCTCCTGTATCTGTATCCTGATCCTTGACCATCCACTCATTCCCTGCAGAACATTGACTGAAGAGATCCTGTGGGCAGGCACAGGGCTCAGTCCACTGAGTTACAACGATAGTGTACCAGCCCTGGTTATATTTAACCACCACCTCTTCCCTTATCCCAGCTGGGCTGGCAATCTTTCCTTCTCCCCCTGCCCTATCTGTCCACCCAGACTTTCCCATTCATCCTGCCTCTGACCTCGCAAACAACAGCCACAGGAGGCGCATGTCCCTTCCACTTGGCTTTGCTGTCAGTGTCTGCACCGTAATTCTCTGGAGGCTTTGCACCCTCAACTCTTTCACTAGGGAAGCTCCATCATTCTCTCTACCCCATTCCTTTCAAACAGTGCAGCGCTCCCTTTTGAGCCGCCTTCCTCCCCGTCTAACTTTACAAGATCCCCGTGACAGCTTCTGAGAACAATCTTGTAGCAGTCCCCAAGCAATTCACTCCCCTTCTCCATATGATCCGAGTCCATATCTAATATACTACTCCCTATCTATGACTTTAACTCTGAAAAATCAGCCTTGTTTTTTTAAAGAGTGGAGACACTTGGTTCTCTCCAGTCTTCCCTGAGCAGATTCAGAGTAAGACAATTTCTCCTGCCTAAAACTCCGTACAGCCTATTTTTTTTTTTCTAAATTCAAGACCCAACACTAACCAGCTAACAGACGGCTTAGCTGACTTCTCTAAGAACCTATGTGAACCTCTGAGGTTCACTGCAACCTTTATATGAAATCTCCATCCCAATTTCTCTGATCTGAGTGGTTGTTAAGGAAAAGGCACTGAGTGGCAACACACACCCGACACTGACTTTCCAGATCCAAGACTTCCATGTTCTTCGGACACTGATCCTGTGCTCTGTGAACCTGTTTGGTTCTCACTTCCTAACAACCAACTCTTCTCTATTAGGTCTTTGACAACAACCAGAGGCTACTGGATGTCAGTGCTCTTTAAGACAGATCTACGGGTCCTCATGACCTCAAGCCAGATGCCTTTCTCACCTGTGATCCCTACCTGTTTCTCCACCGCGTCCTCTTCCTGAGATCTAGATCCTGTCATCTTCCTTTCAACTTTAATCTAATCTTCCTCCCTGGCTTCTTCTCTTAAGACTGGTGAACAATCTTGACCTCTCCTCCAGCCTTTCTTTATTCTATATTTCATGTCAATAGCTACTTTCCTTGCTGTTTTAAAAAAGTATCATTTAATCTTATTTTGCTGAAAATCATACACACATATACACATGCCAAGAATCTACTTAATATTGGGCATGTGTAGCTTAAAAATAATGAAATGCATCCTGAAGAATTCATAGCCCACCTTTCTATTTCAAACCTAACACCCACCTTTCAACAGAGAAAGTTCCTTCCAATGGCCAAGTTCACTGGATTCTCCTGAATGTACATTTCTTTATGAAGCTTTTCCCTAATTATCTCAGCTCCCATGACCTCATCACCTCTACTCTCTAAATTCTTTCCTCTCCATTCATTCATGCTTACCCTTCTCCCTGACTACTCCCCGAGTGCTTTGTGTTCAGCCTACTTTCTATTTCCTGGCTAATTCTGGATATGACTGTGGCTTTAGAAATCATTGATGTATGCAGCCAGACAGTCAACTGCCCATTGTAGGTGTCTACTGAGTCCCTTACCATGGGTGTTCTACAGTCAATTCAAACTCACCATTATTTATCACTGATGGCCTCGTCCACACAAACTTTTCATCTGCATTTTAGACCCTGGTTGAACGCACCGACACCTCTCATCTATTCCAGTAAGAATCCTTATAATCATTATGGAATCTTTCTCTCTTATCACTCCAACTATCTCCCAAGTAAAACATTATCTTACATTAATTAAACACTTGAAATAGAAATGTTTTACATGACTTACTTAGCATAACCTTCTAATAACCCCCAAAGGTAGGACTGATTACTTCTCTAGTTTTAGGTGAGGAAACCAAGTCACTAAGAGGCTAACGAACTGCTCAAGTTCATCCACTGCCCACTGCCTCTCAGTGTACTTAAGGTTCTACCCAAGGCCCAAGAACCCCTGAGCTCTGTGCACGCTGCTGGTCTCACCCAGCCTCTCCCTATCCATAGAGCCGCCTCTTATCCACCGAAGCCTTCAGACGCCAAGCCAAGGTCTGATCCAACCTTGAGGATATTTGTCCCTCACCTGGGAGGAGCAACACCTCCCCCAAGCAGAGGCTGCATCATTTGTTTGATGGTTCCAAGAGTTAATACCAAGCCTATGTGTTGTGTATTTTGAATTTGTGAATGCATGCCAAATTGAAGTATATATTTTCAGGGTCTCTGCCTTTCCTTCATGTTTATGAGCTACCATGAAAATATGACGTTATTTTATCCCGCTTAATAACTTCCCATTTTACTCTCTCTTTCTGTTATCAGTCCTTCTTCCATATAGATGTCCTGTGTGCCAAGGAACCTCACTGCTCCAAAACCTTCACAAGCCACCATCACATACATACCAGAATCACAATGAGAACAACTACAAACGGTTGTACCTAACAGTTCCATGCAAGGTGTCTTATTGATGCCCACCCATCTAATGTAACTATGATTTCACACTGGAGGTGAGGAAGGCAGCTTCAAGATTATCTATTCAATTGGTTTGTAAATATCACAGCTGCAGTGTGGCCCTGGGTCTCCTGACTTCCACTCCAGAATTCTAGCTTCATTCGAGTGCACTTGCCTTCAGAGCTCTCACCCTCATATGAGAGAGCTACATAAAGGGACCTGTGCCGGTCTCATTCCACTTACTACTCGGGAATACACACGGAAAAGTGACTCTCTCTTTGCTTATGAAGTGCCTGTTTGGATGCATGCCCACCCCCACACGCCGCTGCAATTCTTGACGTCTACTACAGTTATCCTCCACTGCGAGTACTCACTGTCCAGTACAGCTATCCTCCACTGTGGACACTCACTGCCCACTACAGTTACCCCCCACTGAGGACACTCCTCTTATTCCAGTAACACACAAGAGTTCCTTTCTCAGGCCCTTCCAAAGCATTCTCCTTTCCTTCCTTCAAGTCTCAGCATTTGTCGGTCCATGCTGTATTTTTTTATATGTACACACCTCAATCTATGCCTAGGCTTTCCCTCTTCCATACTTCTCTTCCATGCTGAATAAAAATCATACTCAGGAGACACTCATACCTTCTTTCAAGAGCATCCAATCTTAACAGAATCAACAAATGGGAATCCTAATAACTGCTCACAAGGGTGCTTAGAAACACTTTATAAACACAACCCCTTAAAGAACTGTAAATTCCTCTGAGGCAAAGGAGCTACTTATGTTAATGTGGGCTAGAGCATTTTACATAGTAGGCACTCCATAGAAGCTGAGTTGAGCTGAATATCCACGTGTCAATGCTAACTTACTTGCTAATATTGATTTGAGTACCGCCAAGCATTTCAATGGGATTTATCTATCTAACAAATCTTATCAAACACATAAATGAGTAGCATGGGTAAAAGACGCATGAGACACCCAAGAATATAATAATTTCCCAAAATATGAATTTTTATGACTATTCAAGTAAGTTTCTAATGTAATATAAGTATAAAATGTTTTGTATGTATAATGTGCAATGGCTTTATGAGATACACTGTGTGTTTCACTGAAATTACTTACTAGGGTTGTGTAGGAAAATTGGGGCAAACAGACATCTCTATTTCTGTTGTCACTTACTAGCTGAGCAAGTCACAGCTCAGTACGCCATGGTAATTTCAAGTTTTGAAGTTCACTATCAACTGGATCTCTCTGCTTGTGATATCTTAGGAGCAAAGGGAATATCATTTTTTGAGTCAGGCACAAAGATTAAACGAGATAATGGACAAGATAACAAAGCATAGAGCCCCCTATCTAAGCATTCATCAAGGATATCACTGGTTACTATCACACTGTTTCTGAATTCTTGCCTCTAAAATGAGAAATACAATTTATTTATAAGCTTCAGTTATTGGGGGCCTAAGACATAAGAACAGATGTCATATCGTATCTGTTTGAAAAATATCGAAATAATCATATGTAATCTAGAGTTTAGTATTTATACAAATTGTATGTTATTAGAACTGAAATTATTTAAAAATTATGATTCCTAAGGGTTATTTGAACTTTATTTTTGGGAAAATGTCCCTAGGTTTTCTAAAAAGAACATATCTGTGACAAAATAAAAGAAATTGATGAAGTAATAAGACCTGATAGAAATGAAATTTGTAACTTCTTCGTGGCACTGATTTAAAGTGTGAGCAAAGACCCCCCCATCATGTGATATTATCACTGCTATTGGTTATTCTACATGACCCTATTGCCAAAGACACCATATACTTACATCAGGAAATCAAGCCGGTGCTCAAGTACAAGCATCACCATCACTGACTAGTATTCATGGTGCTAGAAGTAGTACACAAACTACCAGAGGAGAAAAGCCATCATCCACCTCACACAGCTCAACCTCTGTGAGCTGTAACAACCTGTCAGCAAGGTATGTCCACTGGTGAAATAGTGGCACAGATGTTATGAGATAACCTTTAAAGCCTCCTTCTCAAATTGCAACCCACAGTTGACACTGTTAATGAGGCCAAGAACTTTGTGAGACTAGACAAACCTCTCCCCTCAAAGCTCAGAGATCTATGTGGAAGTGGAGGCAGAAATGTTGTAAGAGGTGGTGTACAACTCCATCGGAACAGTATTTTCCAGGCACAACAGGACTAATGCATATGTGAACACAGAGACTGTGATAGCCTACAAGACCAGTATAAGTTCAAACAAGACAACATCCCAACATGGAGAAGAGGAGATGGCACAAAGTTCTACCCCTAACAAGAAGCTACTTGTAATTTATAGCTCCAGGGTGGGACTCTAGGTCATGCCTCATGCTTAGGAGTAGCTGACTAACACAAAATGGACTCCATGAATTGTTTTTGCATGTGCTCTTTTTTGTTTTTTGTTTTTTTGTTTTTTTTTTTAAGAGAGAGAAGAACATAAAGTTTGGTGTGTGGGTGGGTGGGAGGAGGATCTGGGAGGAGTTTGGGGGAGAAAAGAGAATACGATAAATACATATGAAAATATATTTCGAATCAAGAAATAAAATAACAAATAATAAAGAAAGAGCAAAGGTAAGATTTCTCATTCTTGTTCAATTTTCCTCAGCTTGCCTCGTATTATCTTTCTTTTACAGAAGAATACAGTGTTGTGTCAAGGACAGGGATTCTCAGCCCTGTATCCAATGTCTCAACTGCACCCACTCCTGATATTGTATCAGTCCTTCTTCAGTACTCTGCACTATTTACAGCAAAGTCCCCCTTTTGTGATATACTCCAGGACCCCACAGGGGAAGCCTAAACCTGAATCACAAAGAACCCTATGTATACTATGTCTTGTCTTGTGCATACAAACCTGCCATCAATCCCTTTTATGACAGAGTGATTGCAATAGTAAATTCATAGGAGCTGTAGGTACCCACATGGACCTGCACAACCCAAGACCTGCCAAAAGCCATTCATGGATAGGCAAGGGGCTCATGGGATCCTATCTCACCCTGCCAAAACTGATGGGTATTGATGGCTACTGGGATGAGAGAGCCATCCTATATATATCTTCAGATATATATTCCCCCTGGTGACCCTACCACGCTCCCCTGGTTAAAACAGACTTGTCCCAAAACAAAAATACATTGACATGAAAAAGGGAATGTAGGGTGGAGGGATAGCAGGGGTAGGAGGGAGAGGTCTGTTGGCAAGGGGTGGCCATCTTCACAGGGTGGACGACTAACTACAGCTTTGTTCTTGGAAACATTCTTTTCTAAATTGGACCATGGATTAACTCTGTCACTTGGGAGTAAAAAGGTTAAATGCTGAAGCTGCTATTTATGTGTGGTCCTGGTAGTTATAGCTCAGAGCAGAATTTCATTTTCAGTTTCCACACCAGAATAACCACCCAGATTTTCAGCTATTTCACAGGTTTCATTCATGCTATGACACTCCCATCATGTGAGTGTCACCACCAACAACACACGATAATTTTCATTACCCTGCCAATCTCTCCTGTACAGGCAGCATACAGGAGCCCTTCCTTCTGGGAAAGGGGGCAGCATTTCTCCAAGTCTTGGACTTGGAGGGACTAGTACCAGTCTGGAAATAAGAGGAAAAAAATAAATGCTCTTTATCTGGTAGATCTGAAGAGTATATCTTAACCATCAACTCCCATAGGGCGCCTGAGGAAGAGGCCAGCATTGGCCTTCACATATAGACTTCAGGGCTAGGCATGAAGGCTAGCTGGCTTTTCTCAAAGCAAGGAAGCCACAGCCAAGAACAGAAATTCAAAGATATCTTAATCTACTACTCTATGGTTGAAGGGCCCAGAGATTGGCAAACAAGAAAAACAGGGCAATGCCAGGGTGTTTGAACTCAATGCAAGCTCTATCTACAGTGAAGTTGGTTGGGCATCAAGGGGTAAAAATGGGCTGTCTAGTGGAATCAGTCTGAGAAACAGCATTCAACTCCAATTTCAAAGACTAACAAAAATAATAAAAATCACCATTTTTTAAAAAATGGAAACACTACTCACAGAAAGCTTCTAGACAAAAAGCAGTACATGCTGGGGGAAAATGTACCTTCTAAAAATATTTACTTTAAAAAATTCTACAGTGAAGGTTGCTAAAATGCCAGGGACCACAACTGCAATTGATTTATATGTGGATATGAAAAAAACAAATGACTGATAATAACTTAAAGACAGAATTAGCAAAAACCATAGTGAATTTTTATTTCTTTAAACTTAAAATGCAGGAACAGGGTCAGTGTGGACAAAACTAACCATGAAGGAGATCCTTGGGTATTAAAGAGAAATCATTCTGAGACCCCACAGATATCAAGAGCTGCCACATCTTCCTCATAGAACATATGATAATAGCTGCATCAAGCCAGTGCACAGCCTCTCATGCACTGTAAATCATCTACAGACGACTTTCAGCACCAATACAATGTAAATACTCTGTGAAAAGCTGTTGGCATATACTGCCAAAGAAATAGAGTTTCTACCTGCTCACCAGAGATGCAATCCTTTCTGTGAATATTGCTGATCAGTGGATGACTGGATTCAAGAATGGAGAGCCCAGTGATGCAGAGGGCCCATGACATATCTTTTGGTATCACGCAGAAAGAGCATGCCATGTGGATGGATAAATGCAAAATACAGAAGGCCTGCAGACAGAAACACTGAGGGTCCCTCAGAGCTGCACAGCATGCCTGCTTCCTAGCTTGTAAGAGCCCCATTCAGCAAAAAGCTGAGGACAAAAAGCAAGCAGCCTTTATTTTACTTGTACTGTCTAAAGTGCTGCTCTATGAAACAACACAGATCCCACACAGCAGAAAAACCCACTTTCCATCTCTTGGACTTGAGCTGTCCCTAGAAACTCAGAATTCTTCACCAAAAAGAAAGTAAAGACATGACCCTCCGATTTTTGTTTTCATGTTCGAGGCCTAATTTTGGACCTTTTGGAAGATCCCGTGTTGTAGGTGCAGTTGTGTCGTTGTGGGGTGGGAGCACAGTAGAGGCCCGTTTTACTCTCTAGTACCCCAATGTTAAAGGAATCCTTATTATATGTGCTCATGACCTTTTGCAGCAATTTAAAAACAATACATTTTAAACTTTATTTTTAAATGCACCTGGCTTTCTATGTCACTTTACTACTCGTGTTTAAAAAACACTAGAATTCCCATTCCTCAGTCTATGGGTTGTTTTTATAACTCTTGGTGTATTAAAATGTTAAAGTAGGAGAATTTAAATTGGGTCCTCAGAATTGAAAGCAAACGTCTTTGCCATGCAGTGCACAGCTGCCGGGCTGGATGACTCCTGTTCAAGCCAGGTGACAGTAACTCCAACCCACACCCGATAGTCTCCTACTTGTGCCCCCGATGAGATACGGTAATTGGACTAATTTTAAATTAAAAATTCTTTTTAAATCTAAAGAATATGTATTTGAGGAACATTGGGGAGTGTTCCCCAAATTCTGAGCCTGGACTTGGTTCTTCTCTGTGCCATTTTTGAGCATCATGTTAGGTCTAGGTGGGCAAACTGAGGGGAAAGGTCATGGTATTTATTAATTGTACTGCTATCATCTTATTTTTGACTCACATAATACCTTTTCAGAGTAGCATAAATACCCAGAAATTAGCCTCCTGATAGACACACAGATTATAATTAATCTTTGAACTATGGTGTTTACAACCATCATATTGCTCTTTCATATACAGCTAAAGGAAAAGATGGCATTCATTACTCTGAATAGACAGGAAGATTATGGGGGCAAAAGGGGAAGAGGGTGGTAAACACATTTTTGGCCATGTTTCCATGTAATCTATTCCCAAACCCACTTCCATAAGTATGCCAGGAAAATGCATTTGACAAACTCCTATGTAGTCAATCACAGAAAGCAGGCGGATGGAAGAGGACCAGGGCTGGGGTATGGGGAACCTCATGTTATACTGGCCCTGTCACAGACCAGCAGAATGATCTTGCATGGATAGCTTTTTCCCAACCATTACTGCTGTCATCTACAAGATGATATTAACCATAGCTAAAGGATTAATAAAAACAGTGGTTAAGTATACAAAGCATCTGGAATGTCTGTCACACAGTATGTACTCAGTCAATAAGATTTATTAGTATAATACCAACTTTATAATTACTGTTGGCAGCTTTTGGCTTGGGCCCTGTGAAGAAAAAGGATAAATAAAGGAGGCATTTATGAGTTTGTTTTTTAATCTATTTTACTCAGTTAATTATTTAATATTTAACTGGTAAATTATTCATAGTCAAATAAAAGGCATAATAAAAGTATGCTTATTAAACAATAATTTGCTTTCCCACTCCCTTGCCACTGAAGGGAGGGAGAGTGAGCCTTTGTGTCGGGGGTGTTTCTCCAAAGAGATGCACAAGAGCAATCGGGGTCCACCATCTTCTAAGAGCTGGTGTGTGGTGTTTAGGGGATGGAAGCATCACCTAAGGAAAACCCCCAGCACAGCACGGACGGGCTATGAGAAGGTACAGCGGCCTGAGCGCTCCCTGGCTAACTGCAGAGCACATGGGGCAGGCTGTGAGCACAGAGGTCGAACGTTTCTGCACTGTAGTGACAGGGCAGGTGACAAGACAGAGCAGGACGGGCAAGACTGGCCAAAAACAAACCCGAGCCGCCGGGACCAGGAGAAAAGCCCAGGTATGGTAGACTTCTTACTCAAAGCATAAAGGTGAGGCCAGTCCTGCCCACGGCACAGGTCCATCACCTCTCAAATGTTTCCCAGCTATGGGGCCTTTGACTATTCTGGCTTCTGTCTACAGGAGACTCCATTACTTGCAGAGGATGCATTTCAGGACTCCGGGGAATGCTTGAAATCTTACATATAACTGTGTTTATTCCTATGTATACATCCACAAATTTAACAGCTCCTCCTCTCTCTCTTAGCTATGCTTGGGATATTATTAAGTAATTACTTGAACACCAGCCCTGTGATAGGATGATGGTGGCTTGTTATAACCAAGAAGGCCACTTAGTAATCGACAGGCCGATAGTGTACGCAGGAAGAACACACTGGACAAAAGGAAGATGCATCCTAGGTGGCATGGGGCAGGGCAGGGAGAGATTTTATTACATGAGTCAGTTTGGGGCACAACTCAAATGGTTTATCTACAGTTACTAGATAATACATCTAGTACTTCTGGATCTTGGTGAAGCTGCTAAAGACAAAACTGCAGATGCAGGGCTTACTGTGCTAACATTATCCAAATACTAGGTGGAGCGGTGACTGTATCACTGAGTAGCACAGGTGGGCCAGGTCAGCAGGAATGTCTGTCAGTCACATGACTATTAAAGACAGGGTGACTTTATAGGAAAATCACCAGAAGTACACTAAACACCAGCAGCCATCCAACCTCTAGCGGGCGGTTCTTTAGCTGTACAAGATGTCAGATGTCAGGGTCAAAATACAACAGAATGACAATTATTCTGTATGGTTTTATTGTGTGGTTTGTCTTTCTGAAGGCTTACTATACTTACATTATCCAAATACTACAAATTACACAAATACTGTGATCTTTCTACCTTCATCTGCCTGTGTCCTGGGATTTACAGGTCTGCCCCGCCACCAACTACTTTATTAGAAGAGACGTGACCTTATAATCATAGAAGATTGAATTTGTGGAAGAGAGCAATTGAAACCAAAGGGAAAAGAGGAGGGGTGCTCCATCAATAATAAAATAATTTCAGGGAATTGGTGAATGATGATGATCTCACAGAGACTGTCCTACAGAAGAAGGCCAAAAGGATGCACCAATCTGCAGGAGAGCAAATAGAGTGTAGATTTCACAAACATTCTCACTAACAATGATGTCTCCTATCTTGAGATGAAGCTTGTAATCAGGAGAAACAGGACAACTTAGCAGAGTCAATCAACTCAGTTTCTATGAGTGTACTTGAGTTTACAATCCAACTGAATCCATACTGAGCACTGGCAGTTAGGTACTTCCCTAGGTCTTAGAACATAATCTACAACACAACAGAAATACTTCCTGTTCTTAGACAGTATGAGGTCCAAAAGAAGGACACAATATACATAATATTCAGCTATGTGTCATTTAGTAATATAACTGAAGATAATATGCACAATGTACAATAACACTATAACCATTAAAACCGTGTCTTAGAGTGTGGGTCAACACATGGCAATCAATGAATTCAATACCATATACATACACACATACATATAAATATAATACATATACAAACAGAGATCCCAGGATCATCTGAATAGATATAGGAAATACAACATTCAACATTCCTTCACAACATAAGCTCCAAGGAAACTAGGAAAACAGAACCTATCTCAACATAATAAAAGCCGTAAGTGACAAACATATACACAACTGAAATGTTTGCTCGGAAATGAGGAGCCAGACAATGCTGTCACTCTCCACTCTTATTCAACACTGCTTACATTCTTAGCCAAGGCAATAAAGCAAGAGAAAAAAGAAAGATAAATACACTGTACTTTCCTACATATATGGACTCTCGATCTAACTAAACACATGTACACATAGACGTGAAAGCAGAGGGAGAAAGCAGGTTGTGGAAGAGGTGACAAAGGAAGGAGCTGGAGTGGTCAATACGAGGAAAGCACATATATCATAATGCCATACATTATTTTATACACTAATTAAAAATATTTTTAAGCCAGGCAGTGGTGGTGCATGACTTTAATCCCAGCACTTGGGAAGCAGAGGCAGGAGGATCTCTGTGAGTTTGAGGCCAGTCTGGTCTATAAGAGTTAGTTTCAGAACAGTCAGGACTGCTACATAGAGAAACCCTGTCTCAAAACCAAAAATAAAAAAAAATATTTTAAAAATCAGGAGCCAGGGACGACAACAACAATAGCCCTGTGCATCAGCACAAAGGCCATCTTTTCAAATGCTGAGCTGCATTTCTCAGGGCCATTTAGCATCTTAAGCAGGGTGGGAGGTCTAGGGATCCCAGGCCTGGACTGGGCATCTGACCCTCTGCTTTCGCTAGAGCCATGTGGGGGCTCCTGACTTAAGGCTTTTGTATGTACGTGTCTCTATTCCAGATTTGACGTCAATTTTCATTTCACATGGGATATGTGGTCTGCTTAGATCATATGATCTCACTTTAATTTTTAATGTAGTTAAATAGTATCTTCATGGTATTTTTCTGCTTGGATAATTATGCTTTTTATTTGAAAGTGGGACATGGGAAAAATTTTAAGAGCAGGAATGTGGAAACTCTCTAGGATATTAACATCTATAAAGTCTACAGTGAACAGCGCTAAACACTGTGTACCAATACCACTTTCACGTGAATATACACTAACCTGAAAGTCACACACAAATCTATGCATATGTACAGATTCATGTATTCATTTGTATGTGCCTGTATGTGTGACTGTGTGGATGCGTGTGTGCTGGTGCAGGAGCCTGTTATTTCACCTCCCAACTGCAGTTTCTCCTCCCACTCATTTGTAATGGGATCATGCTGTTGGGTGATCTGCTCTTTCTCATTGAACACCTCTATTTAACAGTACCACCTAGAGAGGTACCTCCTTCAGGGATGCCTGGAGGTGATGCTGTTTGTTTCACCTACATGACACAGTTGCATTGTGGTCATTTCTTCATCACTACAAATGATGCTTTGGCAAAAATCCCTGGGCCTGTTTCTATTTGCAGTTCTTTATTCTTCAATAGCATTGATTCTTTAAGTAAATTTCTAGTTCAAATGGCATAAATACTTATGATAATATATTATCAAAGTTCCCCTTTAATCTATCAATTTATATCTCCCCAACATTGTACATCTTCACAAATTATTCCTGTTTCTAATTATTCTAATGCTCTCTTTAAAAGATGTTTTTTACATTACTGCCAATCTTACGGAAAAAAGATCATTTCGCTGTTATTTTAACTCTGCCTTTAATTATCAATATACCATATTATTGGATATTCACTTCTTATTTATAAGATACTTATTCATATCTCTTGCCTGTTTTGGAAAGAAAAAAATGACTTTTGAGAAAAAAAGGTGAGTAATAAAATTTTACTGCTGAGAGGCAGGTTTAATGCTTTTTTGTGTTGCACAGTTACAAAAGCACATGACAGGCACACTTCACTGCCTGGTGGCAAACTTAATGCTGAATCAAAGAAACAGATTTCTAAGCATATTTGGTGTGATAAAAGCTTAAACAGGCCACCACAGTAATGCTTCTCTTGAGCCCTTAGAAATGCTAACATGAAGGTGATTGTCTCCCAGGGACTCAGCATGGTGTCGGCCACCAAGAGATACAGCAGAGACCAGAGGTGGCGGCACTCTTGTTCAAACTGCTAGCAGATAGAAAACACGCCAGGCCAAATCTCTAAACACACATGTGCACCACCCCTCCCAGCATGCTGCTGACTTCTTGGGATGCCAAAGTATACTGCAACTCTATTATGGTGACAGTTTCACAATACTATGCATTTACCAAATTGACTATTTCAATTTTTTTTGCAACTTTCTTATTTAACATCATGAGTTCCTTCTGCATAGGCATTATATGGAAAGTATACAATGACCCAATTGGAGAAATGTGCCATTATTTTCCTATATTCCCAAAGTATTCCTCAAAAAAAAAAGCCACAAAAAATGTATCTTCAGGTATCATTGAGTCACATGTTGGGAACAGGCTGCATTTTGGCATAGGGATACCTCTATAAAGATGTGAAAATGGAGTGATTCCCTGGAGTAGAACTATGCTCTGCAGATCAGAGCAGACTGGTTAAGAGAAGCCTGGGCAGGCATCAGGCGGAGAAGGTGCAACAGGTTTGGGGAAGGTTAAGAATCCACAGTGTGACACCATGACCCTGCGTGTGGTGGTGGTGGTGGTGGTGGTGGTGGTGGTGGTGGGAGCACTGTGGGGTTCAGACAGATAAAACAGCAAAAGGAAAGGAGTGTCCAAGTCATGGGCAGGCTGAGAACCAGCTGTTCCGACTTAGCAGTGAGCAGTAAGACACCTCAGGGCTGCCTGCCTCCCCAGGCCACCTCTGAAAGGGAAGGTTATTCCAGGTGAAGCACACCAACAAACTCTAGAACAGCCAATTTCCCAAAAAGCAAGTTAAGTTTTATTTGATTCATATGATATTCGTGTCTTAAAATCATGGCTCTTCCAGATACTTCAAAGGCCTCAGAGAAAGAATCATATCACATAAACAAGTAGTAACAACACTGGGTTTAGAATGAGGACATTTTAATTCAGGTCTGAGAGCTACAGAAAACCATGGAACCTAGCAGTTAAGTCTCCCCAAGGAAGTGATGTGTTTCCAACGTCTCAAGCAAGGATGCCTGCTTACAGAAGACTCGGGTGGCCTACCTCAGCCACAGAGTCACCCTGCTGCACATCTGAATGCAGTTCACGTCATCTTCCTCCTGTTTGTAAGATTGATTAGAGCATCTAATGGAAATTGTGGGACAGAAGAGTCTGTACAGGTATCACAAATATCCTTCCGAATGCAGAACAAGTTCACTTCAGTAGGACTGCACACACAGTCCCGAGAATTTACAGCATTCCGAGCCTCTTGTGGGTACTCTAGGCTCTCTTCTCCTCTCACCCTGCAGGCAAAATGATTGGGACAAAAGAAAAAGACAGGAAGACAGTAGTAGTGTGGAGATGTGGGCCTGGTGGCAGGGGCATGAGTGTACAATTGGAGCCAGGACAACCTGCTCTGTACCTGGCAGACTATGTACTTGGCTCATTGGACATCTGGCTTCGCATCAGTGAATTCCATGAAAAGAGAACATAGGAGTCAAAGTGTTTACAAAAAGGAGAAAACTGGGTGGGGCAGCTTTCCTGAGTGTTAGAAAGTATTTACTCTGCAAATGTGTAAGGTATGTCACCAAGACCCTCTTGCTCTCAGGTTCTGCCATACTTACCTCATTTTCCCTATGAAAATGTTCTTTCTTCTCTATTTAGGGGGCATAGTGGCATTTTAAAAAATGTACTCTCACAAGCCTGAACTGATTTGGTTAAAGTCCAGTACCATTTTACATCAGAGTCAAACCTCCTGTCTTACATTGTAAATTCTCCTCTGCATGAAAAAGCTAAGGTCTTTGTCTCCAAGTCATTCTCAAACCAGCTGTCACAAAAGGTGCTGCCTACAGGCATGGTGGGGTATACTAGAGGGAAGTGAAAGACACAGGCATGGTGGGGTAGACCAGAGGGAAGAAAAAGACACAGGTATGGTGGGGTAGACCACAGGGAAGGGAAAGACATAGGCAAGGTAGGGTAGACCAGAGGGAAGAGAAAGGAAAGACACAGGCATGGTAGGGTAGACCACAGGGAAGGGAAAGACACAGGCATAGGATAGACCAGAGAGAAGGGAAAAGACACAGGCATAGGGTAGACCACAGGGAAGAGAAAGGAAAGACACAGGCATAGGGTAGACTACAGGGAAGGGTAAGACACAGGCATAGGGTAGACCAGAGGGAAGGGAAAGACACAGGCATAGGATAGACCACAGGGAAGGGGAAGACACAGGCATAGGGTAGACCACAGGGAAGGGGAAGACCATCAGTCCTGATGCAGACTAAAAGCTGACAGTCAACTTTTCCAGCCTGCCAGTCTGTATCTTGGGATCATTTTAGTCTGAAGGAATACGTGAAACAAAGGGTCCAAGAGCTAAGCGTTGTGGTCTCCAGCTGCTCCTTGTTTAAGCCTATATCAGGTTCATGGGGAGAAGGCTCAGTAAATCCCACTTGCAGGCTTCACTCAGATGTGTGCCCACCTACCAAGCTACCTTCGAATCTCACCTTAAGACCCACATTACTCAGGAAACGTCTCCCGTCTACCTCCTTTTCCTAAGTACAGAACAGGCACGTTTGGGATAACATGGCTTTAGACGCCCCCTTTCTCTGTGTCTAGAGCACTCACAGTTTGCAGTTCACACTCGGTCTACTGAGCGGAGACACAGGGAAGCACTGAGGGGTAAGCACTCCGTTTTGGTCACGGCCTTGTGCCCAGAGACTGGCTTAGAGAGGAGCTCCTTAGAAAACCAAGGAGAGTTAACAGGTGAGAGCTCAATTTTGACAACGCTTGTCCTGCTCGCACTGTTTCTGGCTTCTTCTCTGCGTACTGTGTATGCATAGATGGATGGAGGTGTGGGAGATCTCAGTGGTCAGAGTGGGACTGAATTCGGAGAGTTAAGAGTCCCTTGATAAAGTGGCCAAAGAAACGAGAGAGAGCTGTTCTGGACTGGAATCCCAGGCAGAGTGCTCAGCCACTGGTGGTCTCAAGTTGTGAAAGCTAACTGAGGATTTCTGAGATATGAGGAACACATTCGAGTATTTAGTTTCTCAATTTCCAAGGACTGTAAGTCATTCCTAGAAGAGATTAAAAACTCCAAACATATTTTCCCCTAAAATGAAGCTACTAGCTAGAGGGAATTCAATCAATATCTACTGACCCGACTTTATTCACAGGATGGCAAACCCTAGTCTGGTTCCATGCAGCATAAAATTCAAAACAAATCTGATGCTTTAAAAATATCAATCTCCCACAGAAGGACAATAAAAGAATATATCAGCAAGAGATGGGAGAAAAAGAGGGAAGGGGACCGTTAGAAATACAATTCTCAGAGGGGTTTCAAATAACACAGGGAGAAAAGGGAACACATTCCACATTGCTGGGATCTCTCATAACTGCTCCCATTGGCTGCACACAGCCAGCAGAGTCAGGATTATTTTGGGAAAATTTCAAGAACTTTAAGAGTTTTTGAATTTTTTTTTTAAAGAATAGGGGTCAGTCTGTTTACCTAGTCTAGACAGATGGTTGTGTTTATGTACTGAGAGGAGCAATGCAGAGAGATTCCAGAGTTCCAGATGAGGTGCCTTTGCCAAGAACATGCTTCAGGTTGGCAGAAGGCAGAAACCCTGTATTGGGTAAATATTTAGCAACATGCAGGGATTTTTAACACTAATATCTCATTTGTAGTGGAGCATGCTTTACTTTATAGCCTGATGCAATCTCTTTCCCTGTTCTGTTTTACAAGCAATGATAAAAATCAAAACATAATCACCTGTCGAGGATGACTCCTGCACCTGTGAAGTGCGTTTCAAGCCGCAGTCCCAATTAGAGCGGCGGGAATGGGCGTGAGAAAGCAGGCCCTTCCCACCATCTCCACTCTGGACTCACAGACAAAGGACCACTGGTATAACAAAAACAAAAATCTACTAAAATAATCTTTTATTATTCAAGTCTGTGCAACAAACAGTTCCAGCTGGAGCTCAATGGTTGCCTCCAGCCAAATTCGAGTGGGCTCAGCTCGGAGGCATATGAGAGCGGCCCTGCTGGAGGGAGGGATGAGACCACCACCAGAACCAGCTGGCTTTGTGCAGGGCCATGTGCGGCGTGTGTCCCAGGGCACAGAAAACACAAATAACGGGCTCTTTTCTGAATGAGCTTACAGCAGGCAGGGAGACAGGAACCTACAAACACACGTGCACAGATAGATGTAATTCCCGTAGTCACAAGCCACAAATCCAAACGCCGCAGTGGGGGGCAATACATGGAAAGGAGTGACATCGGAGCTTGCTGTGAGCACATCAGTCAGGAACACAGGAAAGAAGCAGGGTGTAAACACAGACAGAGACTCTGTGCCAAGTTCCTGTAGGGTTCTCCTCTCCACCTGCCCGTGACCCAGGCACCTCCTAGGAGAATACCACTTGGAGCTAGCTGCTGGCACTTTCTACCCAGAGCAACGTTTCCATTCCCAAAAAGTGCTGCTCCGTCCTGCCTACTTGAGACCTGAACCAGCTGGCAGCACACCAAGGCTGTATGTTCCAAGGCCTGAGACCCTGCGCCATGGGCCTCAGTGGACTGTGCTGTGACGAGCTGGGGCTTAGGGGCAGGGTCCTGAGGAGTCAGTGGTCTTCTGGCTTTGTCTCTAAGAAGGAAAGATACTGCCTTGACTCTCATGCCCATGAACTGCAACACTGGTGTATCATTCTCATCTGCCTGGCTTTGAACAGTTCACACTTTTAAAGTTACTATCCATCTAGGCTTTCCCTTAGTTCTTTGTTGTCTGAAGCCATGAAAAGGCTCTGAAGAGCAGGTGTTTGCCAGGTGACTTCCCTGCAGCCCCTAACTAGATGCAAACACATGGCTCAGCCACCTTGTACCAGCTCTGGTGGCCTTACAGAGCAGACATGCCTTCAGGCTGTGGGAACACAAACTCAGCTTGCACCACATTGCAGAAGTAAAAACCAAAACCCTGGGAAATTTGTCAGTATATCTTGCTCCAAATGGTAACATGCAAGTCCACCTGGCCTGGTCACAGTGAATAATAAGGACAGGCCTCAGCTGATCTGTTCCAGGCCCGAGTCCAAAAGTCAATCGGTCTTTGAAGTGGGAAAACAGAAAGACCACTGTTTGTAGCTCCATCCATGCCCCATCTCATTTCCATTCTTTCTCACTTTCCCTTATTCTTCATTTTTCATTTAAAAAATATGTTTGTCTGAGGGGCTGGAGAGATGGCTCAGGTGTTAAGAGGACTGACTGCTTTTACAGAGGACCCAGGTTCTATTTCCAGCACCTCCACCATGGCTTACAACTGTCTGTAAATCCAGTTCCAGGGGATCTAATGCTCTCTCTGGCCCTGGCAGGCAACAGGCATGCAAGTAGTGCACATACATACATACATACAGGCAAAATACCCAAACACATAAAAATACAATTGAAAAAAACAATTATTTTTGTTTGGGAATGTCATTCAAACATACAGTATGTTTTGATCAAATCTATCCCCCATCCCCCTACACCTCTCCATCCCCCATCCACCTTTACCTCCCAATATCATCTGATTTTTTTTTCTAGCTGCACTGTGTCCACTTAGATCCGCCTGCATATGTACGGGTGTAGCACTATCCCCTAGAGCATGGGTAGCTGTATCCAGAAGGCAGCTGACTCTCTCCCGCTTCCCACAACTCTCTGTGCTGGAACTCCCTGAGCTCCTCCCCTGCCAACCGCTGCTTTATGTTGGCTAGACCTCGTGCAGGTCTTTTACATGCAGTCACAGCCTCTATGAGTTCATGTGTGTAACAGCCCTGTTATGTCCAGCAGATCGTTTCACTGCAGACATTCATGACCTCTTTCCACCCCTTGTTTGAAATGATCCCCGAGTCTTGTGGAGATAGAGCGTGACATAGATCTCCCCTTTAGAGATAAGCCCTACACAGTCTTTTACTGTCTGCATACTGACTGGTTGTCAGTACCCTTTGTTCTTACCTCTCACCGGTAAATGACAATTGTCTGCATCTTATAGAGTTCCAGGCATTGAGTAAAGCTCAACAAATGTTTGATTTAAAATGGAGGGATATATAACTGATTTGAAGAAAGGAAAAGTGACGGTTGGATAGAAATGAAAGGTAACAGTAGGGATAAATAATACATTTAGAAATATCTAGGAGTATTCATGTATATATATACATCAACATAATTCCACCCAACTTTCAGCAATGGACTAGGACAACGGCAGTCTGTCTGCCCTGCTCCCATCGTATTTTCCCGTCTATGTGCGTATCAATACTTTCTAAGTACTCATCTATCACCTTACTGCCCTACCATGAGTTTTTCTATGATGGGATCTTTGTGTATATAATTCATACTTAAGTGCACACACATGGATGTACACAGAACATGGAAGGTTGTTTAGAAAAGGCACCTGTATATAAGTAGCTTCTCTAGCATTTGCAGATACCATTATAATGTACAAATCTCATGGGACTTGTAGTTTAGGCATTTTAACTAGGAAATGACCAAAAAACGAAATGGTATCCAACGGCCCCAAAGTGAAGAAGTAGCTCTGTAGCATGCACATAATGCCTTTAAATGAAGATATGGTCAATAACCAGACAAGAAATACCTTTACCCAAATATAGCCCTCCTCAGTGATGAGAACAAGAAGTGCCAAGAAAGCTCCCTAGAAACTCACAATAAGTAGACAACAATTCCATATCATATTTGTGATTTGAAACTGCATTTTCTCCTTCCATTAATTTTCCTTTTCATGTTCTTGACTCTGACCTTTGCACCAACGCCTTATGCTTTCAGTCCAGTTTCCTGCTGCCTTTACTTTTATTGCCTATGTATTTACATATTACCAGTAAGTATGACACTGGCTATGGGTTTTCTTTCTCTCTATATATATTTACATGTATAACAAATTGTAAAATCTGTACCACACTTTATATATGTATTATATATACATATACATGTGAAATAAGAACACCCTTTATAGATTAAGGAAGCTTAACTCTTCATAATTTATTAAGTGTTTTCATCATAAAAAGCATTGGGTTTTCTCACAATCTTTTAAAGTATCTATTGAGAATATTAGGATTTTTTTTGTCATTTATGTTATAGTTGCGGTATATTATTATATTGTTAACATATAAAATAAAATTTGAAATCATGACATTATCTTAGTTCTATATACCTCTGTGGCAGAGTGTGATATTTTGATAGATGAACACAATATGAACTGGTCAGGTCAGGATACAGAACCATGATGGGAGCCAGCATCAGAATTTTTTGATTTGATTATCACACATTTTATATATATTTCAAATTATCATACTGCACTTCATTATTATGTAAAATTATTACTTGCTAATAAAATTGTAAAATGATTAAGAAGACAGAAATGGTAAAAACAGTTCTTAACAGGAAGAAAACCAATATACTAGTAATATCACAAATCAGTACAGTGTTTCAGAGAATTTTTACAAACACTTTTCAGAGAAATTCTGTAATAATAAAAAGCCCTGAGAGATTGTAATTATAAATTTCTATTTCAGAAGTCAATATGCTGAAGCTCAGAAACAAATGACGGGAGCCAATCAGGTCTCCCAATTGCAGGCTCCATAGTCAGACACACAGAGAACATATCTTTTAGTTACACTGAATCACAGCACAGACTACGTGTAGATCTATCATATGATCTCATCAAAACTAGATTTTCATATCATCAACCCCAGTGAAGCTTCAGAAGCACCACCCGGTCACCTGGTCACCATCCCTTACTGTGCATCATCTTTATTGCTATAGGAGCAGCAGGATTTCCTGCCCTCATCACACACTCTCCTGTGACAGTGTCCCATCTCCCAATCCTCCTGATAGCCAACCTGCTCAGAAGAGCTATCTCCCCTCCTTCTGTACTTTGCAGAGTGACAGGGTCTGCTGACCTGGTCTCCATCACTCTCAGTCCCCTCCTGCAATGTTGTTTGAGTTGGTAATTCTCTCCTTCATGAATCTGCACTTGGGGTCCTTCCTCAGTGGGCTGCTCCCTTCCTGTTTCCATTGCAAGGTTCTTCTGGTTCCTCTGATTTTCAGGTGACTGTCTATCCCAGACCCCAGCCTCATAACCAACCACACTCCCAACCTCTCAAATGTTTACGTTCTGAGTGTTCCCATCCTGGGAAAATTCATTTATGCTAATGGACAGAGCTTTGGTTTCCATACTTGTGTGTTTAACATCTCCCAGCATCTATTCACTACGTTCAAAGCCAAGCTTGAGATCTCTACTAACAACTTGCTTCTTCCACAGTCTTTCCCGTCTTGGTCAATGGTAACTTCCTTCTTCCAGGCGTTCAGAGCAGCCCACGCTCATCTTAACCCTTCCCACTTGTCCACTGTGAACATGCAGTCATCCATGAATCCTGTCAGCTCCACTTTCATCCTGAACCACTCTGACCCACACAGCCACCATATAAGCAAGGGTCTCACTTGCCTTCTAATGGTGGTCTATTATCTCCATTCTTTTTCTCCTCCAGTCTCTTCTCCCTACAACAACCAGAGTTGTCATCTGAAAACAAAACAGGTCACCTCATTCTGTCAAAAACTTCCAGTGGTCTCTTGCAGAGAATAAAACCCAAGGTCCTCATAGCAGCCTATGAGCTCTTGGTGATCTAGTCTCTGGTTCCTGGATTGACTTAGCTCCCATTATTCTCCCTTTGCCTAGTGTTCTCTATGATAACCTAGCTATGATAACCTCCTTGCTATTTCTCCAAAATAGCAAAACAGGTTGCTATCTTCTCTATACATCCCTGAGTGTGGACACTCTATCTCAACACCAGCTCACTTACTAACTGTCACTTCAGAAAAGAGGCTGTGCCTGGTTTCCCTTTCACAAATAATACTTGCCTAGTCACTCCCCTTACCATGCCTTATTTTTCTTTTCAGCACTTATCACCAGCAGGTGTTAATGTATTGATCAGATATCGGTTTCTTGTTTCCTTCGCTAATATGAAAATCTCACTACCATATCCTAAGACAAGGCTCTGTGAAAAAGGGCCCACTGCCAGTTTCTTTAAACAAAGGCCTCCACTTCATTGTGATATTCTCACAAACAGAGGTCATACACTGTACTTTGGTCTTATTTGCCTCCCATTATTCTCTTTTATTGTCCTCTTGATGGTTCCCAGTGTCTCCCCAAATTGTGTCCCCTTCATTTTCAAATGGTCTCCCCCCAACCTTTCCTCTCATAATCTTAAGTTTTAGACTGCGTTAGGGAGAAAACATGCGATATTTGTCTGAGCCTTGTTCATTCTGCTTGGTATGTTGTTTAACCAAGTTTACCAATGATGACATAATATCATTCTTTATAGTTAAATAAAACTCCATTGTTCATATACACCACATTCTCTTTATCTATCCATCTGTTCACAGGCATCAAGGATGAGTCTATATCTGTATCTGTTGTGAACGGCACTGCGGTAACACAGATGTGTAAGTATTCCCCCATGATACACTGACTGAAGATTCCTTCAGCAATATATCCTCCTGGGTTGTGCATAGATATAAGCATCCTACACTAGTCCTAATACAAAGACTTTTTATTAGAACCTGGGTACCCTACAACGTCCATCCATTAGTGGCTTTTTCTGTGCTGCAAAAGCAGAAGTGAGTAGTCAGGAATGAGACTGTGGGGTCCTCAAGTTCTAAAGCATCTACTGCCTTTACAGATCAAGCCTGCTGACAATTGGATTTCTATCTAAGGCTCAGCAGACAGTAAAGATCTGTAGCGGAGGCATCAAACACACTGTTGTTCAATGAGTACGTGAACAGAAGAAACAAGTAGGGTTAAATGAGTCTACTAACAGGAAGACCTTTGCAGTACTATTAGATGAATCAAGTACTGTAAAATATCAAGAGAAAAATGATTTAAACTTACTATAGATCCACACATGGAAAACAGATGTATTTCTTCTTTCTGAGAGCTGAGAATTGAATGTGCTTCCTTTGGTGGGATGTGAGGGAGGTACTGAGATTGACAGTGGAGGATGGACAGATCTCAGGCAATGTCTTAGGGTTTCTACTGCTGTGAAAAGACACCATGACCATGGCAACTCTTATAAAAGAAAACATTTAATTGGGTTAGTTTATATAACATCTAAGCTTATATGGAACTTTACTTCATGTGGTAGTTTGAATGTAATTGGCCCTTACAAACTGATAGGGAGTGGCACTATTAGGAAGTGTGGCCTTGCTGGAAGAAGTGTGCCACTGTGAGGGTGGTCTTTGAGGTCTCCAACAACGTGCGAGCCGTAGAACTCTCAGCTCCTTCTCCAGCACTGTATTTGCCTGTACAATGACATGACCTATTATGATGATAAAGGACTAAACCTCGGAACTGTAAGCCACCCCAATTAAATGTTTTCTTTTATAAGAGTTGCAATGGTAATGGTGTCTCTTCATAGCAATAGAAACCCTAAGTAAGACATCATTTCAGAAAAAAAAAAAACCCAGCACATACACAGCAAAATTTGGTGCTAGAGAAATACAAATCCTTCTTTCTTTTCCTTCTTTCAATTACTAATATAACATTTTGACTCATCATCTCCCCTTGGGCCACGTCCCAGAGCTCTACAATCCCCAGTCTATTCCTTTGCACTATGATTTAACTTAACATGGACAGTCAGGGGACACCAGAGGGGCTCCCATAGATGCTGACCAAAGACCTGCAGGGTACACACCGGAAGGCTGGTACACATCATAAACTAGGAATGGAACTCCCTCCTTTTTATATTATCTTTTTAAAGACCACAATTCTGCTGAGGTGGGGATGGGTGAGAAGGAGAGCAAAATGGAAATGGTAAAAATAAAATCTGAACTTTTGAAAGATAACACAAAGGTCCACTGAGTACCCACAGGCCTCCCTGGCCAAGCTACATCTCACTGTAGGACCAGGAACCTCCAACAACCCCATACACCTTCCCCAGCAATATCAGCAGACTGGTTTGAGTGTATTCCCTGTTTCTTTACCATCACTATCATATCCAAGGTCCAGGCCTGTCTTGATGCTTGACATTTTAATTGATTATCTGCAGACAAATACCTCCATCCCCACACATGTACATCCAGGCCATTTAGGGAGAATTCAGAGCCTGGACTTTTGAAGGTCCTCTTGGTGTTTCAGAATCTTAAATAATGAGTCTCTGTCTCACCTTAAACAGCATTTAGAGACACAGAACAAAAGGCAGGGGGCACAAATGCTTCCTTTGGTTCATGAGTAGACAGAGGACCTGTGTGTTCCCAGCTTGGACAGTTACCAGACACATGACATTAAACATCCCCAGAGTCTGTCTTGCTTTCCTGTTTAGAGACACTCTTAGAGATCCAGGGCATTTAATGAGGAATATGATAGGGAGTGGCTTCTTGGAACTCAAAGCCAGGCTGGCAAGGCAAAGAGCAGAAATTAAGATGAGAAAAATGTCACTGTTTACTCAACTTCAAAATGGCACCAAAAGCTTTTCCCCACGTGGTGCACTGCTAATCTTACCTCCCAGGGGCTCTTTAGTAGTCCCCTCCCAATCTAAAGGGACGAAGATCCCTCTACCCTTCACTCTGACAGTGGAAACCTGGGACAGCTGTCTGTTTCGAACCTCCTTCTCAGAAGTATTATGAGGGTATGTCAGACAATGCCCAGGGTAGGGTAGAGGCGTCAACTCCGCAGTTTTGTTCTTGCAGCTTCCTTGTAGTGTGAGCAAACTCACACTCTCTCAGGATGTGTAGAGCAGGCCTCTTTCTGAAGAGGGCACTGAACTCTCCCCATGGGAGAGTAAAGAACTATACAATGTTAGAGGGCACCCTTTTCAGGTTTATACTGCTCTAAGGACCAAATCAAGATCTCTAAGCTCAAAGAACCAGTGTTCAAATTATCTGCCATTCTAAAGGCAGGCATAATTCATGATGTGGTGCACCCAAGGAACCTAAAGGCACTCTGGGAAAACACCCAGGGACCACTGCAGGTGTCTAGCAGAGAACAAACTTTCATCTCACCAACTGCCCTGGCTTGGATGATTATTTAAGCTTCAAAACCCTTAGAGAACTGAGCACAGTATCTGCCAACCTGATGCAAGCCTACATGACCCAGAATTCCCTGGGCTTTATCTCCTTAGACAGTTCCCCAAGTTCACCCTGGAACATTCTTTGGGTTCTTAGGATATGCATATCTATTTACGAATAGCAAAACTCTGCCAAGCCCAAGCATGCTATAGATTTAGAGGAACATACGTGAGGACCATGTGAAGGGTCAGCAGAAGTCACAGCACCAACAGGAGATGCTAAGCATGGGTCTGGGAATTCATCTCCACAGGAACCAGAAAGGCATGAGAGCAAAGGGTGATCGAAAGGTCAAGGGGCCAGCAAAGGAAACCCCATATGCTCATTTGTCATTGCACAGTGCATGTTAAAGTTGGAGCAGCAGGAGAGGTGATGTTTCTCAGTTCTACAAGTGCATGCTATCAGCAAGTGGGGGTGGACAAGCTATACAAGGATCTTAACACAGGAACAATCTTCTTCTACTGAATAAAGTGGGCTTTAGAGCTTGTAGCACTTTTTGTTTGGGGATCTAGAGTAAGAATATTAAACAGATGTAACTGTTTTAAAACTTAGTCCGTGTTCTTCAAATTGTCCTTTTTTGGAGTGTCTCCTATCATGGTAGAGTCTGAGGTACCAGACTTTAAATATCTGTAATAACACAACAAAAAGCTGTACCAGTTTTCTTTCTTTGCAAACGTATTATTGCTGTCTTCTTTTTTATTTTCCTCATTCCTCAATTCAGGTCTGCATTTCTATACTAAGACAATCTGAAATGTAGTTTCCTGGGCTGTATCTGGAGTGTTTACACACAGTGGTGATACTGGGACTCTTCTGAGGTTTAAGTATCTCATTCTCATTTATGACTCGCCTATGCCATTGCAGCTGATACTGTTGTTAATCATGTGCTGTGCCCAACTTGTAAACTACACTTTATCGTAGATATTCATGTCCAGGAAAATGCTAACATATTCAGAGCACTGAAAAGAGCAGGAACAGAGTGAGCTCAGGTGATTGAAGGTTCCTGACTGGCTTATCTGCTCTTCATCAGCCTGGGGCTATGTCAGTCCTATTTCTGATCTACTAGAAGCTCTGTAAGAAGAAGCCTGTGTATAGGGAATTAAAGTAATGGAGTTGCCATGAGGTTTCCCATGGATATGCTGGTACTACATTCAACTCCAAATTTAAAAACACAGCATCAAGGTGAATTCAACCTACCTTTATTAGGATAGCACTGGCTCAAAAACTCATCTCCAATCCTCCAACAATTAGCTAAACACAGGAAGATCACAACCCAACTAGCTCCTCATTCCTCATTTTACAATGGGATCTCACCAGAAGACCCAGGGGGCAGTAAAATGGGGATAATTTTAATTCTCTTCTGGTTTTCAGCAGCTATTTAAAAGGTACAAGAAGCCAAGTAGATGAAAAGCTTTCGGCCCTCTCTTCTGGCCCTAAATCCATGGAAAACTTCAATTCAACAGGAACCTTCCAAGTCTTCTCTGGCGCTCCAGTAATTCCTGGGGAAAGAGTCTATTTAAGCTTTCAAGTTATGTATGAAGAACTTGGCTTTTAGAAACATGCACCCCATTTGCACAGCTTCTGCCCAGCATCCCCCAAATACTCCTCAGGGATTTCCATATCGGTTTTAAGCTCTCTTTGCACAGCGCAGGGGAACAGAACTGGAGCTCTTTAGCTGACCCACTATATTTAGAGTCACTTCTGCAAGTTTTGTTCTGTGCCTTTTGGGAAAGTTAATTCACGTCTGAGGCTCCATTTCCTCACATGGAAATGAGGACTGACAATGGGGACTGTAGGAATGAAATCCTCTTGACGGGGTATCACACATTGCTAACTATGTAACTTGTATATGGTTCATGGAACTAAACGCCATATAAAATGTCAGTCCTAAAGCCACCTCCAGCACACCAATTCGCTGTTCAGCAGAACTCACCCATACCCCTTGATTTCAGTTACCCACAATCAACCATAGTCTGAATTCATCAACAGAAAACTCTGAAGATAAATGATTCACATATACCAATATGAATATATATAAAATAAAGGACATATAATATAATACATATAATAAATTTTATTATAGTTTAACTATTCTATTTTATCATCAATATGGTTAATATCTTGCTGTGCCTAATTTATACACTGCAGTTTATCATAAGTATGTATATCTAGGACAAAAACAGTATATCCAGAGTTTGAAGCCTTGAGACAAAGTCTTAGAAGATAATCCCCACAAATATGAGGGATTTTGGTAGCTCCTTAAATGTTAGTTGTGATTACAATGGTTATAGGTTGATGAACTCCTAAGGCAAAAAGAATCTTGAAAATTCAGATTTAACAAAAAAGTCCACCCTTAAAGTGAAAAAAGTTTTTTTTGTTGTTGTTGTTTTGTTTTTTTGAGACATGGTTTCTCCATATAACAGCCCTAGCTGTCCTGGAACTAGCTCTGTAGACCAGGCTGGCCTCAAACTCAGAGATCCAGCTGCCTCTGCCTCCCAAGTGCTGGGACTAAAGGCCTGCACCACCATGCCCAGCAGACAGAAGGTTTTTAAGACCAACATTTTTCACATTCTTTGTCTTTGTCCTGAAAGATGGAGAGGCGAGTTCAGCTGAGTGCTGTGGTGAGGAACTAGGCAGCCAATAACTATGACTGCCCAGATGCCAGGGGCGTGCAGCCATTAAATGGAATAGATACTGAACTGCTGTCCTGGCTTTTATTCCATAGTGCTATAAAGTCAGATAATGAAAAAATAAACTAGAACTTCAAATTAATCCTCCCATGCCAATTTGCTGTAAAATATTTGGAGGATTTGGGCTGGTTTTAGGGTTGGTCTCAACCTGCCATGGAACTCTGTGGAACTTGAGCTGCAGTGGCTGGGTTCCCGCCACGCCATCTGTTCCTGACACTTGGTCTCATTAGTACGACTGCTTTTATCGATACACACAGTAATGCTTCTCGTACCATCTTAGCTAGGCATTATTTATGGTATCCATATATACAACAATATTAACACAGTCAAGCACCAGGATGGATACTTGAGGGCATCATTAAAATCAGCCAGTGTTCAGTACGAGATTTAATGATGATTTAATAGTATTAAATGAGAAAAAAAAGCGCCCTTGGCCTTTACATTCTCATTTAAAAACATATAAAAGAGCAGTAACTCAGGCAGTTATACTTCTCGCAAAGATTTTGCTCTAAATCACAGATGGCAACGAGAGGCCATGGCCGCGTGCTGGCTCACACCCCGCTCACTCTGACCGAAGCCAGAAGTGCTTTGTTGGGTCATAATTAGCAAAATGCTTGCAAACTCAACCTTTTAGATCAGAGACCACCAAGTGCCAGGCTGAAGTACAGAGGGTACAAACAAGAGAAAATGATGATGTGGGCATTCTCTCAAGGCTGCCTTGCCCAGACAGCCATCCTGCAGCACAAGGCACCAACACTGAGCTGCCCCTGAACAGGCAGTGGGACGGAAGCATTGTGTTTCTGTCTGCAGAGAAAGCCTTGCAGCTTTGCTCTCTGGCTTATAGGGCTTTAAGGCAACGTGCTTTGTGCACTCAACTCCTGCTTCCTCTTGCTGCTCACAGACAGGTCACACATTTCTGTTTCAGAAACATATCACTGAGCTGCCTAATTCATAATTCTCTGTGATATCTAACCTGCAGAGGAAGACAGCAATTTGATTGGACATCATTAGGCTGGGTTTCAAAGTTGGATGGGGGTTGTCTTGGCAGAACAGAGAGCAACCTTGGAGTTCAGTGGGAGACAGGACAGGCTGTTTGCTGGGTTACAGATCAGCTCTGCAGCCAAGCTCCTGCCAGCCCCTGAATTCATTCCCTATCTATAAACTGCCTCCTAGGCTCATTCCAGTTCGGCTGTAATTAGAAAACAATAGCAAGACAAGATTACATTATGAAATGCCTTATAGAAGACTTGTCATAATTTCTGTAAGAAGCTGTTGTTAATTAGACTGATCCTGTCTTCATTTCTACAAACCTTAGAAACAATGCAAATGCCACCAGAACAAAATGGCTATCCTCTCTCAGAACGAGAAACAGACCAGGCTGAACATTTACCGGGTTAGGCTGCATGTGTGCAGTTCGGTCTCTTTCTTCCCGGGGCGTCCAGAGAGACTTTACTTTTGAAATCTTACAGTGAGCATTGGCGGGTCATGTTAGGGAAAGCTGTTGGTAACACTAGTCAAGGAGGCTGCTGCTGCTGCTTCCATGGCACGTTCCAGGACTAACAGAGTCCATCCCACACTTGCTCAAGACTTGTTGGGAAAATAAACATCCGTGGCAGAAGCAAATTAGAAGAGAGCTACAAAATGATGCTCTTTGCATTTTAACATAGATTACAGAATCTTTCAACTACTTCCAACAATGAAGGCAATGTAGAGCCAGTCAAAATTACACATGCATGGACTCTGGTGATGATACCTAAAATTAGACTGTGGATGGCGGCTCCTGCAAAAATAAATGCAAAGTGATTGCTCATCAGAAAACCCATACGTTCCCGTGCAAACCTCTCTTGCCTGTGATAAGTTCTTCCATCAAAATGACTACTCAAGCATTTACCAACTGCCCTCGAAATACTGCAAGTTAATGTTTCTCATCCGAGAATGTGTACACAGCACAGATAAGGGAAGAAATTTTACAGCAACATCAGAATCTTGAATTCTCTGAAAAACTCATATAGTACAGGCAGGGCCTCAGGAACTTTCAAAACATGACAGAGAACTAGGTTAACATGGTAACAACAGTGTTAGAACCACAGCATCCACACCAAAGCAACCAATTTGCTAACAAGGCTACCTTACAGTACCCAACACGCCACACGGTGGCCCAGTGTTTTGGAGTTTTGAATAAAATAAACAGAACCTCTGTGATGAATAAGATCTGATTTCCCTCTGCCTGGTGAAAGAATACAAAGACATATTCATGATCTGAGGACGCAAGGCTTCTTTTACAGAGCACTGTTTGCTTTCATTATTTTAGCAACAATATCCATTACGTAGCTACTGAATTTGACAGAGCCTCTCAACCACAGCCTCGCTGGAAAATGTTTTAGGAGACAGGGCTAAAGAGATACATACTACTTGCACCTAGTGGGTAAAGGTCAAAGGTGCTGCCACAATGTTACAGTGCCTGGAACTATCCCTGTAGTAAGAGATTACCTAGCTCAAAATGCTAACAGTTTCAAGGCTGAAACCCTGATAGATACAGAAGTCAGAAATTCTATTTAGCTTAGATACATGAAAACATACAACTACATAAAGGCTTGCACACAACAGCAGGTTTACTTACAAAGCCTGGAAGTGGAAACTCAAAAAATCTATTGACAAATGAACAAACCTATTATGTTAGACTCATTCAATGGAGTATTTCTCAACATAAAAAAGATGAACCCAGATATGTAAAACATCGATGAACCTCAAAAACACCTTGATAAGCCAAAGAAGCAAGGCACAAAGATTATATCTTATTTGAACCTAGACAGGCAATATTCTAGGACCACTGCATAAGATTTATCTGTGGTAACATGTTGCTGAGAGGTTGGGAGAGGAGAGAGGTTCCTCTAGTCCACCTTTCTTTCTTCCTGCTCTGAATACTAGAGTGTACACACTTTCCCTTGAGTCTCTGTGAGCTGCATCTGACAGGTAGGCTCTCAGCAAGCCCCAAATATGCTCCAATTCATCCTGTAGTTTCTTTTTTTGAGTTATGTGGAGTCATAGGATTGAACCTTCCAGTATTGGGAATTTTCCAGTTATCTTTTCCCTTTTTATTTCTAAATTCATTTTGAACAGAAAGTGTATTTTCTGTCCTTCAGAACCTTCTAATCTATGGGGGTGTGTTTTATAGTCCAAACACAGTCTACTTTACCAATTGTGTCATGTGTGGACTTCACAGAGATCACTGGGTGCACAGCTGCTAAATGGGACATGCTAAAGTCACCCAATGAAGCCATTAACTTACTGCTACTGTTAGGGATCATGTTGACATGTTTGCTCGAATTTTAAGGTCTTCAATGACCCTACTAATTTTTTGTTTATGTTTACCTGCCATCAACGAGACTAAAATTGTCACGTTGATTTTCCTGATATTTCTACAGGGTTTATATCATGTAATGGAAAGTTCTTTTATCACATACAAGCTTTATAAAGGTTGTTACATAATTCTAATGACTGGTTACACAATTTTTATTATTTTAAACTTTTCCTCTAATTCTCTGACAATATTTGTCTTGGAGTCTATTATAAAAACAATGCCTCCTGTCACTGTTTTCTTAAGATTTGTATGTGCATAAAAATTTAAATCTTTTGCTTTGGATATCTTGATTTATTTCCAAGGCATATAGGCAGCATGCTGGTGACCTCTGCTTTGTTGTATCCACTGTAATAACCTCAAACTTTTAAGTAATGCTGAGGTCATTTTTTCTTTAAAGCAATTATAAAATTACATAATTTAAATTTACTTCTTTGATAGCTGTTTTCTGTCTTTTCCCTGCCCGTTCTTTGTTTTTAGGATTAGCTGAATAATTCTTTCTTTCACATTTTTCTAGACTACTGGCTGATCTGCTGTCCTCTGTTTAATTTACCTAGGTGTTTCTGTTCATGATCAGCATCTACGACTTCCCAGATTCTACCTGCCATCAAGTCAAAGCACCAGCTCGTGCAAACAAGAGCTTCATAACTCTTGTGACTTCTATTTGTTCCTCTCATCCTTGATACTCTTAAGAAGTTCATTTTATTTCTAAATATGTTGTAAACCCCTCAAAGAATTGCTATCTGTTTGCTCTAAGCTGTCAGCTTTTTAAAACAAAATTAAAACTAAAAAATTTAAATTATTCCTGTAGTTCTTTGTTATTTTACATAGATACACGTTTCCACCTGCTATTGTCTTCTAGTAAGCCAATTTTTATTTATTTACTTAAATTTGCTTCAAAGAGTTTTCTCATTATTTGTTGAGTAACTAATTTGCATTCATTTTTGAAAGCTGTATTTTTTGGGCATAGATGTCTGGGGTGACAGGTTTGTTTCTCATACTTCAAACATATAGCCCAGTAGTATTTCCAATAACAACAGCAAACAAATACAACTATTTTCTGTCTATTTGCCTGTTAGTGGTATTTTGCCCCTTGAAATTTTTAAGACTCATTAATTGCTTTTTGTGGCTACCTTGCTTTGGTTTTGTTGAACTTTCTGGGTCTGTAGATTTATACTTTGCACCAACAACTGAAGACTATTTCTCCAGATTTTGCATTTTCCTCTCTCCTCCCTCTGGTTCCTGGTGATGGATTTGACAAACTCCTGGGTGTGAACGATACAGGTAATTGAGGCAGTTATACCATTCACCCTGTATATTTTCTATGTTCCTATTAGGACAGCTTTTGTGACTATGTCTTAGTCTTTGTTGGCTTTTCCTTCCTTTCTTCCTCCCTCTGTCCCTCTCTCCATTCCTAAACACTTAGTTCCTCAGTATCATTTATTTCCTTATCATAACAGAATTTTCCTAACTACATCAAAGTTATTGTTTGTGAGTATGAGGATTGAAACATGTTATGTTTGGATGTCACATTTGTTGAGTCTCTAAACCAGTCCCCTCTTAGCTCAAATGGTATCGAAAAGCGTCAGTTTATGAGTACATCCATGTAGTAAATTCAGAATGCCAAATTAAGAATTTTCTTAGTTTTGAAGGATCTACTTTGCATATATTTAATGTCTTTCACTGCTGTATTCATCTATTTCTTTATAGCCCTGAAGCTTTTCTAACCCAATGTGAAGTTTTATCTGATCAATTTTCATTTCCATAAATATTTTCATTGGACAGTTCTCTTTTGTCATGGATCACATGCCTGGCTTTCTTGTCTGTCAGCATTTGGAATGGATACTTACCAACATCATGGATGCCATACTGATGAATTCTTCACCTTTCTTTCTTTCTTTCTTTCTTTCTTTCTTTCTTTCTTTCTTTCTTTCTTCGTTTTTTTCTTTCCTTCCTTCTTTCTCTTCCTTCCTTCTTTTACCTTTCTTTCTTCCTTCTTTTTACCTTCCTTCCTTTCCTTCCCTTCCCTCCCTCTCTCCCTGCCTCCCCCACCCCTCCCTCCCTTCCTTCCTTCCTGTATTGAAGTTGGATCTATGAGAAAATTAGCTTACTTGTGGTGGGGTGTTCTTTTAAGATTTTGATGAATTTTTTATAAATATATTCCAGGTTGTTATCTGAGAGCTTATACTTTAGTTTGTTAGGATAGATCCAATCGCTTTAGGCTGGGGTTTTTTAGCTTTGTTACAAAGGCATGGTCTTCTGGTGTCAACGCTGTAGGTTTTAACAAGGTCTTTCCATTACAACTTGTGAAAATTTAAATATACCTCTGCTGAATTTGAGTACTGGGAATTACCGAGCTCATAGCTTCATGGCAATTTTTATTTGTAGGGCCAATGGAATTTTATATTATGCATGCAAGGATTAGCATTCAGACAAAGTTAGAAGGAACCCCTGCCCCCAGTGGAGACTTCTGGGCTCTTCAGGAGCATGCTGTCACTTTTGACTTCTGTCATCAATTCTAGCCATCTAGACCTCTCCAAAGCTGTCCTTTTTCCCTTTGACTCAGAGAGACTTGAATGTACCCTGGTGCGCTGCATTCCAGATACAGCTACGGTGATTGGTGGAGTCACCTAGTTCTCCTTCCCTCACAGGTTCTTGAGTCTGAATGGACTGCTGCCCAGTTACTAAAACCAGTAATTTAAAGGTTTAGTATAACTTCTTAGTCATGGCAGGAGAGTAAGTCCTATGCTATTCATCACTTTGTCAGAGGAACCAGAGTAATTACTCAACAGTGTAAAGATGATGATGTCATTCCCAGCTTAAACCCCATCCAAGCAGGCTATATGCTTTACTGTCTACAATGGGATTGTTTCTAAGGTGCTAAAACATTAACAAGAATGGAGGTCTGGAAAAGCCGCTCTCCCCCTCCTCATTCTCTACCAAACTTTAGTCCTGCAGCTCTAACGTCTCTACAATGTCATTTCGCTTGCTCATGACACTTCCCTTCATTGGGAAAACTCCTTTTCCCGCCTTTTAGCCCTCCAGGTGCTGAGAATATCATATTGTCCATGTCATGTTTTGCATCTCAGAGGATTCTATGAGCTTATCGATTTGTTTACATTTGTGAGGAACCGAGAAAGAAAAAACAAGATATATATTGTAGAAAGTTAATCTATAAGGAATATTTGTGAAATTTATAAGATATAAAAAGTAGAGGCTATCTAGGAGACTGTCCAGTACCTATGCTCTTGCTGACTGTCACCCTCCACTGCTGAGGAAACCCATCTAAGGGATTGCTGGAGTCAGTTCACTTTCCTTCAAAGAACCATCAGTTTGTGCTGACTGTTGCACAATACACCCAATCATCCTTCGTTTACATTCACAACTCTACCCAAAGCCTCTGCAGAAAAACATAATTTTAAAATCTGAAGCTTTATGATCTAAAGTCCCTATTGCCGAAGACACCATGAACCTAAGGAACAGGGCTCAAAGACCCCTGATTCAGAAATGAACCGAACATTTCCTACCCGCGGACTAATTTTCCTGGTGCCCACAGAGCACCATGCAAACTTCCAAAGGAGGGAGGCAATCGACAGTCCTACTCATTTATGACACCTGTGGACCACATCAACCGCCAGCATGGCATAATAACACTAAGGGTACAGTAGGGGCATACATATGTTGGTGGTCACCTTTAGCTCTCTAATTGGACTTAATACCCTCTCAACAAGAAGAAGACCATAACCGGTACTGGAAAGCTAGCTGAATACTCAGTACTAGTGAAGTCATGGTTACTGGAGAAGAATACACAATCACTAATTTATTAACCCAGCATAATCCCTAAGAACAGTCTATAAGCCTTTATCCTGATACCCACAGACCAATGTCATCTTCACGTCTCATCAAGGCAAATTGTCTTTGCAACAAATGGAGACCACTACAGAAAACCACGATCGATCAAAGTGCAGAGTTGTCTAGAAATTACCACATCACGTCATCAAGTATGTTTTTGTATTTGAGCAATAGAATTTGATTTGAAATTTTGCTATTTGGAAAAAAGTACACGCAACAAAGGCTTTTGGGGCACTGGATACAAAGAAATCAATGGCATTGATTTCTGAGAAATGGAAGACAAATGGGCTAAGCTGTCCTATTGCCCCATTTCCCTGCATGAAGGTAATGTCTAGGCTAAGGCACAAGGAGGTAAAGTCCTTTGGATACTGTGAGCTGAATATCCAGGGAGAAATAGCTAACTGAAATTTCCAAAACAGGAAATTCAGGACTCCTTCAAGTCCTGAAAAGACAAGTGTGTGAAATATAGGGGAAACCAGTGGAAAAAATCAGAGATGAACGTTTCAGCAGGTGCTCAGTCAGTCTGGGAACAGTAATTGTTCTCAAGTTGAAGACAGGAATACTTCCCAATTAATGGAGCAATGGACAAACATTCACAAGAGATACCACATACACACTTGGACATCCATGTATAGTGCAACAATATTCATAATAGACAAGGTATGGAATCAGTCTATATATCCATCAACAGATGGATGATGAAAACCATGATATTCACAATAGATTTTATGACCATACAAAGAATGAAATTATATCACTGCTGGATGGATGCAACTAAAGATCATGTTAAACAAATCAAGTCAAACAGAAAAAGATGAATATCACATTTTCTCTCATTTGTGGATCACAGAATTCTTTAGAAATAAATTAGCTATATATATGTAAAGCGTGTGTGTGTGTGTGTGTGTGTGTGTGTGTGTGTGCACGCATGCCTATATGTGTGTGATGAAAGCAAAAGGAGACTATGGGGAGAAAAGAGATGAGCTGGATAAAGAAAGGAGTGGGTGGAACTAAAGGGAAGGCAGGGGAGGGGTGAGTGTGGTCTTTCTACGAAACTCAAAACTATCTGCAATCAGTGTGTGATGACGAGGAAAAAGAACAATGAAAAGAAAGTAGAAACCTTGTCTTAATAGCAGACAGTAAATAGCCTTAGACTAAATTATACCTTTTTGAACCTAGCAAATTGTGGAAACAAGACTCAGCAGGAACAAACCATTTCCTTGTGACTTATAATTATATCTCAGAACATGGCTTAAGATTTGTAGAAATAAAAAAAAGCAAAGTTCTAGTTATCATTCAAATGAAGGTTAGCAGACATGAAAAAAAAAAGTGGGCCACAAGGGCCATCCAACCTACGACTAATACACAGAGATCTGAATTCTTAGACATGGCTGTGCAGTGGCTATAAGTGTGATCTACACATCTACAAAATCTAAGCAGATATATGAGATTTAATATATAAAAATTACCCTGATCCAATATAATATACTAAATAAAAATAGACACTGAAATGCAATTAATGGAAGAATAGAGACTTCAAAAAAATAGACACTGAAATGCAATTAATGGAAGAAGAGAGACTTCAAAAAAAAACCAATGAACTTAATGACAGCAATAGAAACTAAGCAAGATAAAACAGAAAAAATACCAATAAACTGTGGAATCAATTTGAGTATGTCCTAAGGGGCATGAAACTGGAATACATAAAGATGGAGGGAGGCAGAAATATATCATTTAAGAAATGATGAAAGAAAAATCTGATTTTGACAAAAATTATAGACCCACAAGTATATTAAACTCAAAAGTTCTATGATGTGGGATTCCCCTTTGTATGCTGTGAATACAATTGGTTAATTAATAAAGAAAACTGGCTTGGCCTGATAGGGCAAAAGAATAGAGGTAGGTAGGGAAAACTAAACTGAATGCTGGGAGAACAAAGGGCAGAGTCAGAGAGAAGCCATGTAGCCCCACCAGAAACAGACACACATTACTAGAAATGGGTTAAATTAAGATGTAAGAGTTAGCCATTAAGAAGTTAGAGCTAATGGCCAAGCAGTGTTTTAAATAATATAGTTTCTGTGTGGTTATTTTGGTTCTGGGCAGCCAGAAACAAACAAGCAGCCTTCTTCCTACAGTTCTAAGCATATGAAATATGAAGAAAGCTACATGAGGACATAGAAAAGTTACTCAAAGCTAGTGATAAAGACAAAACATTAGAAGCAGCAAGAGGAAACATTAAGTTTAAAAATATAAAGATCAAGCATTTGTGAAGACACAGAATAGTGGATTTCCTTTTCCTGTAGGCAGAAATGGTGTAAAGCATAACAGTTTGGTAGAGTTTTTTAAAATAGTAAATTTAACCCTCCCATTTCAGTCCTGGGCATCTAAAAGACTTTTTGTGTCCTGTAAACATGTGCACACATTATAACAGTTCATTTGTAATAGTCCTCAAACAGAAACAACCCGAATGTCCTCCCACAGGAAATGGACAACGACAGGTATTTGTGATAAATAGTGATAAAAAGTATTGATTGTAGTGCTTTTCTGTTCACCATGAGTGGCTTCACATGACTACTGCAGATGTCAGGCCTCCCACTTTTATTTTATAAACACCTCTACTGTAAAGATGGTCAATGGACCTAAAACCTCAAGGGCTTTCCAAAAGAAGTAGGGCAAGCACCAGGCTCACAAAGTGACCCAGTACACACAAGGACAGTGGCATGCAATCAGAATCCCAGTAAGCACGGTGGACAGGCACAGCCCATCTTCTGGGACAGGGCCAAACCCACTAAGTTTGTATTCCTGTTTGAATGTGCTGAGCCTAGCTGCAGATCTCAGAGGATTCTGGCCGTCAAGAGATATAAGTATTTTGAACTGTGAGGAGACAAGAAGAGTGGGGGGCTTAAGTGATTCAGTTTTAAAACTGTTGTGTTTTGTCTGAGAGGAAAATACTGAAGTAGTAGAAAAATTACCTGTTGGAAAATAAAATTGCTAGTTGTACAAAAAATAATTACTACTGATGCATGTAATAATTTAGGTGAATAGCACAGTATTTATTTGGCATGAAAGAAACCAAACCAAGGAAGAGAGTAATCACTGTCTGATTCCATCTACATGAAGCACTGGTAAAGCCAGCAGTAGAAGCAGCAAGCAGACCAGTACTGAGGGACAATGGTCTTGTACCCTGTAAAGATTTGTCAGTTGTATTGGTTTAATAAAATGCTGACTGGCCAGTAGCTAGGCAGGGAGTATAGGCTGGGCAACCAGAACAGGATAATTCTGGGAAGATGAAAGTCTCCCAGTTGCCACCCAGACGCAGAGGAAGCAAGATGAGAATGCCTCACTGATAAAAGGTACCAAGCCATGTGGCTAAAATAGACAAGAAGTATGGGTTAAAGTAAGATACAAGAGTTAATAAGAAAGCTTCAGCTACTAGGCCAACCAGTTTATAATTAATGTAGACCTCTGTGTGTTTCCTTGGGACTGAACAGCTGCGAGACCTGGTGGGACAGAAACCTCTGTCAACAGATCAGTGGACAGGTACAGAGGGTAAAAGAGAAGAACCACAAAAAAGACTCTGAGGAAGAACTAAAAATGATGAGCATATTCTTTAAGCTGCCTGTGGTCAATATCCCCAGGAAGATACCAAAGGAAACCATGTCATGTCTGTCTAAATATGTGTAGTTCATTAAATGTCAATTCTACTTCAATAAAGAAAGGCAAAAATATCTCCAACTTCAGCATGATTCTCTTTAACATAGATTTCACGCATGTAATACTTTCTGAAAACCCCCAGAAACACAAATGCATCAAAACTAGCTACATAATTTTGAGACTATAGTTTCAAAACATGTTAACCTCAACTTGTTATTTTAAGGATAATTTTCTTCTGTGACCCTTGTCCAAATGTATTATACAGTATTCTCTTGTGTTTCCGTTAATGTCATCTACTTTTTTTTTTTTTGGTCTTTAGACTTTAGAGTCAAGAAAATGAAGCCAATTAATTGTAGACACCTTCCCTTTGCTGAGCAGTCACAAGTTCCTCTCTATGAAGAACTTGGCCTCTTACTTCACCAAAAGAGCCTGCCTGGAGGAGCCTGCTCTGGTCCAGTTCTCTCCAACTGCCACCAGCTAACATTCACTTCTAGGACTGCCCCTCCTGACTTGGCTCCCCAAGCCCCAGCTCCTTGGTCATCACTTACTTCTGACAAGGAAAGGTGAAAAGAGAGCCCAGGGCTGCAGCTTGGGTTCTTTATGACTGTACATGGGATTCCACCTCACTCCAAGTCATTAATGACCCCAGTCCCTTTATTTCCTTTCAGGCAATTCCTTTGCCACTCTTCCCACAGCCATCTTCTGCAGAACCATTTCCTTTGTTAAATACATGCTTATGCAGGTTTTCACATGTGTATTATGTACCAATTATCATATAATTACATAATTACTGTAATCGGATTTAACGGCATAATTAGAATGTGTAATTATATAATTAAAACATGTAATTACCAAGTTTAAAAAGTTATGGAAATTATTTTTAAATGAATAATGCATGTATGAATAGGCAACTTTTAAAATTTGCTACCCAGGCCTTTAAAAAATAATTTTAACTGGAAACACAATTAAAGATCTAGTAAAGGGGCAGGAGGTATGGCTCGGCAGTTCAGAGCACTTTCTGCTCTTGCAGAGGACCCAGGTTTGGTTACCAGCACCCACATCAACCACTTGGAATTCTAGTTCCAGGGCATCCTATGTCCTCTGGCCTCCATGGGCCCCTGCATGCATGAAGTACACAAGAAGTCATACAGGCATGCATGCACTTACATGCACATAATTGCACACACACACACAAATGGATAAATTATTAAATAAAATTTAAAAATCTAGTAAAACCTATTTTACAGGATGTGTTGGAAAAAAATCTTAAAAGATGCTACTGGATTTTAAAAACAGGCATAGGAAAACATCTTTATCAAGTGTACATGAGGTCTACTCCTACATACAGTAATAGCTTTCTTAATTTCAAACAGTTGAGTGACTTGTACAAATGTATTACCCAGATGGTAACCCAGGAAATGGTGCATCCATTTCTGCCTCCCAAAGTCCATGCTTGGTTTCAAAGGCACAATGTCACTTTAAAAAATAAATGCTGACTACTATTCCCTTCACCATAAGAAAATGACCTGCCTTGATTCACTTAACATGCGAGGGAAACTACTTTTATTTTGGAAGCAGCAATGTTAGGGTAGTGTTTCCACTGTGCTGAGGATAGAATCAGGCTGACCCCCATCTCCGAAGGGACACTGAAGTTAGTGTTTGCTGAGAAGGGGGGGGCGTTTCCTTCAGTCATGTAGGTACTGTAAACTGTTCAAGTGTCAGAAAACAATCTCGACCTGTGCTCAAGCGAGTGACCAAATAAGCTCAGCGAGTCTTGCATAAAAAGAAGACAAGAAAGTTGGAAGGGGATGGTGGTAAGAAACTGCTTCTTTTCTATCAAAGGTAGTTAGCCTGGAAATGACCCAGAACCTTGACCTCTGTGCCATTAGCCAATCACATCAGTAGAGCTCCAAACAACAGAACGAGATACTGGAGTCAGCGGGAAAAGGCAGAGGCTATTTTGACTGAGGGTATTTACTGGCCTATTTGGGTTCTGGGTACCATTTTCACAAAAAGGAATCACCTTGTGGAATTATTTTCCCTTTGTTCTTTGCTTGCTTTATGCAACACCAGGATTATTCTTTGCTAACATGGATGAAGAAGGGAAGAAGAAAAGCTTGGGGAGGGGGATAAGAGAGGGGAACTAAGGGTGAAAACATTCATTAACAAAAATTCATTCTATACATGAGTGAAACTGTCAAAGAAAAAAGGATGGGATGATGTGTATGCTGTTCAAACAGAAGCCGGAGCAATAAACCAAACACAGAAGATATGGACAGCAACAGCTTTTGAAAACTTTTCTGAAAACACAATAATGAGTCATTATAATTTTGTGCCTGAGGAAATGTCCTCATCATCTAAACCGGTAATCAATTATTGATTTTCCTGACCACAATCAACACAACGGTTGGGTTGATTACTTTCTGCATGAAAATCCCTTTCTCTTCAGGCCTGCCAGGAACACTTTGCACATACTTAATAGTAGAGTACTTATCCTATTATCTCATAATTATGCATATAGCTGCTTCTGTGGAATGATCCAGCACCATAAATGCTCAGTGCAGGGAATGTTTTCTCACCTGCGCTGAATGTCTCAGGTGTACACACACACACACACACACACACACACGCACACACGCAGGTGCACATGTGTGTATATGAAGCCCCACCCCTGAGAGAGAGAGAGAAAGAGGAGGAACAGGCAGAGCTCACAGATCTTTAAAAACTCAGCAACTTAACCTGATACAGTTACCAAGATCGATCTTCACCATGCATCTCTAAACGAAACAACACCACAAACAAATGGAAGTGCCTCACAGTAGTAACAGACAAAAACTGCAGTAAGTCACAGATTAGACCTTACAGATAAAGATCCAATCGTGGAGCTGCCACGCCAGAGAGAAGTCCTAATTTTAGTTTTCTGAGGACTCTGTATACTGATTTCCACAATGGTGCACTAATTCACATTTCCAACAAGTGTATGAGTTTCCCCCCTTTTTGCATACTTGTTAACATTAATTTAATTTTTGTTGTCTTGATAACTTAGGCAAACATCCTCCTTAATGTGGCCTTGTTGGGAAATGAGTGGGTAGGTGGAGCCAGCACACTGTCTGGGAGACAGAAAGCACTTTACATTCAATGCTAGATCCCGACAGGAATGCCACTTACAACACATGGCATGGTAACACTGAGTGTTTGTGCCCCCTCTCCAAAATAAAACTTTATTGTTTCTGGAAATAAACATGATATTTATCATGGAGCTGAAAATGAATCTCTAGAGTTGGACATCTGGAGGGTGATGGATGGGATCCTCTGAGGCTTTTGGAGGACAGAAGAGGGTCCTAATGCTTAACCTCAAGCATTCCCGACTCTGGGGTATTTATTAGTGGCACCACCTAGGAAGTTCTTTACATCCATCAACAAATACTGACAGAAGCTGCCATCTGTATGTACATGTACGAATGTCCCCAGTGAATGAAAATTGGTTCATCTGAATACTAGCTGTCTCCTTAGAAATGAGCAGTCAGGACCTGTGAGTGGAAATGGAGAAAATGTCAAGGTATATGAGTTGTTATCTGATTTATTGTTTCTTCGGTGTGTGCTTATGTGTGGGACAGCACCCATGCGCATTTGTGTGTGCATGTGTGTGGTGGCAAGAGGACAACCTCAGGTGTGTGGCGGGAACGTGGGGGACATGGTCTCACACTGGTCTGGCACTCAGTGAGCCCCAGGGACTCTCCTGTTCCCACCTCCCCTGAATTGGGATTATAAATCACACTAACATGTTCAGCTTTTAACCTAGGTTCTAGAGATTGAATTCAGGCCCTCATGATTGCATGACAAGTACTTTACTGATTCAGCCCCCCCCCCCCGTTGGTTCTTGATTAAGTCTGATAAAATCCCAGCAGCCCTTTGGTTAGGACTGAACAAGCCATGGCCCTAATGTCCCAGCTATTACAACATACTCAGTGTGCATGCTTTCTCTGGAACAGAGAACTCTTATGTCCTTAAACAGACCATTGGCTTTTATGATATTCAATTTGGTGGAAAGGTATTATCATATTAGATTACTGAGTCCCAAACCGTAAATTCTTTTCCTGCCTTGGTTTTTCACTCTGAGATCAAAAGAGAGCCTTCTGCAAGTTAGTATGTGTCCTAAAAGTAAGAATCGACACTAGGAGATGTCCTGACTCTGGTAAGACCACAAGTTCTTCTGTACCTCCATCTGGCTCCCATGGATAATGTTCTCACTCACGCAGCCTCCCTTATTGAGGGACCAGACACAGATCCTGTTGTTCTGATGAGCTGGTCACAGCCTCCTGTGAGAAGCAGAGGTCAGCTGTGTTCTGGAAAGCTGCCCTTGCAAAGCCCTGTGAGCTCCTCCCCCGGGAAGGAAGTCCATGCAGATCACAAGGTGCTTCTCCTCACTTGTCCAGTACAGGTGCTGTGAATCTGACCACTGCTGCGACTTTAGGGTGGGAACCCTTCCCTTACACCCGGAGTTAATGGAAAGAAAGGCACCAAAATGGCTGCCCTGGGAAGGAGGCTTTAAGTCTCTGCTCCTGGGAGTTGACTTTTGCACTCTTCCCACCGCTTCTCAGCACCACTCCTAGGACACCTGTGGGAATGGCTCTGGAGTCACCTCACAGAACGAACAGAAGCAAACAGAGCAGAAGTGAGATGCAATTCAGAACAAAGAAATAGACATCCTTGGGGTGTCAAGATTACTGATGACAGGAAACTGATTCTAGAAAGCAGGTCAAATTTATCTGATCCACCAGCAGGTTCAATCTAGTGCCTATACCTTATTCTAATGTTTGTCTGTTGTGATATCAGGTGGCAGGTACCAGAGCTCTACTATCTGTGTAGGAAAACAAAGGGTGATGAACAAGCAAATGGACAATGACTAATGCATACGATCTGGCTACAAAGACAGACTACCACCTCCCACTCCTAAGCTCATGGCAGAACCTCAATCAATACACTCCGGAAAAACCACAGAATCAATGATGAGGATAATTTAACAGAATTAAGAAGTGGATTTAGGAAACAAAAAATAAAGAAAGTCCATATAACTGCAAGAACTACCTTATATGCTGCTTAGCAACAAGATATAAAAATGGTAAGTAACGTCATGAACTCAGTTTCCCAAACAGAAACAGCACCCTTACGGCAGTGCTATAATATACTTCCACCAACTGGAACTCCACGGGGACTGTTAGTGCCATTTTCCATAACACAATCTTAAACAATCACGTGCTTTGGTTAGTGCATTAAAATACTGGATTTACTTAATGACTACCCAGCGATACTGCAGCCACAGGAAGAGAGGGGTTTTATTGTTTTCTTCTGTAGATCACAGGTTCATTACATGATCAGGAGAAGCCAACAGGCAGCGAAGGGTATGCATCCAAACACAGGGCGACAACAGGGAAAGACACACGTTTTGTCTCTGTGTGTTTTGACAGTGGGCAGGAAATAATGTTACTCAAAGATTTTTTTTTAAATCACAAAAGAGATGTTTCTAAAGATCACACAGCCTTTGAGGTCCCAAGGCATATCTTAGGACATGGAAGGGAGGAGGTATGGTAGAGAGGGAAGGTAACAGCGGAGGATTTTCAGAGAGACACCGTGTTGAAGGGGTAGGGATTAAAGTGTCCTGCTCTCAGTGGTAATGGGGTAAGGTGGGAACGGAAAGGTTTCTGTGTCTAAGGCAGCCAAAACCCCAGCAAGTAGGAAAAGGTGAAGGCAAAAGAGGGTATCACACTCATGGCTTCATTCCGTCGTGCTATGACTTTAAGCTCATTTAACAGTGATGTAGGATGTCCTTCTGTATTTGTGTTGCTTTCATTGGTTGAATAAAGAAACTGCTTTGGCCTTTTGATAGGGCAGAACTTAGATAGGCGTGGAAAAGAGAACTAAATTCTGGGAGGAAGAAGGCAGTGTGGCAGACACCATGAAACTCCTGTCTGAGATTGATGCTGGTTAGAATCTTTCCCAGTGAGCCACGACCTCGTGGTGAACATAGATTGGTAGAAATGGGTTAGATCAGGATGTGAGAGTTGGCCAAGAAGAGGCTAGATATAATGGGCCAGGCAGTAATTTAATTAATACAATTCCTGTGTGATTATTTCGGGTGTAAGCTAGCTGGGACCAAAAGCAGGCCCTCTCTCCTTCAACATAACAGAACCAGAAAATAAGCTCATGGACATTATGTTACTTATCCAGAGACACTCAGCTAGCAAGCCATGAAGCTGGAATTAAAAAAGCTGTCTTCAAAGGTACTGTACACCTAAGGGCAAAGGTGGCTATGGAAGAAGGCAGTTGTGGGGGATGTTCTGGAGTTGCCATTATTTAATGTCCCAGGAGCACAAGTGAGGGAGAAAACCTACTTCCTATTAACATGAAAGCAAACAAAACCCAAGCCCTTCCTCAGTAAGTCCTGCTTTATCTATGTGCACACTGGCCTTACAGACCTCTGATGATGTGGGAGTCCCCTCTATATGCTGTGAAAATGTTTTATTACCATTGGTTAATAAAGAAGTTCCTTTGGTCTATGGCAGGGCAGAATAAAGCCAGGTGGAAATCTGAACACACACACACACACACACACACACACACACACACACACACACACACACACATAGAGAGAGAGAGAATAGGCAGGGTCAAAGAGATGCCATGTAGCTACTGAAGGATACAGACGTGGGAACCTTACCAGTAGGCTACAGCCTCGTGGTGATACAATGATTAACAGAAATGGGTTAATTTAAGATGTGAGAGTTAGTTATAAGAAGCCTGAGCTAATAGGCTAAGCAGTATTGTAATTAACATAGTTTCTGTAATTATTATCTGGGTCTGGGCGGCCAGGAAATGAACAAGCAGTCTCCATCAGAAACACCCAAGCCCTTCCTCAGTAAGTCCTGCTGTACTTGTGTGCACCCTGGACTTACAGACCTCTGTGACTTTTGTGGGCTACCTACTCACTGCTGTGTGGTCATTAACTCTGTCAACATAGGGCTGTATGTTCTACTTTAAGACAGTGTTCTGCTGGATACAGCAGTTTATTCAGGAGCTCTCCAGTAACTTACGAGACACCACTTGTGGGTAGGACAAAGGTCACTTCATTTTGTAACATCCCTAGTGAGTGAATCCATCTCATCCACAGTACTGTCTTCAACATATGTGGTGGAGTATAGCAAGGGCTCAGTAAGCATGCCCAGATGAATTGTATACATCCAGAATCCAAGATCTTCCTAAAATACTGATGGTCCTCTGCATTGGAATCAATATTGGTACCTGTAAAACAACCTCACAGATGCTAAAGAGATCAGAACTACTGTCACTGGATGCTAATCTGGAGTGGAATGCTCCTTGTGAAGAGCAGGTGATTAGAAGCAAAGATAACTCAAAGGCAGCTGAGCATCCTCCTAGTTGCTACGCAACCCCATAAAGTCCTGCATATCCCCTGCTTCTCTGGCCACTAACCTCACCACACCTGTTCCTTCACCTAGGAAATGACTTTAACACACTGTCAAGCAGTCACCAAGTATTTATGGAACACCCACAGGGCAAAGAGCAATAAACTTATGGCTTACTTAAGTCGGGACTGAAGTGACAGCAAAGCGAAGGATTAGTCAGAATGCCTGGACAAACCGGGCCCAAACAGAGGCATTAGGCTGCTGATCCTCCAGCGGACTGGGGTGAGTCTTGGCTTTGGTTATTTCTTAAGCAGCACCTGACAGACCATGCTTCTCTGCACTAGTCAAGCTGTGTGCATGTGGCTTCCCATCTCTGAGGCTCAAATCACCTCCATCGTAGTGGGCTAAAGCAACACACATTTATGACCTTAGACATGAACACCAAGGTGTTGGCAGGAACATTTTCTGTACTGGAAGCTCCAGGGGAGAATTTACTCTTTGCCCCTTTGCACTCCTAGAGGACAAATACGTTACCTGGCTTATGCCCTGTCCTTTCTCTTCAAAGTCAGCAAGTCTTCCTAACGTTCCCTCCTCTCTGGTTCTCTCTATTTCTACACTATTTTACATCCAAGGATCTTTGCAACTATACTGCATTTAGAAGATATTCCAGGACAATCTCTAATTCAAGCTGAGCTGACTAGCAGCCTTAGTTGAAGCCCTCACCCTGCAACCTACACATGTCAACATGTTCTGGAGACTGGGATGAGGAGGGCATCATCTGCCTGAATTTATCTACTGAGATGAATGAAGGGCCGTGCATTCTATGGGTATGAACCAAGGGCCTCTGAGAAGACTGTTTATTCCTCTGAGAACTTAATGTTCTAAAAGGAAGGTGATAAATACATAAAATACTGGTTGCAACCAAAAATAGCCTTACATCTAAAACATGACTCACCATCTACAAAGCACTTTGACATCCATCTCTCTTGTGAGCACCTCAGACCTACTTTGCAGGACAAGTAAAGAACGTATGATTAGCTCTCATCTGTAGATAAGAGCACTGGGTTGAGGAAGGATTTTTCATAAGGCCATAAAAACAGCAGATTCCAACCTAGGGATTCAGACATCTGATCCTACACTGCAAAGACCTCATGGCAAGTGTCCCAACAACTATACTGCCAAAACCAGAGATCCTGCTTCCCTTCTGTGAATAGAAAAAAAAAAGCAACAACAGATGTGAGATTGTCCAGAAACTTCAACATATAATTTATGCTTCTTCCAGAGCTGAGGTTCCAGGCACCAGTTCAGGGCTCATCCCTAGTCCACATTGTGGATAGTGAGAAGATTAGAAGGGCTGCTTCTACAGAGCCACCATGGCTGAGAACTGGAGCTGTGGTAAAAAGGCAAACATCCTTGCTGTAGGTTTCTAGTCTCTGCATTCCTAAATGAGGGATACTACACAGTGGCTTTGGCCTTATGGGAAAAATGGTTACTAGGCATACACATCCAGATAAGCTTACATCTCACCATTTCTTATAACATTTCACTTAAGTTTGCCACACTTTTATTTCCCCACAAAGCTTCATCATTTATATGGTTATTCTCCCTCTGCTCTCCCAGGGTTGCCCCACTTTCTTAGGAGGAGACTGACCCAAGAGATGCCGTGATGATGAGTGAGATGCGACCAATGAATAACCAGGAAAGATGTGTAGAGAGGAGAGCAGAGGAATCAGTAGCTACTTTGTTTTTTGTTTTGTTTTTTTTCTCCTTTTGAGAAGTGGGCAACTTAAGAGGAGGCCTGCAGTGGCCTCTATGGGGACGAGATCACTCCTGGGGTGAAACATTACTGTCTCCCTTCCCACAGACCCTGAGCATGAAACATCAGCAGAAGCCACAGATTCACCAGCACCTGCTGGCCCTTCTTGATAAAGCCACGTGGGACTCAGCTGTGAGCAGCCTCTGGCCACAGCATCTTTTCAATGTAAAACCTGCTAGCCCCCAGAACCCCCAGAAGCTTAGTGTACACATCCTTCGTGACTCCCATTGGCAAAGGATATGGAAAGAGACAGTCACTGATCCAAAGGAAATATGTAAGTGTAAACATATAACAGGAAGTCGAGTGTGCCTCTCTTAATTGCCTAACACAATTCCCACTACGTGCATAAATTGCCATTCCCATTAACAACACCATGAATAATAATCAGTTTACTTTCTGACTTGTATCTAAATATACCTTCTATATGATTTCATCTTTTATGCAGCTGTTTAGAAGCAGAACGTCTAATTACAGTTCCTATTAGTCAACATTAATTTTCCCCCCTTTTGCCATGGAGCATATGTAATGACTGATTTTCTAAAAACAGAATTTTTTAGCATATGGAACAAATCGTGTTATTATTAATGCATTCCCAGATGACTCTGCATTTCAATTCCCTTAATTATTTAGTCATTGCTGATTATGTCTTTTTACCATTCATTATCCCGTTTCTTGCAACACAGGCAGTTTATTCATTAAGTGTCAAAATGAAAAGCTTGACCTCCAGGAAAAAAAAAAGATAATCAGGAAAACTGACATATTTTTAAAGGTCTCAGTGTCCCCTCTTGAACGTTTTCAAGCTGCACGATGACATGCTCTACTCGAGTTTTTCAAGGGCATCCCTAGGCACTAACAGCACTGCTGGAGGCAGAGTCTGGAGGAGAATCAAGAAGGAAGGAATGGAGCTACTCACATGAGACATCACAAAAGATTAGGCCGTGACCTTAGCTGTACCACCTCCACGTTCTCACTTGAAGAAACATTACAATACATGTCCTCGGTTGTTAGACCGGTTTTATTCAAAAGCTAACACCATGTTTCAAAAATAGTTAAGCAGCACTGAGAAGCCAAGGACAAGAAACATTTACTTAAATTAAAAGAGAACGAGCTCTTAATGAGGATTCATTGTGTCCGCTGGCTGATCCCACTGACGTTATAAAACCCGACTTTGACCCTGACTATTTAATAAGGCTTGGGTACTATGATCTCCATGCAGATGCTGGCTCGTTATTTCTGTGAGGTCTGTGTACCCCATCTGAAACCAAATTTACTGCAAAGATAAAACAGCGAAGGGAAAAAACATGAAAGGAACAAGATGGTCGAGAATGTGAGGAAGTCAAAGGAGGTGAGGCATGTCAGTTTCTATTCCGATAGCGCCTTTAAAAAAAGCTGTTAATTTGGGATAGAGGAATTCATAGCAAGATTATCTCTGGGCTTCCCCAGCTAGAAAATGGGCACTATATAGCAGCCCACCCTCGTGTGGAACAACTGGTAAACCTTTTATAAGGCATATTTATCTTGTTCCAAACATGAGCCCAGATGATGGTGCCAGAAATGAGTGCTACTGAGCATGATGTTATGACAGAACAAACAATAAACACCAATAACTAAAGGTGGGTAGCGAGCCTGGGCCGGGCGAGACTTGCAATGAAGTGAAGGGAGGGAGAGTACTAGGCAAAGTCGCCAGAGTATGAAGAAACTTTCCCTTTGACCATGTGGTGGAGGGAAGAAGGACAGTTCCTCAAAGTCTTTGTTTCCTATTTCCCAGTTTCTCATCTGGCTTTGTCTACCTTTATTTTAGGAGCAGCGTATAAACTCTGGCGTATTAAATAACCTGTTTTGAAGTTCTATTATCCGTGTCACATCCGATGCTGGTGGGGAACAATGCTTTGCCTCCATTTCCCCCTCTTTCGGATGCCTCTGCACATCCACTTCCCAGACAACCATATTGTCACATCAGTATATACTGAAGTAAGCATATTCTATGTTCTGCCACAAAATCTTGCTCCAGTTGTTTTTTTTTTTTGTTGTAAATGGAGTTCTGTGTTCATGTATCCAGGAAGTGAGCTACGAGTGAGTTCCCTCTGGGACTTGCAATCAGCCTCCCCTGTGGCTCTGAAACTTCCCTTTACACAGTTCTACTGTTATTTTGACTCAGTGTCCAGGAGTCTGGTAGGAAAGAGATCGCCTATTCTCTGATTGCTACTCATGTGTCTTTGTTAAGCATTCCAGTCCACTCAGGTAGGAGGCAATGCACACTGCACATATCCCACCCTTTAGTTCCCCCATCGTTCCCTGGTAAGGCCTGCTTCCGGCAGGGTCCCTCAAAATGCACTTTAGGTACCCCTCCCACTTTTGTGTTCTAGGCCTGATGGAGGAGATGAGTCTGTGTCTTGGCAGAGGCTGGTAGCTGGTAGGCCCCTCCCTCTGCAGTAGAGGGATGCAGTTCTCCAGGCTGGCCTTCTGTGTCCCTCCTGCAAGCTGAGGCTCTGATGAGGGCGGGGGATATAGAGGAGATGGGTCTGGATGAATGCTCCTAGGTGAGTGTCTCAGGATTTTCCCAGGTATCCACTACAGGTGCCAGGTAGAGACAAAAACTTCCAGAGGCAGCAAACCTTCCAGCATGAATGCCCCCAACTGTGAGGCCACATTTGACCTTTAGTAAGTATTTCAGAGTTTTTAGCTGGGCATCTCATCAGTGTTGTGGCCTTGTTTCACGTAAGCAACACTCAGCTGTTTGCTCTGCAACTTAAGCTCTCTTATGAGTTTTATAAAAATTGTAAAATCGTTAATGTTCTGGTCCTCTGCTCCACCCACCCCAAACTTACAATGGACTTGGTGCTCCTACAGGCAGTCAACTCTAAGGTGAAAGACTGTTAATATCTTGGGAAGAACTTTATGAAATTCTGTGCAGTTAATTCCCTTTGATCTGTACCCATGCAGAGACATGCTGATCACGGTCATGTCAGCAAAGAAAATCAATCCTAAGACACTACTTTCAATGCTGAATATTTTTTCAATGCAAACACAGGTCAACATCATGAACTACTCACACAGATGAGAGTTCCCATCAAAGATAAAGACAAACTTGGTAATTTTAGACACTTTTTAGTTCCTATGAAGATATAAATTTTCTATATGTAAAATTCCATGGCTCCCTTAAAAGACAAAAAGCCATCAACCACCTGTCAAAAAAAAGTCCACCAGGGGGTGCAGTCTGCATTGATTTCTGTTACTAAGTGTATGGACCTAAACTGTGGTTCAAAAAAACCACTTTGCAAAGTAATATCTTACTGCTTTACATTTAATTTCAAGAAACTCTATTCCTTATGTTTTATTATCTGACAATCATTATCAAACGACTTCTAACACTTTTGTTTTGCAAATTAATGCCAACTTGTAAAGAAACTAGATTAGTATTTAAATTCCTTAGAGAAGTTTGCTATTAATGTTAATTATTACCAATAATCAGTAATGCTCAGCAAATAAAAAATCTAGTGAATATCATACAACTGGGTTTTCTAGACTGAGATTTCTTTAAGTGAACTTCATTTCTAATAAGTCTGAAAATAGTCATTTGAACAATAAGAATGTTAGCCGCTAATAGCCACTATTTCCACCATAAAGTGTTTATTTTGGTCACAGGTTTACAAACTGGTTTACCTCCAGAAGCACATATCAAGAATGAAAACACACTGTTAGACATGTCGGTTCACTAGGACATGTGACTCTGCACATTTATCTAGCAAGAGACGTTATGGCCACACGCAACAACAAATGAGAACAACAGCTTTGCCATGGATAACATGCACCACACTGCAATCTATACTGCAAGCAACAGAGCCTGGGCTTCTGCACCACAACCTCACTCACTGTCGCTGTCTCCTCTGCAGAGGCCTTTACTTTTTCCCCTCACTGGGAAAGGAAACTGCTATCCAGTGTTGCTTTTCCTAGGGCTGACAAGAGTAGTACTATTTACCACAGAGCTCACGGATGGTAGGACCACCCAGGCCACTGCAGGAAACAGACTGGCATTTAAAGGTGTGCTGCTAAGTAACTAGTTATGTTTGCTCTGGGCCGATATATAAGTACTATCAAAGGTGTCTCCATGCTTGCCAGGCCCCTTTATGTGATGGCTTATGTAATCAAAGCCCTAGTCCCATCTCATAGACAGCTAGCTGCTTTTTGTCTCAAACAGAACAGCAAATGCAGCCATGACATATTTTCATCAGGCTGAAGGGAGTGAGGTAGATCAGATCCAAGGGGCTTGAGGTTCTTTCACAAAAGTTATATAAAACCTACAAATACTCTCCCATATAGTTTGCATCATCTCTAGATTACTTATAATATCTGACACAAGTATCAGATCATTATATTGAAACCTTGGAAATAATGACATGAAATAAGTCTATACATGCTAATTATGGACGTGCCCATTGTAGGTCTAACATCACAGCTCACGACAGAGACACGAGGCAGATGATAACAAACATTAATTACCAGAGAGAGCCCAGGATCTGTGAAAAGGTGGAGGCCACAGGGACCCACACTCACAAATCACATGCCTTCAGTGAAACTCTTGGTACATGGGAATCCAAGCTGTGGGGCCTGCCTTCTGAATCCTTTCTACTCCCCACATGCGTGCGGAGCCCGGCTGTACCCTGCACGGTATAGAAGGACCCCAGGCTGGACTTGGGGGGGGGGGCACCTGAGTTTAAACCCCACCTCTGCTTGCTACTCTTTCTACCTCTCTTTCCACTTGGAAGACTGGAACAACACTACATGAGTGAATATGGTAACTGATGTGACGTTAAGCCAGGATGCAGGAACCAGGTTCGGGCTTCCAGTAATGGAGCTCATTTGGTCCAAAGCCATAGCTTTTAAGGAGAAGAAGGGTTACTTAAAATATTGACTATACAGGCTCCTTTCATGTTTAGGAGTAAAAGGTCTAGTCCCTGTCACCCGAGGGCCTGTGAGTTTTCCTACATTAAGACACTAGGCTTTGGGAGGGGATGGAAGGATGCTAAAACCCAAATGATTGCTACTCTCATTTCCTAAACATTCCTTCTAATTTACTGAATATTTTGTTCTCTGCCTTTTCAGTTGGTTTTCCTCCAGTGGCATATGATTTTGCTTTTGATGTGGCACACACTTTAAAAATGCATTATTACACAGAGGAGCCCTGTAGCCCCTGGAGCTGATATTCTGTCCCCTGCTTCTTCTTAACAAATCTCCCTTTGTGTTCTTTTGTGCTGAAGTGATTAATCATTTCACTATCCAAGGGCTGCTGACAATCTTTCCAGATGACTCCAGCTACCATGACCTCTCCCCCCACCCCTAGCATCAACACTTGTTTCTAACGCTCTAGGAACCTGCTTTGGGGTCTTTATTCATACGCAGTGGGCTCCTCCTTTCATACAACAATACCTTGCTCCATTTTCATCTCTTGTCTTTTCTCCCCCAAGAGTTCAGGGCTCAGGGTGTGCAAGGGGTAGTGATGGCGTCAATGAGCAAACGAGAAAATTGGAAAGTTAAAAAGTCAAGATGATAAAGCTTGTTTTGCAGAGCAGAAGGGAGGTTTTTATCTGTCTGACAGAAGAGAACCTGTTGCTGCTCCTTTTCTGGGAAGCATCATTCTCATGCCACACGATGGCTGAAGGTTCTCTTCTTCCTCTTCCTTTCTCCCTCTGGTGAGCTTCAGTCCTCTCTGAATACTCTGTATTTACATCCAGCCTTGGCCTCCCCAGGCACTTAATCTCTAATTTGGTTTCCTGAGAAGCAGTTGGGTAGGATTTGGGGCCTGGTCTTTGAAACATAGTGTTCAACAGCAATTTAACCTAACTTTAAAAGCCCATCTTTTCTTACACGTATATGCTGTTAAACTGAATTTTAAATGCATATTTAGAGAAATGACCCAACACTGTTATTCCAAGAGATGAGAAAGCTAAACTCAGAGAGTGGGTACACATATATAACTATTCTGAAAATGTTCATCAGGAGTAGATACAGGGTTATTTAAAGTATGGACTTTATATGTGTAATAAATCTGTACTTGAAAATACTTAAAAGTAGCCATGATCTAGTGTACTGAATTCATTGTATAATAGATTGATAAAAACCATGTTCTGAAGTTTTGGGGTTTTTGCTTATTTGTTTTTTAACCTAGAACCCTCTGATCTTAATATTTTAAAGCCGATTTCAGAAGCCTAATCAATATTCATAGACAGAAACTTGAATATGAGAAAATAAAACCCTCTATATATTAATTTCATGGAACTACAAATCTCTAATTATTTAGAGTTACCATTAAAAGGTAAAGATATTATGATGAAAACTTTGTTAATAAAAGAAATTTGTAACAATAAACAGGGAACTGCCCATCACTTTCCATGAAATCCCCAGGACAGGGAAAAGGCTGATAAACAGTGTGTAGGGACAGGGAACTAGGACAGTTTGTGTTAGTATACAACATTCCATTCTAAACCAGCTATTGCAGACACAGACTGATCCTCAGAACCCAATGGCTTTGAGGAAGGTAGTCTTTCTGAGAGACACTAGCCAGAAAATGGAAGCACAACCTTTTTCTAGGAGTTCTAAGGTACAAATAAATAGAGCTATGGACAAACAGATCTTCATGTTTAATAAACATTTAATTTAGGACAGTAAAAAAAACCTGACACTGTGCTACCTGTTGGAAAATTAGGGGCTGTGAGAACCACTTCCTAGAAAACCAGAACAAAAGAACGCCCAAACGTGCCAGGCATGTTGGAAAAGTTCTGAAACAGTCAGAGTTCTGCTCACTGTTTCCTCAGTGTTTATACTTCACAGCATCCAATGAGCATAAAACGAGGCATTATATATCCACAAACCAAAATTAGTAGAACTTACTAAAAACACATGGATGCAAGGACAAAGGAAAAATTAGTTTCATAAGCTCAAGTGAGCTAAATATCCATAAGATTACAGGGGTAGGTAAAGAATTTTGCCTGATTTAAAATATGTCATAGTTATCAGGATAGATGCCCTCATTTTCAAGTCTTCCATTTCTTCTATCTTCAAGCTATCATTCTCTCTGTTAGAAATTATTTTTCAGAGATCTGTGTACATACAATGGTAATTTGCAGCAAATCAATGTAATTCTACAACCCTCAATTTGGAAAAAAAAAGTTACAGAGAACACTGCATGTGGTTTTCATAATAAATACAAGTTTTAAATGTGTGCCCTGAGCTGATCGCTCTGGGTGGATGTTTTAATTTTTCCAAGAGATGCTTTGCATAGACCACATTAGCAGTGAAATCGCTTTGACTTGCAGCCCTTGATTCCACAGTAGCAACATGCTAATTAACCAAATTATCCTTGCAAACTTATTATCTTGATTTCTTCAACTTGTAAAATTCATTATCTATCAAAATGAAAAACCCAATCTCATAAAAGATAATCAAGACACAAGTGGCAGATACAAAAGCCCTGGGCTTTCCTGATGTGCCACACGCCGAAGTAATGGTTATATTCCTTTCCATTTCTGACCACCGATCACTAGCAGTTAATTTTCATCTCTCTTGCAGTTCTGTGCACTGTATGCTGTGTGACAATTCTTCTACATACAGTGGTACTGACAGTCCTTATAGAAGAACTGTTTTAAGGGAAAATCTCAAACACTTTTGTTACAGTGTGGGGGAGACAACAGGGTGAAGAACAGGAACAAGTAACAAGGACGGAGTGAAGTCATTCATTCACTCACTCATTCATTCCTCTTCGTTCCCTCAGCATTTATTAAGCATCTCTTTATGCGGTGGTCATTGTGTCAGCCCTTCAAGATAGATGCACCAATGAGAGATAAGAAAGGCCATCATGTAACAGTATGAATTTAGGTTCTTAAGAACACAAAGTAGAAGCATTTATCTTAGACCTGGGGAAGGAGAAAAGGTTCTAGAGGAAGTGCTATGTCAAGTAAAAAGGAGTCAGGTGATTTTTTTTTTTAAAGAGAAGTAGGGCAGAGCCCAGGTGTTGGGCATGGGGAGCAGGGGCTGCAGCGGTGGTGACACCCTGGTAGAAAAGGAATTAAAGTGTGGCGTGCAGGCTGGGGAAGCACGGCTGGAATAACCATGCAGGAGTGGCTCACAAAGGACTCTGCAATTCACATAGAGAAATCTGACTGTCTGTGACTGGGGGAGGCGAATGAAATGTATGCTTTGGAAAGCCGGTTCTGTCTGCACCAGAGAGAACTAGTTGGAGGGGGGGGGGGCTAGATGCCAAAGGTTAGTGGGGAGACTTATGGAATATCTAGGCAGGAAAGGATGGTGCCCTGACCTGGGCAGGAGACTGGAGAGAGAGAGACAGAGAGACTAGACCTGTTTGAGGAAGAGAGGGCTGACAGATCTGGGAAGAACTGAATGGGATGACAATGAGAGAAAAAAATCCAAGCGTTAGCAGTCACGTGACTGCAATAATTCACACTGGAGAAAAGGGTGGTAGAGGTGTAAGGTAAAGTTAAGGGAGAGGTGTTTATGACACGTGGAAATGTGGGTAGCTGGATGGGTGAACATGAAATTCAGGACACAGAGCTGGGTTCAAGTCATGCATTTGACACCTACCAGCACTTGGAAGCCTTTATCAGGAGCCAACGGATGGTACTGTGCCAGAGATAGCCTAAGAGAAGAATGGCAGGAGATAACCTAAGGAAACCGGCATCCAAGATGGATACAGGAAGGAAGGACCACAAAGCAAGGAATAACCCTACAGGGTATAGTGGGGTGAGATGGTAAAAGCACTTTACCACAGGTGCTGTAGTGAGCATCATCCCTGTAACTCCTGATGAGCATGCTTGGGGCTGTGACACACAGATTTACAGGTATGGTAGGTGAAAGCTAGGCAGTAGAGGGGTGAAGGCAAACAAAGTAAAGATGATGAGAGACTGGCCTACCTAGGAGGGAGGGAGGGAAGAGCCCCAGGGAACGTAGCTCTAGAGAAAACCTGCTCCTTTCCGATGATTTAGTTGTTGTTGTACACTGAAATACTTTGGAACATTTACAAGTGTACTCTGAGTGCAGGAAGCTAGCTGGGAGACCGTGGTTACAAGGCAGTGGAAATGCTTGCTACCTCTTGAGTCAGCTTTAGCAGAGGATGGGGCCTGATCACAGGAGAGGATTGCTCCCAAGTGGGAAGAGAGCACAGAGAAGGTCGGAGGGCTGAGATGGATGAATGCAAGTGTCTCGCCTGGATTACAGGGCTACAGGAAGGTGGGGTCTCTGCCGGGTTCACTCACAGATGTCCTGGTATCCAGGACCGTGAGAAGCTGAAGTCAGTCAGTCCTAGCACACCCAAGGGAGACATCGGTCTGCCTAGAACAGGGAACGTGAAGTGTCTGTACAGTGAGGACACACTGGGGGCAGAGGACACAGCAAGCAGAGATGGCCCAACCCAGCCAAATCTTCCCAAATGCTGGTCATACCGAACAGTTCTTCAGTTTCAAAAGCTTCCCCTAAGCAGAAAGCCTAACAGATACAGAGCACCTGAGGTGACAAGAATCCCATGAGGGGGGTGTTAGAAAAAATGTTACTGAAGAACTTTCTTGGGAGCTGAGGTTAAATTGGTGGTAGATTGCTATTTAGCCCATGTAGGTCCTTGGGTTGGTTCTATCCCAAACACCCTTGCCCCAAAAAGGTTACTTGGGTAATAGAGGATGAAGGTTGAGAAAATACTTATGAGGACAAGGTAAGACTACCAGATGCTCTGTTTGGGAACATCATACTGACAGTGAGCTCTAGTTGGAGGTGACTTGAAGGAAGAGAGCATTGTTCAGCTGCTGTGATCCTACCCGGAAGGCAGGTCTGGCATAAAGCAGGGGCCCCACCTCCTGCTGCATGGCACAGGGTCCATAGTGTAGCCTCCGCTGCTGGCTGCTGGACATGCTACCACTCTACTCCACAGACCTGAAATAACCTAGGGCAGCTAAGGACAGCAGATATACAAATCAAGCAGGTATGCTGGTCCAGTTAGCAGCAGGACCCGTCTGAGAAGGTGGCCTGACCTTACCAGGGCCACACAGTTCACACGCTAACAATGGCAATGATTCTGGGGGGCAAGGGACACAAAGCTCTTAGGGGATCTGAGCAGTAATGGTACCAGGACAGGGCTTCGTGAGGTAGACTTGAGGACCTATTTGCAAGTGCGATCTATTTGATGGGATTTCTAGGTCAGAGTGAGAACTGAAAATGCCAGGCAGAGATGAAGTGGGCCACAGATGAGGGCTCTTTATGCTGGGGGTTGTCTGACACCGAGTTTACACACAAACACTTCCCAGATATTTCTGCAAGCAAGCGCGATCTCATCTGTCTTCACAGTTTAATGCTGACGTCACTTCAGCAGATATATTCATGTCTAGATGCTTCTTGATTAGGACCCTAAGCCGTCTCAATGCCTTACGATACAATAACTCTAAAGCTAATGTTCTATGCTGTAAGTTTAAGAAACTTTCACTTACCAATTTTTTATGTATATGAGTGTTTTGCTTGCAAATATGTCTGTGCACTGTGTTCATGCCTGGCACCCATGGAGACTAGAACAGGACACCTAATCCCTTGGTTGTAAACTGCCATATGGGTGCTGGGAATTGAACCTGGGTCCTCTGGAAGAACATGAATGCTGCTAACCATTGAACCATCTCTGTAGCCCCTGTTATAAAGTTTTCAAAGTCTAATGAACATATATAATTATTAAACATATAAATGTTCTACATTAAATACTAAATCATAGAGAAAAATAGGAACTAAGAATGTGGCTCAGTCAGTATCAGGAGGCTTGCATAGAATTGGCAAGGCCCTGGGTTCCAGTCCAGCATCTTAAAATTTTCACTAGAGAAGAGCACTTGAATCAAGCCCATACTGAAAACAGATTGTGGGGGTCAGGGGTGTAGTTGTGTGGCTTGGAACATACTTGGCAGGTGCAAGCCCCTGGGTTCCCTAGCAATAAAATAAAATTTGTACAAACATTGCATAATGTGTAAATCAGTAAAGACATACTGCCCCTTTAAATGTCTATCGTCTCTTTGTTCTAAAAAAAAGCATTTGAAATTCTTTCTCTAACTTTTTCCATAATATATAATGTGTCATCCTATTGTACGACACAACACCAGAATCTAGTTCCCCTAAAACATGTTATTTTTAACCTGTCAATTCAAAGAAATGAAATAAAAATAAGTGATGTCTTTGAGGGTGATTTGTACATTTTAAAGTATGACTGCCTACTGTGATTTTGTCTGCATTAATATTTCCTGCTCTATGAAGACAACACCACAGCGGTAAATCTCACTTGTGGGCACAGACAAGTCTGCTCACTTCCTAGCACACACGTCTCTCACGTGAGCACCTATTCTTCTGAAACTGCTCCCGTAAACACAGAGAAGGTAAGATAATGAGGACAGCCCGAGCATTTCAATGGGTTGTAGGAACAGCAATGGGTAGTCCCATGGCCCGGGCAGAGAAGCGAGCCAGACTACCATTTCAGCTTTGTTCTGCCTCCACCATCTTGTTCCATGCTGGTGGGGCTGGACTCTGCAAGCCACGCCCCTGGGAGTGCTGATGTGGACCGGAGCACACCTCTTCTGTTCTCTTCTACTAAACTGCTTCCCGCACCCACTGAGCCCTTCTCTCCTGTGTGCAGCAGGTACCCAGGACACCAAGCACAATGACTACTTTCTGGCTCTCATATACGGAACACACATAAAAACGGAATGCTTTAGATGATGCAGTCATTACTGCAGTACTGAAATTCCCAAAGGGCGTCATAAAACCCTACAACATTATTGCAAATGTTGACAAACATTCATGAACAGGCTGAGGTACCTTCCCTTGCTAGGAGAGGAACTAAAACCTCATTGCTGACATTTTCCTGGTTAACTAACTCTAATCCAGAAGTGACTGCATGGTTCCTAATTGTGCAGCTGACAAGAAATGAAGATACTGAGAGCTGACACAGCGTGTTCTCAGAAGGGGCTCCTGAACCCCAGGGTTCCTGTGGCTTTTACCCCAAAGCCTACGGTGTCAGACCCACCTCTCTTATAGAAACTGAACTCCTTTAGAATCATAGCATAGCATGTAGAGAGTGGCCAGATGGCCCTTCAATGAGTCACCTGGATGCCCTTGGCAGCTAGGATGTAGTTATACAGGACTTCTGGACTAACAGGTTTTTTTTTAATTAAAAATTTATCTACAGATGTAAAGTGAAATATAAATATGTGTAAGTTCTGTCCTTAACATTCAAATGGCCCAGAACAAAAAGGAAACATAAAATACAACACTATGAAATGCCTGAATTTATCCTTGCCTAGGATAAGTCCTTCCCTCCCTCCTTCCTCCCTTCTAAGAGTTCCTTATTTTTATTTTATGTGCATTGGTGTTTTGTCTGCATGTATGTCTAGGTGAGGGTGCCAGGCTCCCTGGTACTGGATTACAGACACTGTAAACTGCTGCATGGGTATTAGACATTGAACCAAGGTCCTCTGGAGGGGCAGCCAGTGCTCTTAACCACTGAGCCATCTTTCCAGTCCCTAATTTCTTAGTCATGTTTCTTTCTCTTTTCTTTTGTTTTTGTTTGTTTGTTTTTTTTTTTTTTTGTAGCCCTGGAAGTACTGAAACTCTCTTTGTAGACCAGGCTAGCCTCGAACTCACAAAGATCTGCCTGTCTCTACCTCCCAAGTGTTGGGATTAAAAGTGTATACCACCACCGCCTGGCTTATTTTTCTATAATAAATAATGGAATATATTAATATTATTCCTTGACAGGTCTCCCTGGGTTGATTCTTGTTATTGGTGGGCTTCAATTTTCCAAGAATTAAATCTTTAGTGTTGGAAACAAATTAAAATATTATAAAAGAAACAGTACGAACTTTTATAAAAAGCCGCTCTGGCCTGCAGTGAAGGAGATGTGACCTGAACCAGTTCTCCAAGCAAGTCACTGAAAACAGGGCATCTCTTTGTTTCTCATGTTCCAGTAGGCACAAAGTAGCTAATATGTTTTCATCTGGGGCAAGGAGCACGGAGATGTCTGAGCACAAGGCCTCTGTTGTCCCACCACCCAGAGTCTGGCCATGTGACAGGCTGTGTTGATGTGCACGCCATATGACACTGCTCGTGATGCACAAACCTCTCCAGGGATGCTGTGTGGTGCGATCTTCAGCTTTTGGAAAACTATGGGGAAAAAAAAAACGATTTCCCTGTACTTGCATGAAGGCCATTCCATTATAATGTCAGGAAATGGATCCTTAGAATTTAAACAAGTACCATTTACCCCCTCCATATAAACAGAAGTATGCAACTTGACACAAATCCCCACGATGGATACCTCACAGCACACTAGAATTAAATTAGTGAGTAAAGATGATAGCCAAGAAGGGAATCTGTTCAGATGCTACACTCAAATAGGCTCTAAATTCAAACCAGAATCTCAAGCACTGGCCCCTTGGTTGTTATTATAAAGGCACAGCACTTTGTGGGGGTGCCCTCAGCAACGCGTAATCTAAAACCTCCAGACATAAACCTTGGATATCCTGGATCCTAGCCCTGCACTCCTTCCAGTATGTTGTAAACGGTTTTATTGGCTGAACAAATGGTAATGCCATCCTATGTTAATGGATGATGCTACGAAAGGCACCAAGGTATTACACCACTTGAGCCTCCCAGGGGGACATACAGGACAACTTGCAGAACTGTCTATGGTGAGCACATGTCAGCCATGAGGGCCTCAAGCACTTACGGCCCATCTCCACAGAACTCAGTGATAATTTTGCCCTTGGATAAGAGAATTCTGTAATTATGCACAGATTTATTAGGTCCCAGGATTAAAATTTTCTCAGTAAGAATAAAAAGTAATTGTACTTTAGAATGCATTGTAATATTCAAATGATTTGAAAACAGGCACTTCAGCAAAACTAAAGGAGGGAGAAGAAGTAGAAGTTAAGGGTGCTGTTGGCAGTGTGAGCCATAAATCTGCGGGAGTATGGCAGCTGATGCAAGGCATGGTCTGGCACGTTCACGTTGCTGTCACATGGAAACGGGAATCCCTGCTACAGCAGAACGCCTCAGTTTCCCTCCTTCCAGTCGCTGAGAACTGGCCCTGACTCCCCACCCTTCTAAGCCTTTACCTGCCGCGTGTTCCACTCACGTCTCACTTCTGTTTACAGGAGGAATTTTCTTCTTGGGCCTTTATGCTCTTGGTTTCTAGCCTCTCTCCTGGAAAATGTGGCGGATCTGCGGTGCTACCAATTAGCTCAGCCGTCTGCTGTGAGCTACACTCACCTACCTGTTCATCTCTGCTCTTCAAATGCCCTTCAACTTGGTATGTCTATAAATGGGTTCCTACTTCCCCCTCCTCCTAAAATAGGAGTAATCCTAAGTGCCCCCTCTGCTCACCTGGAGAGCGTCCCTCCCAACAGCTCTGCTCCGTACTCTTCAATGGTTTCCACCCTTACTGCTACTTCTGCTTACCTCTTCCCTTCACCTTCCATGGCTGTCAGAACAGGAAACAAATCGCCAATGTGACCATACCACCTCATGGCAACCTTCCACAGGACCTGAACTTACATGCCTGAAAGGCCAGCACTATCTAGCCCCTCCTATCTCTATCTGCCAAGTTTCTAGTCATTTTGGTCTACTTGGTCCTCACAGCGCTCTGACAGGCTGAACTCTGCCATTTCCTTTGCTTGCCCCCCCCCATCATTCCTCAGTCCACATCCTATTTATCTTGTAACTACCAGTGAGACCAGCCTCAACCACAAGAAAGGTCATATAGCATATGGTAAGGTCACATCAATTCCTGAGAATCTGTCACAGCTTGTGTAACGTACTTCCTAACTGGATCTCTGGAATACTAGTGTCTGCCTCTGCTGGCAGGCAGACAATTCTACCAGGGCAAGGGGCCACGTCTATTTAGCCCACTACTGTTTTCCTAGTTGCCTTTCCACAAAGAAAGGACACAAGAATTCCGACTGTCATCACTCTGAGCCATTTTTAAGACCCTCTGCTTCCTTCACAAGAGAGCACTACCCCTTAAACAGCATGGCTTCAAACAAGTACTCCTGACGGCCTTGACCACATCAGGTTTCCACAAGTTAGTCACAGAGCAGAGAAGTTATGAAGAAAATTGGGCATTACAAAGGCTATCCATGGAAACCAGACCTCAAAAGGACAACCAACCACAGCCATGACTCATAGCAAACGTGGCATGGTGGCTTTTATGGTTTTCGCTCGGAGGGTTCTTTCCCGCCTTTCCTCAGTCTCAGAGGGGTGCTGGTGTGTGACAGATATGCAGTAAGTGTGCTGGGCTGTGAGTGAAAATGAGCCCCATGCTTGTGCTAGAGGGAAAGATGACTATAAAGAGTCACCAACCGAGTGAGGCAAGGAACAGCAAGAAAAAGGCCAGGCCCACTGGCGACACTGCATCCTCCAGTAACCCATCCATTACCAACTACCACACCTGAAGAGTGTGAGACTTGGTGTAAAAGATTCCACCTGTGACTGACACCACTGCCATTTCTCTAGTATGGGACTTCTCAAAGGTTCTAAGAGGAGGAGAGCTCAATTAGTTCACTATCTTCTCATACAGTCCCCTCACACAGGGCCAGTTAGTACATCTGTGGAGACTTCAGCCTCATATGTGGACACTAATCCATCTACTCCATGGCGCCAGTCTTCTTCTTTGTGCCACACATGCATGGAGGAGGGCTGGGGCTGTGGCACCGAGTGGGAGGTTGTGAGCCACTGTTGTAGGAAGGTTAGGAGTGGGGTGGATGGAGACATGAAGGCTTTCCCAAGCTCTAAACTTAACGGAAGGAATCTGCTTTACTTAAAATGAGTTTCAACTTCCTAGAGTGTAACTTTTTGATGTGTACATTATTTAAGTCTTTATTTCAGGTCCTGTCTACAGTAAGACCAAAAAGGCCAGGGCTGAGCATGCGCGCACAGCCCTCTAATTCCAGCAATTGGGCAGTGGAGGCAGAACTGTGGATTCCAGGCTGTTCCGGGAGACCCCATCAGGAGAGCAAGAAGGAAGACAAAAGGAGAAGGGATGACAAATTTCTTCAGAACGAACAAAAGATGGCATACAGAGGCATGTCTAATCACACAAGGAGAAAGTGGTAGACAGACACAGACAATACAACCAACCAAAGGGAAGTGGAGTCTTTAGCCCCAAAATGAAAGTAGGTAAAAGAGGAAAATAGGAGAGGTTTATCAGCGTCGTATACTACCCACTGTTTAATCAGAAACAAAACAGGCAATATAGATTTTTAAAAATAAAATATGAACTCAATATAATTAAAGGTCAGAAAGGAAGCTTCATGTTTTAAAAAACAGTTTTCTTCAGAGGAAAAAATCATTATGAATTTAAAAAAAATATTAACTTTCATTACTCTGACCAACTTGTGAATTTAGAAAGATTTATTTGTGAAGTAATACTTTTCGGGAAGAAAAATATTCATCTTTGAGAACAGTACGGGAAGAATTGTAAATCAAATAATTATATAATACTACTGCAGTGTTGGTAATTCGTGAAGAAACACACAGGATGTCCAAAAGGTAGAAACATGTTAATGTTCTCCTCTTTAGAGGAAATGACTACACCGTCTAGCGTAATATTTTGGTGTTTTGCCCAGTGTGATATCATATTTCGAAGAACTGTAAATTTTTAGGTGATTTCCCCCTGAAAAAAATACAAGTGAAGTAAAACTACGGGTTGATGGCAGCTTCTTGATTATAAGTTGGAACACTCGGGAAAACATAAACACAGTGCAAAAGCCCAACTTGTTCATCTGTGTGTGAAACCGGCTTGAGGAAGGCAGTGGGAAGGATATGCAAAGTGAGCACCAAAGAAATTAATAATCTGCAACACACATAGAAATACATTCCAGACTCCAGCACTATCTCTACTCAGGAGCTTCGGATTCTAATGAAGCTCAGATGAAAAATCACAAGGCAGCCCTTGCCGGACTAACGGATGCACGGGCGATAAACGGGTGCATACAGATTTGAGTCCTGCTATATTTTTCACCTAACATCTGTTTTTTTCGATCATCTAGCTGATCACTTTAACATCACCTTGGGGTACCTCAAAGCAACAGGCCTGAGTGAGCTCCTAGGACGCTGAAAGGAATGGTCACTCCAGGAGGTGTTACTTAGTTGACTCAGATGAGTGTCCTCAGAAAGGTAAACATCAAACAACATAACATGAAGGATCCTTTGGGTAATGTGGCCACAGGACTTCCTTCTGTTGGAAATCTGTGTGTGGCTGACACATTGATAAGATTTTAAAGAGTATCCTTACCCGAATTATTTCTTCCACACAGCTGTTGCTTTCTCCAGATCTACTCTCCTGAAAGCAAAGGAAAAATAAATTAGGCTTGATCAAACGGAAGGATGACCGCAAAGAGGATGACAAGCAAATTTCCAAGTTAGGAGAGTACACAATCTTGGCCTAAGGAAATGCTGGAGGCAGGGAGTGCTGATGAGGAGTGCCTGGATGGCCAATGCTCACTGGGCAGTTCTCACTGTGGCTGTTTCCCCTTTCTTGGCGGGCAGCACACATACATATGCATGTCCACAGACTTTGCTCAGAGCTCTCCCACTATGTTAATTTAACTGGTGGAAGTTCCTAGAAAAACACACACAAAAGCTCCACAATTCTGAGATCCATCCACTCTGGGCTTCATTCAAGTGTGGAAATCACTGACTTTACCACAGAGCAGATCCAGTGTACCCGTGAAATACATGCCATGGACCAGATGGGTATGGTGGTTACCACAGCTTAAATAGAAGCCTAGTTCTTCACAGCCCTTAAATCCTACTCTGAGAGGAAGGGTGAGTCTAAAACTAAATACCAAATAAGAGCAGCCACAATCCTCTGGGCATTGCCAAGTATGCTGGTGTCGGATCTCACCAGAGCCACTTGCTCTGCTGCCACCCTTGCACTGTAGGCAGCTCTGAGGTGGTGGCCTCAGGTCACAGCTGATTGGAGAAAACGTTAAGCTCCACAGACTCTGTTTAGTTACTGCTGGTTACACAGCCAAGAGCAGAAGACGTGGTTTTATGGGAACATAAAAGCAATGAGCATCTACTGTTGGGTGTGCAGCCTGTGGTCCCAGGGAAGTCATTCTGCGGGTCCTGTAATTCAAGGGTGCCAACCACAGCATAGTGTGACATACCAGAATGGGACATTTTTGTGCTCTGTCAATCAAACCCACTGCCCTTTCTTCACAACTCCTTTTCCTCCAGGAACACCATCTGTGCCTTCTGTAGTTTCTGTAGCTAATTCCCGAAGCATCCATTGGGTCATAGCTCACTCAGAGTTTCCTCAAAGTAGATATACTTGACCCTGGAATTCTCAGTATATGCCCTGTCTCATCCTGGCCTCCTCACAACTGCAATTCAATACCCAGCACTATCCCCCCATTTAGAACACACACCACGTGCAAAGTCTCTGTGTCACTCCGAACTGGGTATATACAGTATATACTGTCTATAATATGCATTTCAGCTGATGTCAACCTAAGGAATGAGTGCATTTCCTTTCTGTGGTCCTCTTATTTAAGCTTGTCTTTTGTGAGACAGGGTCTTCCTACACAGCCGAGGCTACTCTGAAATCTAGCATCTGCCTGCCTCTACCTCCCAAGTTCTGGAATTATATTCATTACCACACCAGGACACTTCCTGATTTTCTGAGGTACATGAATGTACTTCATCAGAAGCTACTTACTCTACAGAGATGGATGCTGCCTCCCTTCTGGTCCTGGCTAATAGGTCAGCACGTTAGATGTGAAAAAGTCTCACAGGTGACTCCAACTTCCTGACATAGGATTAGTGATTTGTCTGCCTCTGCCAACTGAGGCCCAAGAAGTTGGCATGACTTTGAAAAAAAAAAAAAAGCTCATAAAACACCACAGCATAGACTACAGTGTAGGATGCCTGATGTTGAGCTGTAGACATTTTCTCATTGACAGATGTCCCCCAATCATAAGCACTGTCCTTGAAATATGCCTGCTCTTATAGCAGACATAGGCTAATTTGTTTGAGAAACAGAAGCTTGGGGAAAGGGCACCAATGGCTACATAGAAAAGTCTCAGTCAGGCCACAACACTAAACTCCCAATATACTTCCTATTTTCTACCTTAGAAACAATTAGAAGGGAAAATGTGGCCTCACATTACCCAGGTACAACAACTTACTGAAAACACTTCAAATTACACCTCGTTAAGGTTAAAGTCCTTAACGATGCCTCTTCTGGGGGCAGAAACAAAGGAAGAGACAGAGGATCAGGAAGTCTGCTGTGACATGGTTTCCTAGAGATGTCAGAGAAGCCACGCCCATGAAGTCTCATCAACATGGCTGCCTACACAAGACCTGTACAAGGACAGCAGTGACAGACAGGCAAACATGGAAGAGGAAGTCTCATGAGGTCTTCACCCTAGACAGAGAACTAGAGGGACTAGGAATGCTGAAGTAGGAGAAATAGCCTTCCCCAGAGAAGAGCACACCAGTTAGTAATCTCATACCAAGTGGTCATCCCTGAAGGCGTATACATACAAATAGCATTATATGGATTGAGCAGGTTATATTTGTACATTTAGGAATACACACACACACACACACACACACACACACACACACACACACACACACACACACACTAATTAAAGAATTAGCAGCAATGAATTTGAGAGAGAGTAAGGGATACAAGGAAAGGGTTAACAATAGAGAAAAGAGGGAGGGAACAATATAATTATATTTTAATTTCAAAAAAAGACGGAAAAGTTCTCTGAAAACAAAACTTTAATTTCCCTCGCTGTGATGTATGTAGGGGACAAACTGCTCTTCCAATGATGTTCCCTACTGCCCTCTAAGTTCCCACTGCTTTACTTTAGGAAGGGCACACAAAGAGAAACGTGTAGCAGATGCACTGTGAAGCACTTTTGTCCCCACTGGCAATGGAGTACATAGGATTATGACATTGGTTCACCTTAATGTCAGTGCAAACCAAACAGTTGACCACCAAGAGACGGTACCAAACTGAGGACCAGACAATGGGCTTCCAGTAGTTCTCTCAGGAAGTCCCACTCTTGAGTCAGAGCCTGAATAATCTGATCAGAGTGACCCCTTTGTGTCTTCTCTGCAACAGTTCTCCTGAGAACTCAAGAAGGGTACCTCAAGAAAGGTACTCTATTGGCTTGGATCTTCAGGGCTCCAGATACACTGGGGTGGATCCATGGAGCACAATATTGAAGCAAGTCTGATTTAAAAGGCACCCAGGAGTTCTTTCAGGCAAAACCAATGATTTTGACAGGGAAATTATCATCCAAAGAAATTAAGGGCTCTATTCAAAATCACCATGGCAGCAAGAGGTAGGCAAGGCAGGAGCCACACATGCCTTCAGCAGACTTCTAGTGACTTTTCTATTTCAGGCAAACTTCCTATGCTCACTCCTTGGGGCTGTCTATAGTGGAGTTGAGGTTCATGTTTCAAGTGGGGAAATGGAAGGATTCTGATAACATTTAGGTGAATTTCTTCATCTTTTTGATGCTATACTTTATTCAACACTTAGCCATCTAACTAGGTCAGTCAACTAACCTCCACATTATATACAAAGAAAAGGGAAGGGCAATGGGAGAGGAAAGGAAGAGTCAAAAGCCATTGTCCTTTCTAGCCAGTAAAACAAACAGGAAGGGTATATATCCTCAGAATGAAATTCCACCCGGCCTTTTCCAAATGCAGAGAAGGGGTAGAATGGGGAGTAGGAGAGGGAAAGGGACCAGAGGAGCTTTCTGCCTTTTGGGGGATCTTTCTCAAGTCTGAGTTCTACTATTGTGTGCTTTTGTTATATTTACAGTGTGAAAAATTTCAGTGTTTATGAGCAAGGCTAAAACGTTCATGCAATTTACATCTCCAAAATTGTGTTTGCGTTTTTCCCAATAAAATCACTGCTTCCCTTGGAAAGGTACCCACTGAGAAAGAGGCTGCACAATGTAAATTTTAATTACTCGGTATTTTTTTTTAAGGTTTTGTGGCTGTTGTCTCATGCTGAGTTGCTGAGCTGTTGCTCCGTATTTACTGTGACTCTGATGAACCCCCTTCATTTTTCTATCATTACATTTTGAAATCTGTCAAAACAGTCTCACCTCATTGAAACTCCAACTAAACTTCAATTAAAAGCCAGCATCCCTGGCCGATTCTCCTCCACAGCCTTGGTTGTTACATGCCATCTCCGAATCCTACCACTCTCACACACTGCACAGCCTGCCAGGGAAACGTGAGGACTGAAGTTCTGGGAAAGGAGATCTCAAGAGGCAGCCAGCAGCACCATGTCCCTGACAGCCGAAGGCCCTAATTACCATGCTGAGCACAGCGCACTGGAAGGAGCAAGGCTTAAGTAGAAAAGGCTCCATCAAATCAGGGTGAAATGGCATTTCATGGCAGAGGAGATGAGCTGCACACAGGACACATTTTAAAAACAGTTTAACTCTTCATCAGACACATTGCAAGGAAAAACCTCACCACGTCTCTGACGGCAAATCCTCAAAAAACCTTAGAACATTTAGAAATTGTTTATAACACACACACACACACACACACACACACACACACACACACGCCCCTCAATATTCCTACAGGACAATTTTTAAACAAATCTTACTACTTTTCATTTACAAAAAAATCTGAGACAAAGAAATTGGGTATTCTATCAACACTATTAAAAAAAATCCCGAAGATCTAAGCTAACACCAGGCAATACCACAACTCTGTGGGAGGCCCCATTTCTAAGATTAAGTCCTGGTGGAGCCCTTGCCTTGAGTACAGGATGACTGTGACCAATGAGGCAGATGACCCACGGTGTCTCAGATTTTGCTTCTCTCTGCCTATCCTGACATGCCACCACCCAAGGCTTTGCTCTGCTTCCCTGTGTCTGAAGCTGGAGAGCCCGTTTTATCTCTGCTGCTCAGCCTCCCAACCTCACCTGCGCTGCTCACCCATGTACTTCTGCTCTGCCCTTCCCATCCAGTTCAGCCTCAGGAATCCCTACTGTCACCACCAGCAGTGAGACACCCGGCCAGAGAGAGAGAGACAAGCAAATGCAAAATAAAAAGGGCAGAATAAAGGGCGACCCTAAGAGGTAAAAAGAACGACAGTGGAATTATCAACACCAATTGAAGGGCAGACTACAGAGTTCGGGGTTCACTGCAGAATGAGGAAGACACAGGGCACAAGCAGACCATCAGAATAACACATTTCAGGAGAGAGGGAAAGAAGCAGGCCTGTCACAGTTAGAGATACTCAACCCACCCCTGCTTTTCCCTAACAAACTAAGGGCACTACCAACCAAAAATAAAAATAAACTAATCTGAAGGAAATAAAACATTTGAACAAAAAAAACATGTAAGTCTAAAATGATAGATACAATGAACATAAAACACAACATTAATATAAACACATAAAATTGGAAACTTTTTTAAAAATCTCATTTATGAAATAAGAGCTTGGACTTAGAGCCCTGAGGCAACAAGTAACATAAAAAAAAATCACCTTCACTAAGGGCTTCCAGCCAGATAAAGTTTTTCGGAAGTTTTTCTCTTTCATGTAGAAATTTTTAGAAAGCAATGGAATTTATTTATTTTTTTTTTGAACTTTAAACAAAATTTTATTACACAAAGGTTGTCACATAATTGGATACTTCTCTACTTTGTACAGTTACTCTCGCTCCACAGAAAGGCTGTTTCTGACCTCTCGTCTGGTGACACAAGTGCCACAATCCTGACTGTAACAGAACAGGACTGCCTCGGTGACTCAAGCTGAAAGCAGGACACTGGTATATGGCTCTTGCACCCAGTATCAGGAATGTACAAATGTCTTTATTCAAAAATACAAAATAAATTATCTGTAGGCATGGACAATGACAGCAGTAAACCATTATGTATTGTCAATGGAAACCAGTAACTGATGGTTATAGTGATCAGCCAGCCTTCTCTTCATTTTCTTCAGGGGGCTTCTCTGAAGGTGTCAGTGAGGAACCTGCTTTGAGCTTCCTGTCACAGTTCATTGATAAGGGCAAAGCGCTATTCTAGGAATTAGAACATGCCACCTCCCATTCCCCCTCCCATTCCCCCCATCGCGCCCATTCCAGGGTCCTTCTCTTCTTTAGGAATTTCGGTCACTACAGCTTCTGCTGTCGTTAGCAAGGAGGCCACCCCAGCAGCATCCAGTAAAGCAGTTCTGACAACCTTTGTTGGATCAATGATTCCCTTTTCCACCATGTTCACAAATTCTCCAAGCATAGCATCATACCCAACTTCCGAGGAACTCTGCAGAATCTTCTCAACTATCAAAGACCCTTCAACGCCTGCATTCTTAGCAATAGTCATCGCAGGAATTTTGAGTGCTCTTTTAATAATTTCTATACCTATTTTCTGATCTTCATTAGAAGGCTTTACGGAGTCCAAGGCTGGGATGCAGCGAAGCAGAGCGCAGCCCCCTCCTAGAACAATGCCTTCTTCGACAGCTGCTCGTGTAGCATTGAGAGCATCTGTAACTCTGTCTTTCTTCTCATTCACTTCAACATCACTTGTTCCTCCAACCTTCAGCACAGCTACTCCATCTGAGAGTTTTGCGAGCCGCTCGTTCAGCTTCTCCTTCTCATATTCACTAGTGGTGACGTCTAGCTGCTCCGTGATCTCTTGAATGCGTTTCTCAATTTGAGCCTTGTCACCTTTTCCTTTCAAAAGCATGGCGTCATCTTTAGTGACAATGACCTCTCCAACTTTTCCTAAGTCATGTGCTTGAACATCTTCAAGGTTTAGATTCAAACCCTCTTCTCCAAATACCGCACCACTAGTAGCAATAGCCATATCTTTAAGCTGGTTCTTCCTATTGTCCCCAAACCCCGGAGCTTTGACTGCCACAACCTGCAGACCCACTTTCAGCCTGTTCAAGACCAGCGTGCTTAGAGCTTCTCCATCAACGTCCTCAGCAATTATGACCAAGGGTTTCCGATGAGCATTGGCAATTTCCAGAGCGGGTACGATGGACTGCACACTAGAAATCTTCTTTTCACTCAACAGAACATAGGCATCTTGGAATTCACATTTCTGACCTTTTGATGTGTTAATAAAATATGGGGAGATATATCCTCTGTCAAACTTCATGCCTTCAATAATTTCTAACTCATCATTCAGGGTTTTCCCATCCTTCACCGTGATGACGCCCTTCCTTCTGACCTTCTTCATCGCATCAGAAATGATGTTTCCAATGTCTTTGTCTCCATTTGCAGAAATTGTAGCAACCTGAGCAATTTCTTCGGGGGTTGTCACAGGTTTAGATTGTTTCTTCAGTTCAGCAATTACAGCATCGACAGCCAACATCACACCTCTCCGGATCTCCACTGGGTTAGCCCCTTTGCTGATCTTCTCAAAGCCCTCCTTGGCAATAGAACGTGCCAGAACAGTAGCAGTGGTGGTGCCATCCCCAGCCTCTTCATTTGTGTTATTGGCAACATCTTGAACAAGTTTAGCTCCGATATTTTTGTATTTATCCTTTAAATCAATTGACTTTGCAACAGTGACCCCATCTTTCGTTACTTTGGGACTTCCCCAACTCTGTTCAATAATGACTGTCCTTCCCTTTGGCCCCATGGTAACAGCTACAGCGTCGGCTAAAAGGTCTACACCTTGAAGCATTAAGGCTCGCGCATCCGCACCAAATTTTACATCTTTGGCATAGGCCCGAGTGAGATGAGGAGCCAGTGCCCGGGACACTGGTCTCATCTGGCGAAGGACTGTGGGTAGTCGAAGCATTTCTGCGGGGCGGCGGCGGGAGCGCACGAGGCGAAGCAGGCCGTAGGCGGCGAGTGATGGCCAATGGAATTTATTTTTATTAAATTAGAAAGAAAGAAAGGGAAGTCTCAATCCCACATGAAAATAAATACAAAACCCCTAATACATTATTAACACATATTACTCCATAAAACATCAGAACTAATGGTATGTACTCCAGGAATGCAACAGGAGTTTAACATTTAATTTTAGGGACCTTTGAAAGTATCATATCCTAGGGGAAATAAGTAAAACTGTGGTCAGCTAAGCCTGCTGAATTCTTAATCATATACTTGGTGAAACCTACAGGATTTTACTTTTACTGCTCTTAAAAAAAGCAACTGACACAATGGAAACCAGGGTGGAGGTTCCTCAAAAAGCTGAAAATTGATCTACAACAAGATCGAACTATACAACTCTTGGGCATATGGCCAAAGGATTGGATACTACAGTGACGCTTGCTCACACATGCTCACTGCTGCTCTATTCATAGGAGCCAGAACTTAGAAATAGCCCAGATGTCCATCAGGTGAAGAATGGATAACAAAAAGTGGTGCCTTTACACAATGGGATATTATCCAGTTGTTAAGACAAGGGCAGGGGTCTCTAGTTCTCTTTCCCAAGAAAGGAGAAATAAAACAAAGTATTATAATGAGACAAAGGGTAAAACAGTTGAGGAGGATTAAGTGCAAAGGGCATAGTAAAGGAGAGAATATGGGAAGAGAGAACCAACATCAAATAATTTTAAAAACCATACAAAAAAACCTACAACTGTAAAAGCTTTCTAAGAAATATACATATATGAAGGGAATTTAAATTTTGTCACCAAATAATGGAAAAGAATGATGCCAGCTAGACATCTTACGATATCAAGTAAAACAACCCCTGCAAGGAATGGATTGCATATTGTTGAGTCACTAATCAAATGGGTGCCATAGACTCCTCCCCCAAGTCAAAAACTATTGCCAAGGCTATAGGTCATCCTTCACTATCTGTTAGCAAGATCCTACTGCTGAAGACACCACTTACCATGTCAATGATCATGGAGAAAGCAAGTTAATACACAACTAGAAGGTTTACTCCAATTGACTAGCATTCATGGTTCTAGAAGGTACTTTGCATACTACCAGTAGAGAAAAGTAATCATCAATATCATTTAGCCACAAACTGAGAACTACAGTGATTGGCCTGAAAGATTTACAGGTCCAATAGTGGCACAAATGTTATGGGGGTAACCAACCACCCTTTGAATGGAATTAAGGCAGGTTCCATGAGATGGAACCCATACCCATCACTGTTAATGAGGTCAAGAACCTGAGACTATTAGCCCTAGGGGAAAACCTACTGTTTTCCTATTCTGCTAAATGCACATAGCAGCAAAATGACATATCAACATTTCCACAGATCAGTGCATTGCTAAACCCTAGACAGAGAAGCTTCTTCTTGCAGGAAATGGTAGTTAACACAGATGTACAAAGAATGGAGGCTCTGAAGCACCCACCCCTAAGTGAGGCTCTTTATCAAAGCCCTCCCAACAAAGCTTAAAGATCTATGTGGAAGGGGATGTGGAAAGATTGTAAGAACCTGAGTTGAGGCTGATTCCAAGAAAACAGTGTCTTCCAGACACAAGACTGATGCAATTATGAACTCAGGGACGGTAACAGTATGCACAAGGCTGCACACAATCAGATGAGACAAAATCTCAGCAAGGAAAATGCAGGTGGACACAAAGCCCATCCTATGACCCAAAAAGCTATTTTTTGATTGTTACCTGCTAGGAATGCTTTCTCTAATGGAGTGATATTGGGTATATCCACCACACTTTAGGGCATGCCCCCACTCTCAGGAATAGGTGGCCAACACAAAACAAACCCAATAGGGTTGTGTGTGTGTATCTGAGCACTTTTTGTTGTTGTTTGTCTTACTGAGTTTTTGTTTGGGCTTTGATTTTTGTTCTGAGGGGAGAAAGGGACCATGAGCACTGAACATAAAGTTGGGTAAGCAGAAAGGATCTGGGAGGAGATGGGAGAGAGGAAAGTATATGAGCAAAATATATTGCATGTAAGATACTTTTTTTAAAGAACAAAGCTCAATGGTGCTTTAGCACCATTTTAAATTATGAAATATGATTATGAAATATAATTTTAAAATATGAAAACCTCACTACTATACAAAGAAAAATAATTGAGGATAACTTTAACAAGAAAGGACTAAGGTATGCACAAGACAAAACTTAGAGAATCTACTGAGAGACTGAAAAAGCATACCTGATGGATGCAAATACCTTTGAATTCTAACACATAATGTGAAACCAAATAAACAGAAGGAGAAGAAAAATAAAACAAACTGCCTTAGCTTAAAAAGATGTAGCTAGGCATAGAGACTCATCGCTGTAATCCCACACTTCAAAGGAGTATTGTCCCAAGTTCAAGGCCAGCCTGGCAGAGTTGAGGAAGCTAAGCACTGTTTTAAAGTTTGCTACCAAGCATCATCAGAGCATTACTTACGATGCACAAGTCACTCACATTTAGTTATAGAATATTCCCATCATTCCAAAGGAAAACCTCCCATAACAAACAGCATCGTTTTAATATTTTACTATATTAACAAAGACACTATAAACATTACTAATCCAACAATTGGAAATTCAAAGTGCTTTCATTTTATTGATATGATGTCATAAGTGGAGAAGTCCACATTCAACCTCATGTTGGATCAAAGTATGTGCACAAATATTATTTAAAATGTCAGGCTCTGCACGTGAGTTGTATTTGAAAACATAAGTGAATTTCATATTTAGACTTGAATACCATCCCCTAAATATCTTGTCGTGTATTTGCAGACATTACAAATTTTAAGACATCGGAACTCTGCAACACTTCTGGCCTGTTACATTTTGGGCAAGGAAGAATCAACCTGTACTTCCCTTCATTGAAAAGAATAAAACAAGGAAACAGTCTGGTCATCACTGGCTTGTATAGCAAGTTATAGATACACTACATCTCATTACTGTGTTCAGAATCAGGCTCTAGCAGAGCACTTGGTACAATCTCAAGGATACTTGCTATATGATACCTGTTGAATGACAAAATAAGTGGCCAATATACTTACAAAGAAAGCGAGAATTTTTTTTTCCAAATCAAAATTTCTGGGCTCTGGGGAGATGGTTTAGTTTATATAGTATTAAACACAAGCATGAAGACCTGAGATTGCACCCCCATTGTCCATGTAAAAAGTCAGGCACAGTGACATGCTTTATAACCCTGGTGTAGGAGTGTGGGAGACAGAGAATCTCCAGAATTCACTGGATAGTTATAGTGTAGGCCATCAGTAAGCTCCGGGCTCAAAAATAAAATGGAGAGTGACAGAAGAAGAAACTATCACATGACAACCTTTGGTTTCTACATGTGTGCATACATCTATATGCACATATAAAAATGCACTCATATAAACACTATACATGGACAAATAAAATAATAACAAATACCACAAAAATTAAAGTTATGAATATTGTAAAAAAAAAAAAAAACCTGGGCAGTCATCTGTATCATAAGAGATGCCTTCACTTTCCCTAAAGTAACAAATGATAGCTGCCTTCAAGCTTAATTCTTAGAATATCAACATTTATTTACTTCATTAAAATTAAACTTATACCTATTAGCACATAAACTACTCACAGGCCACTTAACTCCCTAATTCTCACATTGGCACCCATAAATCAAACTTTTCATGAGCAAGCAATATTAGTAAAGGGTTTCTGGCTGAACCGCCCTCTCATGAAGACTTCAAGTTGAGCACAGGAAAAAATGTTGCAAGTGGCAAATTCCACATCTCACCCCCAATGATGCATCATGATCAAAATGCAGGTACATAAACATATTGCATAAGATTTTCTATAGTCTATGTGTATAATGTACACAGCAACCATGAATTTCATTTAGACTTAGTCTCACCCATGCAACACCATTGTATATATGAAAACATTCCAAACTACTTAAAAAAATTATGCAATGCTTAATCCTAGTAATTTTTAGGTAGAGAATCAATGATTCAATATCCCTATCAAAGTCTTAGCAACAGGACTAGGTCACTCAGTTATAGTTATATTTTGATAATGAAAGCTAATGATTTCAATCAATGCATACATGAATGCAAGTTCAGTGGTTTATCAGTGTGTTGCCCTTTGTCAAAAGCCTACTGATGTCATGAAGAAATAAGAACCAGAGATAGTGACTTTACATCTTGGCCACTAATTGATAATGAGTGCTTTTCTGTGGGGCCATGTCTCAATGAAGTAGCCAGTGCTGGAAGTCAGGGTCACCTTCCACACTGCCCGGTCAAAAAGTGGTAAAGAAATCACAAGGCAGTCATAAATGAACAGTTGTAATTGACATCAACAAGAACATGGCAAGACCTCTCCGTTTTTTCATCTCAAATCATTCCTCCCAGTGAGAAGACGACCAGCAGGCTCAAGAGGGGAGACAAGACTGAGCCGTTCAGCACTCATCTCCAGGCAAGCCTTCAGGGAGACATCTGAGATGCACCATTTCCTATTTGGTGTCTTCCTGAATCTCATCCTGCCCCCAATTATCTATCTGCCTCGTAATCTAATAAAGAGCAGATAATATGTTCTTTGTGAGCATCAGAAGCCTCGCTGGTAGAATGACTCTAAAACACATCCACTTAAAGGATAAAGAAAAATGCACAGGAAAACACAGTTAGTGATCACTGGTCATCACAAGCACATTTTCCTTCTCCAACCATGAAATTCTAAACACAGAGACTTGCAAGCTGGAAAGAGTAATCGAATGTGGCTGATGAAATTAGCCAATTAAGGAAACTTAGGACTACTCTAATTTGTGTCCCCAGGTTCTTTCAACCAAGAATAGAAACAGTACCGTGGAGCCGTGCATTTGACAATACAGGCAGAAATCCCTTATCCAAAGCATTCTAACCTGTGTTCCCAATTTCAGGTTTAAATATTGTGCTAGTTGATAAAAGCAACCTGAGGACGAAGGTTTATTTGGCTTACAGGATATCGGTTATCAACAGGAGAGGCTAAGGCAGGAACTTGAGTCAGGAACTGTTGCAGAGACCACACAGGAATGCTGCTTACTGGCTTCACTTTGTGGCTTGCTCAGATTGCTTAATTATATAACCCAGGGCCTCCCGCCTAGGGGTGGCACCATCCTCAGTGCCCAGGGCGCACTTAGATGGATCATTATTCAAGAACATGCTCCCCAGAATTGCAAAATGGGCAGTCTGAAGAAGACAGTTCCTGAGCTGACATTCCCTCTTTCCAGCTGACAAAACATGAACCAGCACAAAAATATATCCATGAATTATGTGACCTCAGCAGTGGAACCCAAGACTAAGCATAAAGTTCATTCATGCTTTGTTTACATTAATTTTGCATGAATGTATATATGTGTACATGTATGTGTGTCTTGTGTTTGCATGGGGGTGCATGTGTGTGGGGAGTGCATATGGAGGCCAGAGGACAACCTTGGATGTCATCCTCAGGAGTCCACCTCATTTGAGATAGGAACTCTCAGTGGCTTGGACTTACCCAATTACACTAGACTGGCTCACCAGTAAGTTCAGGGACTGTCCTGTCCTCACCTACCCAGCTTCAGGATTACAAGTGCACACCACCAGTACTGGCATTGTCCCTAGGTTCTCAGTACTGAACTACTTATCCCTGTGAAGAATCACTTTACCGACAATCTATCTATTTGGCCCTCATGTAATTAATAATTTTCTATATTTTAACCACAAGCTATCACTGTGGAATTTTCCACTTGAGGCACCATATCATTTTTCAAAAAGTTGGGAATTTTGGAACATTTTAAATTTCAGGCTTTTGGATAAATACAGGCCAGCCTATATTCTCTTTGGAGCAGTCCATCAATTTTATTTAATTATTTTTCTAAGACAAATAAGACTCATGAGCAGATTGTCATATGTCATGGCTGCTGAGTTTTTACCTCCACTTTCCTTGGCCCTCCCCAACAGGTCTCAGGTCTGTGTGATCTGACAGAAGGGTTCCTTCTGTCTACACAACGTAACTATTTCTATGAATGCTCTCCAAGGAAACATGACATAAATATATGCAAAAACCAAATTAAAACCCTGCATCCAGCTTTCGTGAGCAGAGGGCAAAGCTTGTCGAGGGGAGAGTAAGAATTACTGGAGACAGAGACTGAGGAATTTACACCTAGTATGGTTAGTAGCTGAGAACCTGGCAGGAATCAAGTTTGGTATTTCTTATTCCTGTATCTAAATGCTAGTATTTAAAGATGCTACTTTTTGTTATTTGCATCTTTGCATTGCTGAGTCCATCAACATAGTTTTTTGCTCATTTGGGAAAGGATTTGCAGATTACCAGTAAGACTTCTTGAGGAGACAACTTTTACCTTCTCCCTCTGACGTCTATGCACTGAGCAACTCCTGGAGACACACAGTATGTGGGTCTAGTCATGAGGCAAGTTAAGTTTGTTTGCTTCTGGACCATAGGAAAGCTGGGAATTAAGTTGAGCATTAATCTCGCATTTCCCTCTTATCTGGGCAGGCCTCAGAAAGCCCCTGGAAGTGACTGCTCATCACCGAGTTTCCATGAAGAATGTCACTGGACCAAGTCATCTGGTAGTCCTCTCTAGAAAGTCCTTTCCATCAAGTCTTTCTGTCCAAAGCCTCAGGGTGAGATCTGACAGAAGGGTTCATTCTGTCTACACAACAAAACTATTTCTATAAATACAGCAATCTCTGTACCTCCATCCTTCTCCATGTAGCTCTCATTCCACGGGAGGAAGTTACCTTTAGCAAACCAAGAGTTTGCAAAGAAACAGACATCACACGTGAAATACACTGATACCATTACAGCTTCCGTGTACACAGAAAGTGAACATGTCCTCTTTAATAGCCCACTGACACCGTAAGATCAGCTCCTTATTACACGCAGAAAAAAAGCTATTTGCGTAGGCCATCCTCCTTCCCAAGTCTTTGGCTTCTCTCTCTCTCTCTTCCTTGCAAGTGATGATAAGGCACACTGCAACAAGAAACTTCCATCTCCAAGGGTTTGCTTCTGGACCATGAGTCCAGCCACCACATTTACCAAAACCAAAAACGCTTGGTACAAAAGAATCTAATTGTTGTACTCCTAATGATTATGTTGCAATGATTTAACAAGAAATGAATGGCTTCTGCTAAAACCATCAAGAACAGTCGAATTAAGTCAGAAAGAGTAAATGAAAATTGTCAAGGTCCTTCTCTAACACCATGGCTTAAATGTTTAGAGAAACGAAGGTAATTCTACTATCTGCCAACTTTCTCTCAACACAATAAGCATCAAAGAATAAGAGGAAATGTTTTGTTTTGGGACTTGATTTCTAGCACTGGGAAAACAACTGAATTTAAGAAAGCTTCACTTAAGGCTGAATATGGACACTGAGAAGCTGAGTGGGAGTAAAGAACTGAATGACAAGGAGTATCTAACTCATGGCCACAGGGGACAGTGGGGAAGTCCACAAGGCAGTCTACAGAGTAAACATAAGTGAGGCCAGCCACTGCTCAGGCAGAGGTTAGAGTGTAATGCCACAAAGAAAACAGACATAGAGCAAAGCTTGCTTCAATTTATCTGGCTCCTGGCTTCAATTGCAAAGATAAATCAGAAGGGATTTCATAGCCACATTACATGGCAGCTTTGCCAGCCAAAACGATGTCTCAAAAATACCACTGATGGCATCAAAAGGACCTGTTGATATGGTTGTTGCACCAACCATGTTTAGAGAAACCATCCCTGTAGCAGGAAGATGCATCTCCACCTGATGGATGCCCAAATTTGTTATGGGATTTCAATGATCACACCAGAATCTGAATGGTTTAGCGCATAGGAGTCATGGGCTTTTGCAAACCCAAATCTTCTCATGAGGTTACTGGACTGTTCCTAACTTTTCGACACTCAACTTTCTCATTCTGTAATTTTTTAATTTAGCTTTTAAATTTTTTAAAGTGTGTGTGTGTATTATGTGTGTGTACATGCATGTATGCAGATGCCTGAAAAGGACAGAAGAGGGTGTCAGATTCCCTGAAGCTGGAGTAAATGGTTTGATCAAGGAAGATCCCCTAAAATTCTGGGGACACTACCTGGGTCATTTTAGGTTCCTGTAAGTTCTCTTTTCACAATTAGAACCTCTGAAAAAGACAATGAGTCTGTCAGTTGGACTTGCAGGTTCAGGTTCCAATCAGAAGTCAAATGAATAGAACAGTTACAAACTCAAAGATGCAAGATCTGTTCTACCTTTAAGAATATACTCATTGAGCTGCGGGTCACAGCTCAGGGAGTTGCATTGCATGCCAGGGCCCATGTTGGAGCCTCAGCACTGAACAAAACCAGAAAGTGTAATTCTGGCTCTCTCCAGTCAATGCTTGTTTAAGAAAAGGTTGAAAGGCAAATTGCCAGGCAGGTTGTGATGAGTTATTTATTTGTAAATCCCCTAAAGAGACTACAAAGACTATTTGGTGTTATCAGTGCAAGAGTACAAAGAATTATGACAGAGTCCAATAAATTAGCTGAATTAGGTAGAGATTTAAGAGATTAGATGTGTATTGTTTTATTATTATAAACATGGCACTCTATCACAATCCTGCTCACAGTTTTTAAATTTGAGTATTTCAGCTGCTTGCTTAGCAAACTATGAAAGATTTTAGCCACAGGAGTACAATACAGTATTTCCTCCCACCATACTGAGAAGATCAACATAGCAACAACTTGCAGCAAACAAGTGGTTAAAAATCAACTGTCAGAAAAATATGCTACTTAGGCAATATTTTTTAGGTTATTAATCCCTGTTGGGTACCTATGATATCAATATGGTTTAGAAGTTATGCTCCTCAAAGGTTTGGGTGCTGGGGCTTGATCTGTATGCCACTCCTGGAAGGTGAGACCTCTGAGCAGCAGCATGGGCCCTGCCCATCCAGAGGTTCATCCTGCTCTAGTGGAGTGAATTAGTTTTTGTGTGTGATTGGGTTATTAAAGAACAAAGCCACACCACATGACTGCTCATCCTAAGTAGCTGTGTCTCTTTCTGCCTGGCTGCCAAGAGCCCTGATGAGGACACCAGTGTCATGAGGGCCCACCAGCCCTCATGAGATGTTAATAAGAATCTTTATTTTATGAAGAAGTGCCAGGTCTCAACAATAGTCATTATGACAGAAAGGACCAAAACACAGGTGGAGCCTTGTTTGCTAAGCAAGTGCACTGGTTCTCGTAGACAAGCCAGACTTTCCAGGCTAAAGTAGCAAACACTGGGGATCTGCATATTCTCCAGTGTTGCTGATCTTCTACTGTGTGCACAGAGAAACTTCAGCTGCCCCTTTCCCAATTTCTTCTTTCCTAAGTCTCTCAGTTCTCATCTGTTGTTTTTGCTGTTTTGTGTTTTAAAAAAGAAAAAAAAAGTAGTACTACAGGAAACCATCAGATTTTTCTTTCTTTTTTTTTTTTAAATTTCTGTGCTGCTGGAATTTACCTTTTATAATAGCATCTCCTACTCTGAACACTGTTTGAGGCATCCATGGACTCACTGGTGGTGAAATTGAGGCTAAGAGGAGAGAAACATCAACTCAAAGCAAACAGCCTCTTGCTCTTTTTGTAATTTTGGCTGTAGAGAAATCAAAGTTTTCATTCAGGTGAGCCAGTGCCCCTTTTTCTCTTCCTGGAAACTGTAACAGCTCTAAGACCTACCCATCAAAGCCAAGTCTAAAAACCTTCTAGACACACTGTCGCAGCCATCAGCCTTCAACTCCTACTGCACTTTTGAGTTGAGAGACGGGATTTGTTATTCTGCTAATAAACAACCTGCCAACACTTCCAACAATTATAGGAAATGGTTCTTTTCTAGATAGAGCAGAGTGTAGCCTTCAACAGTAACTTTTCTCCCCCATTTGCTCTAAGACCAAAGAGCTCTGGCCTGAAGTCACGGAGACAGTTAATGCGAGGCATCGTATGCTTGTCACGGACTGGGAGTAATGATGATCAAGGGCAGAACACACCAAGGGGTGTGCAACAGCAGCTGAGCATGGCTGGCCTGCTACATTAACCGCCCTGTGAGCTGAGCAGATACCTCAGCAGTCCCCGTTTCTCAATTAGAAGAAACCAAGGCATCTTAATAAGGGACACTGGTGGGCTTAGTGCCATTGTCACATGCCTTGAAAGGAAAAGCCTGGCTGGAGTCAGTGCAGATCGATAATACAGTTCATCCTGCTTCTTTATTTCAACCTGTTAGGCAAGAAAATGCCTTTATGTGGGCAGTAATCCCACTGTGCCCCCAATGAAGAAAAAGATACCCCAAGAGACTGTCTATTTAATAACAAACTGTTGGTTTTTAGAACAACAACATCAAAACAAAAACAAATAGGACAGAACAAAACCAAGGAAGTAAGACATTCAGAAAGGTGGAAAAGCCCCCCTCTTGAAAACATACCAGAATAAGACAAAAGTCAAAAGAGAGAAACAAGGAAGCAGCCATGCCCAGAGCACTAGATGACTTGTAATAGTTCCTAGAAAGTGGGCTATTGTTTTTAACTCCTGTGCCCATTGATTCACAGAGGACTGGAGCTGCGCTGGTGCCAGAAGTTAAGGGTTGAACAAGCAGGGTCTACCTTTCATGGGGCTGATATTCTATGCAGTGGTCAGGCAATAAACACATACACATGACGACTATAGAAAATATGATATGCCTAAGTGAGAGTAAAAAGCAGACTGAAAGTGCTGGTACAGTCATTAGGGTTCCTCTCAGCACTAATGTACCTCTTATCTGAAAGGATGATGAGGACTTTTCCCTCATCATTTCCTGAGTGGAAGTCCTAAAATGAAAGCATACGCTAATAACAATGGATATAAAAACCAAAACAAAACAATATAAAATTGAAAAGCTATTCAATATGCAGTCGCCATTTCCACATGCCCAAGACCCTATTTATAATTTCACTGCCACCATTCTGAAAAGGTAGAGAAAGAATCACAGGTTTTTGAAAAGAAATTTTGCAAATAACATGGCAGTATTGCAAAATGCAAATGCAAACGCTGCCGAGCCATCTGCTCAGTATTACGGCAACATTGGGGAAAGCTCTGAAAGAAATGATGTTTGAAATCATTAAAAAAATAACATGTCAAGTTTAAAATACTCAAGGATCTTAGAAGCAGCATCAACACATTCAGCAACCATATGGCCCTACAGCAGGTTAAAAAAAAAAATCACCCTGCTTGTGATTTCTACTTCAGCCCAATGGTTTCTAAAGCATGCCTCTTTCTCTATTTGAGTACTTTCCCCCAATGAATTCCTTGGTGTTTACAATTTCTTGAATTATACTTGAATACAATAAGCATTTCACCTTTTCTGAAGTAGAAGATGACATGGTGAGCGGATGGATCAGCTGTTTCGGAAGACGGGACTTGTAGGCGGCAGGGAGAACTGTTGAACACATCTTGTTTTTACTACTGACTTAGGAGACTGATTACACAGTCTCAGTCACAACTGCTAATCTCACCAGAGTACAAATGTCCGGGCACAGGGCAAAGTGCTTCTCATTCATCATTCAGTGATCCCACTTCTGTGAAGCATGTTCTACTATTACTCACATTTTGTACAGGAGCATCTTCCTCAAGGTCATACATGTGGCATGTGGCAGGGCCAACTGTATAAACCCCATTTCATGGACCACATCTATGTCTTCAACTGCAATTATACATGCCAGCAATCAGTGTTCAGGTGTGTGTGGGAACAGATGCGTGTTGATTTTTCAAGATTAATATGTCTCAAGATTAAAAGTATTTTCAAGGTTGAAAACGCCACGAGTATCTCAGGGTAGGTCCTAGCTGCCTTGTCTCATCGAGAAGAAAATCAGGAAGGAGTGCCTTTAGCCCAACTCAAAAGAACTGAGCAGTGGTCTAAAAGAAAAAATCTCCCAGGGACAGAAGACACAGTAAGAGTTACAGAGTTCAGAAGACTCAGAGCCAATGGAGGAAACACACATCTGACATGAACGCAGAGCAATGAGATTAGAAACAGCATTCCCCAAAGAGGAATCACAAATGGCTCAGAAGCATAAAGGCATCATGTCCAACATTCATTAGGGAAATAAAGACCAAAATGAGTTTGGAATTTCATTTTACACCAGTCAAAATGGTCAAGATCAATAAAACAAATGATAGCTCATGTTGGCGAGGATGTGGGGTACGGGGGACACTCGCCCATTGCTGGTGGGAATGCAACTAGTACAGTCACTATGGAAAGCAATGTGGTGGATCCTCAGGAAGATGGGACCAGATCTACCTTCAAGATCCAGCTATCCCATGCTAGGACATATCCCCAAAGGATGCTTCCTTCATCCTACCACAGAGACACCTGCTCAACCGTGTTCACTGCAGCTCTATTCATAATGGCCCAAACAGAAAACAGCCTAGATGCCCATCAATGAATGAATTTACACAATGTAATATTACTCAGCTACTTAAAAACATGACATAAAATTCATAAGTAAATGGATGGAGCTAGAAAAAATCATGTTGAGTGAGGTAGTCTAGACCCCAAAAGACAAACATGGTATGTATTCATTTACATGTGGATGTTAGCTGTTAAATCAACTTTATTTTTATAGATTTTCTGTTTGTATAAACGTGTGTGTCAGAGTTTGTATGTGTTTTCTGTGGCTCTCCCCCTTTTGTTTGTTTTGCCCTATTTTGTTTATTGTTATTAATATTATTAAATTATTATTAATATTATTATTAGAATAATGAGGGACAAAGAAAGGCTGTGGATTTTGGGGGGTGGTAGAGAGGAGTTGGGGAGGGAAAACAATAATTAGAATATATTGTACAAAAAATCTATTTTCAATTATTAAAAAAATCCTTCCCCCTATAATCGGTCAGAAATCTGAAAAGTCAGACAGATTTTCCCTATTATGCTAATATTTTAATAGTATTTTATAACCATTTTTCGTTGTATATATTAGTTGTATGGGTCACTGGGTTACATAAGGATATTTTCTCACAAATTATATTGTACACTCAACATATTCCACCCCAATACTCCAATATCCTTCCCTTCCATTAGTCCCCTTTGTTTCCAGAGATAATTTTCTTTTACTTATGTCATGTATGTGTGTGTCATATACATATGTAAGATTTTATATATCTGTACACAATCTATGAGTCCCAAATGGTAAACATTTGTCTTAATATAATTAGAGCTGGCTTAATTTGCTTAATATGATTATTTTGAGTAATATTAATTTTCCTACAAAATGATATAACTACCTTATTTATGACCTTAAAAGCCATAAATATCACATTTTCCTTATCTATTCCTTTGTGGCTGGATACTCAGGTTTGTTCCACAGGTTAATTATTAAGTAGTTGAGGCTAACTAACAAAAGATATTTACAAAGTTATCACGTAGGCAGTCATTAGAGATGACATGTCCTACACAGAAGCTACAGCACCTACACCAAGGGAAGAAACCCCATTTAGCTTGAGATGCAGAGCTGCTGCTGGAGCTTCTGTTCAGAGGTAGACCAGTTATACCTACCCTATCATCAAACCAGCACTGAGCAGACACCAGACAGCCTGGCAAATCATTTCAACAAGTGTGATGGAAGAGCAGCCTGATACCTACCAGTCACATCACTGTTTACATTTTACTAAATATCAGTTTTACTTGGGGCTGACCACTCCACAGACACTTACTCTCTACACTTTAACTGGTTGCGAGTTTCTGCATTAACTGTCATCTGTTATAAAAGGAAATTTTACTGATGAGGTCTGAGAGCTGCACTAATCTATGGGCACAGAGACACAGACTTAGAGAACAGGTTGATACGATGTCTATTTAGATCTATAGCAGGGCTTATGAACTCTCCAATCATGGGTTCTTGGCCAGAGTTATAGTATGCATTTCCTCCTGTGCACCGGGTCTCAAGTCTGACTAGAAAGTAAGTGGTTACCCCAATGCCAGTTATGCCACTATTACAGCCACAGGCATATTTTGCCATTCCAGGTATTACTGTCGTTCTCAGGGTTCACATTGAGATTAGACTGCTAATGAATTTTCTTCTCCAACAGTCCTCATAATACCTTCAGTTCTATGAAAGCTAGCCAGCAGGGAGGAAGCTCACTGGTTGTTATTAAACTGATTTCTCCATGTCCTGTGACCAAAGTGTATGTTGTCTTTAGCAACAGAGTATTACCATTACATACTTGTGGGCAACAACAACAATAGTCTTATTATTGTTCAGGAGTCCTGACCAGCCACTTGAGAGGAGGTGTCCCATACCTGGCTGGGTTTTTTATTTGGCAACCTATGGTTTTGAGAGGAGCATTGTACTTTTTCTATATGGTAACTAATGAAACTCTTGTGTGAAATACATGTTTCTGTATTATGTTTATATAAAGCATATAAAATGGGTTTCCATGTGGCTCTTTCAAACATCCTTGGTTTCAGCTAACCCTCTCCACCCTCGTCCCTGCTCTGCCCTTGCATTTACCACCCCACTTAAACCTCCCTCCCATTATCCCTCTCTTCCCACTCCTAACACCTGTCTTCTACTATCTCTCCTTCTCCAGATCTTTCTTCCTCCTTTAGTTCTTCCTCCCAAGGTTCAGGGAACATCAAGGGAAATCGAGGCAGAATGATTTTAAAAGTAAGAAGTTTAGGGGAGAACTGGAAGCACACATAACATTTGGAAGGGGTTCAAAATGGATCTGAGAGGTATTGGGAAGAAAAGAGAGAGGGGAATATGATTAATACACAATGTACTCAGTATAAAATTCCCAAAGAATTAAAAGGGTAGTTTGTCAGATGTTAATTTGATGAGTAAAGATAATATATTCAAAATTATTCTAGAAAAACTGCATATACAGAAGTGAACAAAGCTTCAATTTTGACTCACACTGAGGAATTAAACATGTCTTAGACCTAAGAATAATAGACATTAATACATAATCTCCAGAAACAAACAGAGGCAAAACCTTAATGACTTTGGGTTAAAATACCAATTATTTTTTTCAAAAATACATTTTTTGGTTTCTTTTATATGTATATGCCTGCATGTCTGTATGCACATCATGTTATGCCTGAGGAGACCAGAAGAAGACCTCCCTGGAACTAGATTTACAAATGGCTGAGTTGTCGGATGGGTGCTGAAAAACAAACCTGGTCCTCTGCAAGAGCAGCAAGCAGAGTGCAGCCTGACCTTAACCACTGAACTATCTTTCCAGCCCCCATGGGATATCAGTTCTTTATAAGAGATGCAAAACAGTACAAATTACAAAAGGAACAACAAATTTTACTTAAAATGAAGAGTTTTCCTTTTCAAATAGTATGTAAGAGATTCAAGGAAAAGGTTCAGCAAGTAACATGTTTGCTTCTTAAGCATAAGAACCTGGGTTCAGATCTCTAGCACTCATGCAAAAATCTGGGTTCAGCAATATATGCCTATAATCCCAGTGTGTGAGGAGTAATGGTAGAGTGAAGAGGACCCTTCGAGATTAATGGATAGCAAGACTAGTCAAACTGGCAGGATCCAGGATCAGTAAGAGACTCTGTCTGGAAATATGAGGTGGAGAATGATCTAGAAAGTCACAAAACATTGACCTCTGGCATCCATACCTATACACACATACATGAACACATACACAACATATGTAAAAAATGGGTACAGGATTAGATTTCATTGGACTACAAAGAAAAATACTCAAATACTTATCCTGGTGACAGTTACATAACTGTAACACACAACCCCCCCCAAATGTTCATAATGAGTGACCAAATTGTGTGGATTATGTCTCATAAAGGTGCTTAAGAAAATGAGGAGAATCCAGAGTCTAGGGGAAAATATTTGCAAAATGTGTATTTGAAAGATGACTTAGCCAAACTCTAGAGCTCAACAACTTAACAAAACATGAGCAAAGACACAAGGATGGGGCATGTGGATGATACACAGAGGTCAAGTAAAAGAGTTGATGGTCAAAGCTGGAATAACAAATTGCAGCACTACTGAATTATAATCAAAGTATATAACATAATACAATATAATACAATAATTATATAGCATAGTTATTATATAATAAAATAAGTGTCATTGATTTCATATTAATAAACAGTTAAATAAATATGTAGGGAAAGAAGAGAACTAAAATAATTTATGTAGCTTTTCTGTGTTTAAAGAGGTAGAATATAGCTCTCCATCTATAAGTATGAACTTCATAGAATCACTTCTTTCCAAAGAGGACAGCACAGAATGGAAAAATAACTCCATGGTGGAAGCAAGCCCCCAACTTCTCCCAGTCAGAAGAAGCAATAAGTCACACTGACACACCCATCCTTGATAAGACATGATCAGAAAGATGTTTTCCTTCTGTGGTCTTCCAAATCTCTTACTTCAGTCCAACCCATCAGTAAAACCTCAGAAAGACCAAATTAGAGGCTTTTCTACAAATTACTGCCTTAGTTTTAAAACCATAAGGCCATTAAAACCACAAAGTTTAAGAAGTCGTCACAGTCCACGGAAGTCTAAAGAAATATTACCGTGACATATATGGTATCCTGGAGGGGATCTTAGGATACAAAAACAGGTAGCATGCAAAACAAATAAATCTAAGTAAAGCATTAACTTGGTTATAATAAGGTATGACTCAGCTCATTAGCAAACACAACACACTAAGGCACGATGTCCACAATACAATTTTAATTAAGTCTATACAACTGAAGGTATTGAGTCTATGAAGAACAATGAAAAGCCTTTTGCTCCTGAAAGGAAAGACAACATGCCAACGATGTGATTAAACCAAAGTTAAAATGCTAAAATTCAAACTATGTCTTTAAAATGAATGGATTTGGGGAAGGGAGAAATAGTCAACAGTTAAGAACACTGGACGACTGCTCTTCCAGATGACCTGGGTTTGAGTCCCAGAACCTAGATGGCAGTGCCTATCATCCTGTGACTCCAGTCACAGGATCTGAGCCCCTTCTGGCCTCTTTCGGCACTGTACTTATATGGTGCATAGATATATACAAAGGCAAAATACTCAAATACATAAAAATAAGCATTTTAAAATTAACATATTCTGTTATACACATATTATGTTGTCCCCAACAGATATCAAAACAAGAATAAAAGTCTTAAAAGAGATGAAGACATAGTTAAAATATTATACTGGGGTTATTTTATATATAGTGTACTACAAGTTCAATATTATGGAGCATTTGGGGATTATTCCACTATATTAGTATTTGAAAAATTATGTTTTAAAATTTAAACAACCATCTTACAAACAATACCTTTACCTAAAACCTTTAAAAACAAGCAAACATTTTTATATACTGTGGTGTCTTTAAGAGTCCATCTTAATTCCAAAACATGGGCTTCTGATCACTTGGATTTCAGATTATATAGTTATGTCCTGGTCCAATTAACAGTTCTCAAAGGGTTCTGGAAAGAGTATATTCAGGGAAGGGTGAGAGTTTGAAGGGTGGAATATTCACATGGAATTCATCTGTTGCTGACAATGGGGCACGCAAAAGAGGACCAGTACACCCTCTCCTTCACCTGACAGACTGGCAACTCAAAATGAACAAATCCTACTAGGCATGGGAATGTGTCTGTAGTCCTGGCTATTGCAGAGTCTGACACAAAGGGATCACTTACGGTCAGGCGTCTGCAATCATCCTGGAAGACATAGTAAATCCTATCAAAAATGAGAGGGAGGGCTAGCTATTTCCTACTTAGTAAAATTTTCCTAGAAAAAGAACAGAGATAAGGTCTTTTCATCTTATTGAACAATTTGCATAGGTACAAAGATTTCAAGATTGCTCAAATGAGTATTTATTTTCTCAATGGGAAAAATCTGTTAAACTGATCATTCAGTCTAAATAAATGAATAGTCATAATTGGTATCTATGTTTGGGGTCCCTTTTGCAAGCTGTTGCTATAATTGTGTCACTCATTTACAGGCATAACTGAGTGACTCAGAATGCAATACTGCACCCTACTTATTTGCATTAATTGTGATGATCACAGTTGGCTTGTGAGACTGAATAATATTTAACCCTAAAATAATTATGCTGATTATCAAGCTATTTTGTAGCATATAGTTTTAATATAACCATTGCATTTTCAGATGAGCAACTACAATGGGGCTTTTCTTTTCTCGGTCTTGCTTTACTTCCAAGAACGCAGGGGTTCTTCCAAGTCATTGAGCCAGGAGCTCATTAGAAAAAGAAACTGAACTGAATGTGCCGTGTGATTTTTAGGTGCTGTGAACACGAGAATGCAGGAGCGTAACATGGGAACACATACACTGAGAATGCCGGCTTGGATCAGTTCCCAATTCTGCTCTGGATGGTGAGAACTCCCAACCATCCTGTAAGCCCTACTCACTCCACCCTTCCCAAAGGCCCTATAAAGAGTTAATCGTCACCTCCTTTGATGTCCACTCAAAGACTGTTGTGCTACTCTCTTCAGATATCTCCTACCCTACCGTTCACACGGGCAAGTTCTCCTCAAAAGGACCTTAAATGCATCCAATACAGGATTTTATTAATGTTTTCCCCTAGAGCCAATGAAAGAAACTTACCTCTACTTTACGGTCCTACACTGAATGTTACTTAGAAAATATTCACCCTCCTTCTCTCTCTCTCAATGGGTGGGATAGCCTCCCCCAGTCCTCATTCTGGTTGGTCAAAGGACTTTGCTTTGAAGCCAATGGGCTAAGTCAGAATGGTGGGAACTGAGGATTAAGATGTACTTGCTCACTAGGCCTTCCTTGCCCTCCAGAATCTCCTGCCATCACCATGAGAAAGGGATCTGCCTTAGGTAGGCTGTGAGTGAAGGAAGAAAGAATTGTAGAACAGATCTGAGCACAGCTTTTATCAAGGAACTGGCCTTAGCAGTTCTTTCTAGACTGGCAGGCATAGTGACAAGAGTAAGAGCTAATAACTGGTGTTTTGAATCTCAGCATTAGCTGACTAATACACCCACTTTATTAACACAGAGTCAATTACATTTTGGAAAATCCACCAAAGAAAAGCAGCTCTGCTTTTCCTATGCCCCGAGCACATTTGAAAATGTGGAAGCATTTCCTCTATGACCACTCTCCACTTGCCTAGTCAAGTGTTTCCCCGGGCAGCCCACTCAGGCTTCCATGGCTCCCCTCAGATCTACATGACCATGTGTCCCTTCAGAGTCACATCTGCGAGCATGTCATTCCACACTCTGCCCTCTGCAATCACAGAGTTCTGAATACAGATTTCTTTTCTCCTTTGAGAGTGAGCTAAATTACGTAGAATTGTTAAAATTACCCATTGCTGGACTTATTCCAGAACTACTGAGTCAGAATCTCTAGGCCAATGGTTTCCAACTTAAAACAAGCTCCCTATGAAACTCTTCTGTTACCTCAAAGTCTGGGAAAGACTGATGTCTGGATGTGCTAACTTATCACAACCCAGCCAATATCAAATCCCAGAGGATTTCAATAATCACTATCACCCCTGCTATGTGTTAGTTTGTTTTATGCTTCTTTTCTATCTGCTTTAACACATTTATTTTTCTTCCCTTCCCATTTAATGATATAAAAATTCAATTAAGATCAGGAACTTTAGAGGGTTGAAGAGATGACTCAACAGTTAAAATCACTTGTTACTCATGCAGAGGACCTGGGCTCAGTTCACAGAACCCACATGGTGGTTCACTGTCATCTGTAACTCTAGTGCCAAGGGATCTGATATCCTCTTCTGACTACTCAATGCCCTGTTTTGACCTCTGTGGAGCACTAGGCAAACACATGGTGAATATATATATATATACATGTATATATATACACACACACACACATACAGGCATGCAAAACACTATTAACATAAAATAAATTTAAAAAATTATAAACCCAGTAACTTTTACAGAGATTATCATTGTAGGCCTTGGACTATGATCATATGCCAAGAATATAATAATTTAAATTGTCTCAATGTCTACTTTTTCTTTAATTTATATAGTTTTTCAAAACATATTTGTATTAGGTAGAAACCATACTCAAAGTACTGTCCTTGCATTTCAAATGCTTTAAATTTTCATTTTTTATTGAGAAATTTTAATTGCTTAAAAACTGTAAATATTTTTGAGGCACACAGTATAAATTTGACAAGTTAATAACTATCACAAATTAGCAAACACATTTATTAGTTCCTATCACTATCATTCTGTGTATGTGTCTGTGGCTCATAATGTCAGGCAAACAGGACTATCACTTAGACTGACCACACTGTATATCAGATTCTCCAAACCTGTCTGTTTAATAATGGAGTTTGCAGTGTCCCTTTCGCCAGCACCTCACCTTGTGTGCTCATAGTTCCCTCCTTCAGTAGAGCTGCCTCATATGGAAGCTAATCACAAGCCTGCATCCTTTGCATTCCTTATGGAAACAGAGCAGATTCCCAGAACGCTGCCAGTCAAATGATGGGTACTGGGAGACTGCTCTAAAAGCGATGCTGCCCCCGATTCCATTTCATCTGCTACTCGGGAACTCTCACTGGACGAGTGTGATGCAGGCAGCATGGCCAAATGACCGAGAAGATTGGCTTTGGGACTCAATTTCTGGATCTGCATTCTGCACACACCGTCTGATTCCCTTCTGCACAGATGGGAACACTGACCCACTGTATGCACCTATAAATCAGGTGAGTTATCACCTTTCAAAGTGCTGCTGTTAGTGCCTGAGTCAGTACAAGTCAGGATTTGCAAGTTGTCGTATTTTTAATCCCTTAGTGTATTCCTGACTTCTATTTAACGGCTCCCTGTTTCCTTAAATGTTTTAGTTCAGAATATATCACCCACGATGTGTACATACATATTAAGAACAGTGAAATGAACGTTTGCATGCCCGAACAGTTTAAGATGCAGCATTCAAACAATAAACGTTAGACTCCCTGTACTTCCATTCATCTCTTCATCCCTTTGCTCGCCCAGATGGAGCACATGCCATTCCCATACTTTCCTTCATAGTTTTACTACATGTTTTTATTACTATCAAAATAACTTTCCAAGTTGCTCATAAATTATTCTATGACCCATTTTCCTGCTAACCGTCCCCATCTGCCACCCTTTCTCCGCTCTCTCCTCCACTGGGTGATTGCAGCAGATTATGAAAGGTGTTTGGTTTACTGCATTGGTCAAATTGTTTTATCTTCCACTGGTTGGTTTTGAGAGCTCCTCAATGCTCCATTGTTACAACCTGGAGTCATTAATGACAGATGATTTAAAAATCTTCAAGATCCTTTTTTTAAAAAAAAAATGCCTAAGCATTCCACTTCCTCCTTAAAAGCTGAGTATATGACTGCATTTGCTTTTTTAAGTTGCTGAATCAAGTGGCAGACTTCTTAGGTTTCATGGGCCTTACTTGGATGAACACACTACCCAGAATGTGTTCTTTGCAGAGCAGTATTACACTCATAGAGAGCTCTGAGTGTGTTTGGGGGTGGGGGGATTCCCCTTCTGGCTGTGACAAAAATATGCTGCCGAGTATCTTTATAGGGTCTAAGTTTCACTTAGAAACGATCACGTGCTCTATCTCAACCCTCTCATGCCAGGTGAAATAGCATCCTCATAAACCCCGGATTATTAAGACCCAGTTTTAGAGCCCCACCTAAATTTTCAGTGTCTCAGGGCTGTTTAGGTCTACACCAGCATCAATCTAGCAGGCTGACCCAGTGTTCCGCAGTGTGGCCCTGAAGCTGGCCCGCACGACACAGGTAGGAATTTCACAACCCTCTCTTGGACTCCATGCTTTCCAGCCTATGCAACAGCTGAGTGTAAAACAATGTTTTATAAATACTGAATAGATTTTTTTCAAGCCCACTGATGATCCTTCTGTTGAAGGCAAAGACACCACAAAGGGGCTCAAATGAGGCTGTGATTACACTCATTCAATTTTCTCTTCTCAATTAAAATCTAGTGCCAGACACCAAAGGTTTCCCCTTCCGGTCTTTCTACTTTTAAACGGCTACAATGGCAATTAAAAAGACCCCTTCAGTCATTCTGCACTACTTTACTCTAAGCACTTCCTACAATGGCAAACTGGTATCACAAGGACTTTTTATTAAAATAAATACAGTTTTAAATAGAACACTCAATAAATTATCCCAGCAGAAGTTTTCCACCAAAGGGACTACAGAACTTCAGAATCACTCCATCCCCCAAGACAGCATCCCAACTTGCTGAGCAAAGACTCCACTGTTCATTTTGTACAGTCATTGATTTCTACAATAATATCAAAGAGGCTGAGAAGGAGAACCAGGAGTCTCTAACAGGCTGGTGTTCCCAGTGCTTGTCCAGGGTTTTTGTAATGGTCTATTTCAGACACAAAACAAAACAGAAAAACAAAATAAAAAATGGACATGAATAAAAACTATTCTTTTCTTTTTTTTTCTGAAAGTTTAACTACTGTAATGTAGGAGTAACAGTTCTGTGCTCTAAGTATAAGAGTGTCGTATGGGCTATGAAGTCAGATGGTGCCCTGATTTAATGCACACAAACTTCAGAAGCCACATCATCCTATGCATCTCGAACCTCGTTTTATAAAAACAAAATTGTCAAGAGAAAATTCCATTTAACCCCAACTCTAATTCTTTAACCACAAAGCAAAATATCTTAAATAAATTTAATAATATGACTTAGATATGCTGAAGAATATCTGGATTCCAATGGTGTAACATGAGGGCCTGCTTGTTGGGGTTTCTGTCCTGCCCAGTTCCCACAGCCTGTAAGCCCCAAAGAAAATCACACAGAGGTCTACATAAGTTATAAATTGATTGGCTCATTAGCTCAGGCTACTTATTAACTCTTATAACTTATATTGGCCCATTATTCTTATCTATGTTAGCCACATGGCTCAGTACCTTTTTCAGCAGGGCAGGTCACATCCTGCTTCTTCAGTGTCTGGACAGGACTGGGGAGGAATGGGCTTCCTCCTTCCCAGAATTCTCCTGTTCTCACTGACCCGCCACTACTTCCTGTATGGTTGTCCTGCCTATACTTCCTGCCTGGCTACTGGCAGAATATAGACCATTGTCCCGCACTACTCAATGGTAATTCATGGTTTGTGCTGACAACGAGGGAGCACTGAGAAGTTATCTATTAATATGTTTGCTGTACTTTGATCTCCAGACACAATAAATATGCTTTAATGGAGACGGCACACACAGTAGACCCTTGTTAGGCAAAGTATGAAGAAACAACTGGGCTGAGCATGGGGCCGGTGTATGAGCCAGCTGACAGCACTCAGAAGAGCAGCCTGAAGTCAGATTAGGATGGACACACAGGACAAAAGAACATGATGGGTTCATGATCTATTTTCATTTGCAATCCATATGCTACAAAGATGCTGCATCTTCATAGGAGCAGAGCAAACTCTCTGTACTGGGAATGACAGAGAAAGACACAAGATGTAAAAGGGGAAACTTTCACATTGTCTGCCTATCTAGTTGGTACCTCAATTCTATGGAATCAGCTTCCAGAAGGAGGCAGAGAAATGGTATTGCTGCAGCACTGGCCAATATCTCACCACTGCTGGTGGTGTCTGACCGAATTACTTCATACTGACCCACAGAGATTTTAAAATTATGATTATGATTCCTTTAGCTTCTTTGCACCTTATGATACAAAGACCTTTGTAATTGCTGTACAACATACAGAAAACTGGCAGACAATAGGTGAGAGTCTCTTCCCGAGGCCCATCACATCCTGGGCTCCAAATAAAAGTTCTCACACCCATACCACCTTGTTTATTCCCTAAAGATGACATCAGAGGAGGTGGCAAAAATGTTTTCACAAATGTATCTCCATTGTGCCCATGGTTGAGTTTCACGACAGCTGCCATATTGCTACACTCCACACAGTTATTTTTAAAGGATAGAAATGAACTTGTGAACTGTTGTAACCATGTTATTTAGTTCTTTGAGAGAATCCCTTAAGAAAAATGCTATGGACAACTTGTCAAGGCCTTATGACCAACTGTTCAAAGGCTGATTGCTTACAGCTGCTCTACATGAAACCCACATTCTAGACTCTAAAATCACTCTGTTCAAAGAGGAGCCACCCTATCAAAAGTAAGTGCTGAGAAAAGTAATTAAGTATTAGTTAATGGGGATTCTCCAAGTAATGTATCAAGGAAACAGACTGCAGTCTCTCCCTGGACTCTGCTTCACTTCACAGCACAGTGTTCACGAGACATGAAATAGGATGCAAGGCCTTGCAAATTCATTCTTTGGAAGTATGGCTGACCAGATTCAGCATTACCAAAGAAACTCCAAATGAAGCCAATAGGAAGTCATGCATGTTTTGCAGCTGAAGACTTAGGGGTGACTTGAGTGTCTTCTCTTGCTTCTTAGGCATTGTAATATGAACTGTTTTCAAGTATTGAATAAGAAGGAATGAGGTTCTGAAACATCCAGTTTTAAAACATTACAGCAGTATTTGGGGGCCACCCATGCTGAAGAGAATGTGTTGAGGTTGGGTGGAAACCAAACATGAAGCATAAACTATATGAAATACTGAAAGAAAGTTAACAGAGTGGGATGGATAAAGAAAACACTTCAGGGCCTAATGGCAAAGCTCAACTCCTGGGGCCCAGACCTCACATGCTGGAGAAGGGAACAATTGTGGGACATTCCAGACATTAGAAATAGAACAGCTTCTCTGAACAGGGTCTCCCAAATCAGCAAGGAAAACAATGGGCAGCTTCGTCCAATAAACAATGGGACCTAGCAACGGAGTGGGAGAAGAATCCTCAGTGACAACTAGCATTAGCCACAAGTAGTTCGTCTATTTGATGACAGAATGAAACTTAGACCTCTTGAAGCTGATGGGCCAATACAACAAAGTGTAACAGAACACTTATCAATGGGTCTTGATTTTAGATCCCATGATGCAACTTCAGGAACACAGGAGTTGAACCTTGGCAGTCCATGGTCATATGGTTGGGAGTCAGCAGTGAGGCAAAGATGATGAAATTTTTAATTTGATTAATTATTCAGAACAAAAAGGGAAAAGACCTGCGCACAGACTAAAATCAGCAGTGTACTAGGTTTGGGATGTCATTTGTTATAATGAAAAGCAAAGTGTCCATGTGTCCAGTTAATGGGGTGGACTTGTGACAGTTAACTTCACCATCACATCACCTGAGAGTCACACTCTGGGTGTGTCCGTGAGAGTATTTCCAAGAGAAGTTTAACTGAAGAGGGAAGACCCATCTGGAATGCAGGTAACATCATCCCATGAGATAGTTCCAGGCTGAGGTAAGAAGGAAGGAAGGTCAGAATCACAGAACTCACTTCTCTCTACATCTAGACTGCTGGGCTAACCCAGGAGGCCACTCTGTGCTCCCACCGCCATGCATTCCCACAATGACAGACTGCACGTGTCCCAGCTCAACTATAAGCCAAAATCAATCATTCTTCCCTTAGGTTGCTTCTGTTAGGTATGCTGTCACAGTGTGAGAAAAGTAACGAATATACCATGTACTAGGAAGTGTATAGTGAGGAAAAAATCTATGAAAGTTATTGAAAATGTCTGTTCTGGTGTGTAAGAACAAAAGGTCATCATTTAACACTCTTGTATCTTGAAGGGTGTCATTATGGATAATAAATTGGAGTAACTTTATAAAAATATTATAGGCAAAGCTAGAGCCAATATTGGATAGTACAGTCACTCAAGTATCTGCGGAAATCCTACCACATTAGTCAGAACTGGGGAAGAGGCAGAACTCCAAGTGAAGGGCAACTTCACCAACACTTAGAACTTTCCAGAAACTAAAGTTCCAATCTGCTGGAGACATTGGGGACCAAGTGCAGAAGAGAATGAGGGAAAAGTTGAACTTCCAGGCACATGCAACAGATAAGTCTTAAGCTCCTTACCTCAGGGAGCTTAGAAGCATCCACAATCTATACCTCATACTTCCCCACTCAATTCTCTTAAGAAAAACACAAAATCATTCGATGTTGAAGAGAAGCAAATGAAACCAACACAGCAAAATGTAAACAGCAACAACGCTTAAGAGGGCTTTGGGGGAACTTGAAAGCCAGGCTGGAAAATATCATCCTCAGAAAAGACGCACAGTCATGCCTGGCAGACCTGATCAGGATAAGACGCCTACGCTGCAGGTGGGGAACTCACACGACTATCAATGGAAGATGATGCTGTAGTCAACAGCAGTCTGGGCACCTGAAGGTATTGCCATCACTGTAAACGTCTTCACCTAACCCTTGTAAGCACCCACTTCTAACATAAACCCAGGAGGATGAACCCAAGTGGTAGGGTCTGGTCTGGGTCACTGGACACTGTACAAACATTTAACAGTACTGAGAATTAAGTAGCACACAGTGTCCAAAAATAACTTACAGGTATCATAGGCCTGGAAGAAAACTACAGGGGTCAGAAAGAATATCAGCCCATCCTCCCAGGGCTTGGCTTTCCAAGAAGATAGCCAACAATCCCCTTTCCCTGCAAGCCTTCAGAGAAGGTCATTGGCTAAGTTCCTGAGACATGTGAGAATTACAAATGGTAGAACCTTCTCTGATACCATTTTGCTCTCTCTCTGTATCCTCCCTCCCCAAGCAGTGTAGACAGAGAGGAGCTCACCATTTTCCAACCAGTTCCACTGTGGTTTCAAGGGATGCTCCAGGGGTCAGAGTCAGGGTCACCGCCCTTGTGACAAAGTGATGTACCAACAGCACATTCTGGATTCTGAATGACAATACAGAACACCAGATTGTCTTCAGGAAGCGTGAGCATGCTAATCATGCCCCCAGGACAGGTGGGCACAAGGAGAGAGAGTGCTTAGCTTAGCTGTACCTCACAGCTGTCAAGCTGGGCCCTCTCATTAACACCCACGGCTCTTTCCTTTCTTGTAAGGTCCTTTGACTACAGCTCATGTACTTCAAATATGTCACTGAAAAATGCACAGATGGGATCCACCAGATCATGAGAATGCTTTCACAGCTTTGGAAAGTGTGTTGGGTTTCTTTCCTTTAGAAATTAAAAAAAAAAATCCTAAATTCTAATTTCTAGCCCTTCCCACCTTCTTCCTGAATGACAAAGAGGCTTCAGCAGAAGCCAGTGTTCCCAGAGCTGATAACTATTATGGCAATAATTAAACCGGGTTCTTTTTTTTTTCTCCTTTTAAACCCAAACCAGGCTAATTGTCTCTGCTAATCATGCCTTCCTAGTCTACAGAGGCTCACATCTGAAGCTCATTCAACAGCAGCTGCAACCTACTCACTTTCAACTCAACACCAGCCCAGAAGGGGGACAGCAGGGAACTTAGAGGGGAGCCTGACAGGCTCTGCCCGGAGGGGATGTGTCCTGAACTGGGAGGAAGTAACGGGGGAGGAGGACTCCAGCTCTAGTTCTGGACAAGGAGCTGGGTTGCTTTCTGTCTGCTGAATCTCTGTGTGTGTGTGTGCATGTTTGTCTGTGTGTTTTAGTGAAAGAAATAAGACAACGAGACACAGGGAGGAGATCTCAGATGGTGTCTTTCTTGAACCGCTCTGCTTTCTGAGTAATGTCTATGATGCTCTGGCTAATGATAAAGAAGTGAGGGAGATATATATATACAAGGCTATGCCACTTTCGGTGCACATTGTGTTCTCCTGTGATGACGCTGTCCCATGAAAGAAAAGAAAGGAGCTATCCAGCGATGTCTTGTTTTTATTTCTTTCAGATGCATGTGTGTGTTGGGGCGGAGTCATGTGTCACAGCATGCAAGTGGAGGTCAGAGGACAACTTTCAGGAGTCAGTTTTCTCCTTCTACCATGTGGGTCCTGGGGACAGAACCCACTGAGCCATCTTGTTGGCTGCCACTTTTAATTGAAGTTCTGCATTTTAGACTTCCAGGTGGGATCTGCCACACCTCCTGGCTCATTCAGAAGTTTCACTTAAGTAATGGTCACCACATCAAGTATATGACCACAGATGACCATAAACATACTCTCCAGGATGGACAGGGTTAACAGCCTTCTCAGAAAATTCTCTACAGAATGTATTAATAATGGATTTCCATTATTAATAATAACACACTATTTTTGTAACTCAGCAAGGGCCATTCATTTTTTAAAAAAGGGTATTTCCTCAAGCACCATTTTCTTGGTACCTTTAGTGTCATGTGCCAGGTGTGTGTGTGTGTGTGTGTGTGTGTGTGTGTGTGTGTGTGTGTATGTTTGAGGGTAAGGTGAGAGGAGGGAGTAGACAATAACTAGGACTCACTGTTTAGGGACAAGTCCAAAATCCAAAATATCACTGGCATTGTCTTAGAGTTTCTAACTGTGCTGAAGACAAACTTAGGCTGTAAATTACTCTATAGTGTGAAGGCCGGGCAGTGGTGGCGCATGCCTTTAATTCCAGCACTTGGGAGGCAGACACAGATCTTTGTGAGTTCGAGGCCAGCCTGGTCTACCAGAGCTAGTTCCAGTACAAGTTCCAAAGCTACAGACTAGAAACCCTGTCTCGAAAGAAAAAAAAAAACATGTGAAAAAGCATACAAATACACCATTTACAGCATGCTAGGAGGGTGACAATTTTGTGCCTTGCAAAGGGACACTAGTACACTGTAGGACCAGCATCCAGGATGTGCCAGACATCAATCAATGTCAAACTGCACTAACAGAGCCTCACCCCAGAGAATTAACGTTATAGGAAAAATTTGAAGGGGAAGCTGGATATCTCAAGAATGTCCCTGGTGGATACACTCTTCCCTGGGAACTGACTGTAAGCTGTTCCTGAGACCCAGAGAGAGTAGAATGTGAACACGGTGATGTTCCATAAAGGACAAACTAGACAAGGGAGAGGTGGCCCTAAACACGGCAGCATGATAGTGGCAGAGGTGGCACTTACACCGAATGGCTCCCTTAGCATGTTTGCAAGGGCCCCATTGAAGAATTTATAAAAAATGAATTAGGTCATACACCTCGTCCTGCAATCCTTCTAATTTAAACAGTAATGCTGGGCTAAGCAGATGCAAGCAAACTATGGCCCTCTTTGGATTCTGGGCTACACTGGCCATTCCTTATCATGTTCTGCTCAAGTTCATCCTATTGACTGACTACCTCTGAGATCTGAGGTCCACCAAAATTACTCCTCTAAGACTGAGACCAGAGGCAGTGAGTGACCTTCAGCTATCTTCTTCCACAGTGGGTAAAAGACAGAACAAGGCCATACATCCTCTTCTACTATGCAGAATAGAGATTGATCAAATGAGGTCACATTTGAGCATTCTGGCTCTGAAAAGATCCTGGATGGGATTCTCCAGATCTTCTCAGGCAAACCGCTTTGTGCCTCCCAGACAACCACATCAGAGATAGAGAGGTAAGCTCACTAAGTAAATGGATGACATCTACTAGTAGATGCATTTCTGAGATGACAGGCCACCCGTCTTCAGAAGCACATCAGGCCTAGTAGTCTTTTAAAAAATACCGAACACTGCAAATTTGTGTTATACTTGCACAGGGGCCATGGCTATACTAATCTTCTGGTGATCTCCCAACTTTTGCCCATGTGCTGCTGAACTGGACACACACTGACCCTTCTTTAGAAGGATTTTGTCCATGTAAAGTACACAGTCAAGAACCCTGCACATAGTGAGAACTCACTCCAACTACCAACAGCTGTTACTGTCACCATGCTTGGTTGCTTCTTGGTCCACTGAGCTCTCTCTGATTCATCCTGTAAATGGACTGACAACCTGGGACCACTGTCCACCTCCATGACAAGGGCATTTCAGATGTCCCTTCAATGTTGAGCTTCCATGAGCAATTAATCAAATAGTATTTCTTTACTATGAGCGTAAGATGTTTTAAGATATGATACAGGATAGCTGTAATGTGACTTTTGAGATTATATCAAAACCCACTAGTCTATCTTATACTTTGAGAGAGGACTTTGCAAGTGCACAGTTTGACCAAGCCTCTCAGGTCATGTGGAAGTTTTGGTTCACTGAGTCATACAGCTCTCACCACACGAAACCCAACACACATTTGTGAAGATCATCACTGCACTTGCCAGGAAAGTATTTAATATGCTACTTGTAAGTTAAAATAGCTCCTGCTGGCAAATATAAGTTTTCCAAAACTCTAACCTTTATCATTTATTTGCTTAAATTTTATCATTAGCAGAAAACACTGTCAGTTATTTCCCTCAAAGTGGCAATTTCACTCCAAGTGTTTCTGACAAAATGTTTCCCAAATACCCAAGTTCAAATGCCACAGATGTCTCTCAGCCACTCTTTAAAGGAAAACAGTGATTCAGAGGAGGGAAAAAGCTAGAGTCTCTCAAGACAACTGTGCTAGCCGACTGGACTGGTAATGGTGCCAAAGTACATCTCTCATTTACAGACCACCAGGAAGATGTGTTCTCATTATCAGCATTGGATAAAGTCATCAGATACATTCTTAAGGAAAACTAGAGATTTTAAACGGCATCCACAAGACCACAAATAACACATTTGGGCTCTCGAGATGTGACACCAAGATGGGGTGAGATGTCACTGGGCCCTGGGCCTGCTGTGCATCTTCAGCCCTTCCTTGTTTATCATGGTTTGCAGTCACCAGTGACAAAATTGTTTGTTTCTTCAGCTAGAGAGGTAAGAAAACCATGACTTTCTCTTTTCTTGTTCATCATGTTTTCTTGACAGTATTTTAAAACATTCCAATCAAAGCAAATATGGATATAATGTGGAATAAAATACAAACTTCAGACAACAATTTTTGTAACCAAAGAAATACAACTCACTGAAGTGTCTGATCTGGATCATGGAGCTAGCGAGAGGTGGGTGGGACTTTACCTCAGACAGCAGAGAAATCATACTATATAGTGTACCTTAGATTTAGTATTAGATCAAAGTTACATTTCCTGAGCAAAATATGATCTTGGTAGTTATAAAAATAAAGGTCATTGCTCTTAGGAAACAGATTAATATATATATATATGTGAATAAATATATATATTATTTCCCTCAATGGCTGGGAAAACGAGAGAGAGAGGGAGAGAGAGAAATATGAATGTAAGCACAATCAAGGATGCATAGGCAAAGTCAGCCACTCAATATAGTAAACTTTTCACAACTACAGATATTTTTAGCCTACCGATTCAACTAACTACAAACATAAAATTATTTGACATAAGGATTCTCACATTTTTTTTCTTATCATTATTCCTAAAGCAAGACACTACATCAGCTATTTACCCTGCATGAGATCATGAATAACCCAGAGAGGACGGACACTATGCAGGAAGTATGTATGGGTCACGTGTACAAACTACAGCATTTAATACAGAGGCTCTGGGCACTTTATAGATATATATAGCATAACTGTGGAACTTGAGGAGTGACTTTATGCATAGCAAAAGGTCAAAATTACTGAACTTGGCCAAAACTGCTTTGTTTTAACTTTTCTTACATATGTGAAATTATTTCAAGATACAAAGTAATAAGACATTCTCCTGAGATTACTCTATCAGAGCTCATTGACAGTCTGCTCTCTGCTCCTCTCTAAAGCCTCTTACACACTTCATACCGTGTTCCAAGCAGAGCAGCCACAGGACCCTAGCCTCCAACCTTCCAACAGGGCCAACAGTAACCTTCCCTTTGCCTGACGCCCTTGATCTTGCTGAACCTGGGGTTTTTCTCTTGCCAGAGATGTTCCTCCTCAGAAGTACAGTCCTGCTCACGTCTCCCTTTCAGATCATGGACCTGCCATCCCATCTAAGGGCCTCCCCTCACTTCTTCAGGATCTATTTCTATTTATTTACTTACAAATACTATTATTACTATCTAAAATATTTATAATGATCTGTAAGTTTGCCTGTATCTTTATAAACACTAGATAGAGACCTTCAGTTTGGGATCCCCAAAGATTTTCTTGGAATATAACATTTAGCAGGAGCTCACTAAATACATACTGACTGGAGGAATAAACGGATATCCCCAGGACATGCTGACAGTAGGCACTCAGCATTTCCTACCATTAGGGAGCTCTGGATATGGCAAGTCAACCATATGGATGTAGTGATCAAATGGCAACGTAAGCAAATGGGTGCCAGAAAGTGTTCCTTTAAAGACTGGATTCTGGAAGAGGAGGGGCCTGACTATATACTGAGCCCCATACATGGTTTGGCCTGCATTTGTCAGGCATGCTCTTTGATATTCACTCTTTAAATAGCCCTGGTGGGGCTTTTGTTCCATAACTCCACAGAGCAGTTCACGAGAAAGTCACTCAGGACCCGCATGCCGCTGAGCACAAGGGCCTATTTTGATCTCTAGCTTTCCTACTGTTTGTTGTAAGGGATGCTTGGCAGAGCGGGTCCTCTTTTTACAACGGAAGCTTTCCAGGTTTCCACGACATCAATGGCTTCTGGTTTTCCCTGGCTCTCCCTTGTGCTAGCACTCCTTCAATCATTTCAATTCAATGGTACAAAGGACCCAGTCCAGGACCTTCCTCATTTTTCTTACACACTCATTCCCTAGGCTTGGCTGAGCCTGCTGGCTTCAGCTATCACCCAAACCATGACTTGTGATTGTGTATCTCCAGCTTCTTGGTGAAGCCCAGGCTCATTCTTCTACTGGATAGTCACATCCATTTGAGTATCTCAACACATACATCTGTAACTAAACTCTTGATCTTCACTGCTAAACGTCTACCATTCTCTGCCAATAACTGGCTCCAGGCTTTTATAATTAAGACCAATTAGAATTCATGCTACTGACTTATTCCATAAGACAGAACAACTCCATCTCCAAAAGATATTTTACATCTGCACACGCTGAGACATTTCAAGACCTTAGGGTCTCCTCACTTCTGTCTTCCTCTCTTCTAACATATTTCCCAGATTTGATTCTTGCTCTACTTCATTCTTTACACAGAAGCCAGACTGTTCTGTGTAAGGGGAGAGGGATATAACATTTCCCTGCTTAATAATACCAATACCTTCCATGGTCTGAGGTCTTAACAACCAAAGGCTGAATGAAGACAGTCTAAGTGACTCTGCTGACTGATCCCTATCCTCATTCCAAACTACTCTGCCTTGGGACAACTAAGTTTGGACATACTGACTTTCTTCAGCTTCCATAAAGTATACACACGGTTCCTCTCTTAAGCCATTTGCACCTTGTATTTCACAGTCCAGGACACCCTTCCTTAACCTTTTCAACTAAGTCATTCATGGACCCTCATCAATAATGGGCATTTATAGAAAGATTTCAAATAGCACTTAAAATTTTACTGGTATAGGGATACAATGCAGACTAGTAATTTTAGGGATACTAAGGGTGGGGTAAGCGGGCGAAGATAGGAATATAAGGCAGTAGATATGGAGACCACGAGGGTATAACCTAAGTATATCTCTGAGGCAGCGAATACAGGTTTGTAGGAAGGTTCTTGCTTGCCACTCACCTTTGACAAATCTTTAAGGGGCAATGGTGAAAATTAGTACATACCCAGAACAGATATGCTGAGGGACCCCGTCATCTGTTTCTAGTTTTCACAATTGATGGTTGGAAAGTGACTGGAATGTGGGATGGGAGGAGGAAAGGAAGAGAGTGAGCCCAGTTAGGGGCATACACTTGGGGGTACTGGCGTGACATTAACTGAACCACCTCCCGCTGTGATGGGGCTGTAGGGAGCACGAACACTGAAAGTCGGCACTCTGGAGAACAAGAGGAGCTGACAAGAAGTATGAGGAAAGAGGCCCCATGGACCTCTGGGTGGGACAGTGGGGGTCATTACAACTGGTGACATCAAGACGGCCATTTCCTTTATGATGAAAGTGCCATCAGCACTTTATTAAAGACTCTATCATTCCAGAATTCACAGCATGCTTACCAGACACACAGAGTCAGGCTGTTTCTGGAGCACAATGAAAAGATCAAAGGACCACACAACACATGGTATAATATCCTACTTAGTTTACCAACAAATATACCTGTGCTCCCAAAACAGAGCGATGACACTTAGTTAGACATGAGATGCTAATTTCTTCCATTCTACACCAAAGAAATTCACCAAAGATTGCAATCTCCATTCATGCCACAAATATTTATAGAGCCCACTGTATGTTGGAACCCATGCTAGATGCTGGAGATAAAGAGGCAGGGAAGAGACCACAGATGTTATGGACTAAAAGCATTCGTTCACAATGAATAGATAAATCAAAGGAGTCACTCTTCTTCTGTCACATGCCACACCACTCTTTATCATTTCACTGTAGGCCAACTGACCTTGGTTATCTCTCACTGAACACAATGAAGCGCTCAGCAGTTAAGTCCTATGTTTAAAAAAAAACAAGCAGCCAATAAAATGTGATTTCATGACAGTGAGCAGTAGGGGAAAAACAAGATGAGGAAGTTTCCATGACATTGTGACAATATTCCCATCAACCATGGATTTTGCTTCAGTTTAGAAGAGAATCAAGGCAGCTTGATTAAGGAACAAAAATCTTTCAGCCAAATTTCAAGAGGCTAAATTACCACATTAAGAAGAAATAGTTCTTACAATGGAATTCTCTCCTGTATGATCACATTTAATCAGATTTACAAAAACGACATGAGATAGGGAAAAATTCCACTCCATAATCACTTAATTATTGGAATACACTAGAAGTGTTTTAACTTGTTCATGATGGATTGCTAAACACAGTATCTTCTAAAGTCATTCAAAGTCTCATGATCTCTTAAATACACTACTTTGCAACAGGCATTATAGGTTTTAGCTAAAAAAAAAAAAGAAAGAAATGTGTTTTCCAGTGTTCAGTCAATAGCTATTATTTGCATTGTTTGTAATTATAATGCTTTCTGGGTCCAGGTCTTTGAAAATTAATAAAATAAAAAAGTGAAAACTTAGAAACAGGCAAAATCAATTACCTAAGTAAACCATCACCAAACTCTTGTGTGAACATGTGACGTCTCCCAAGACAAAAGAGTATAAGCATATATGAGCCAATGCTTACACACAAAATCTAATCTATTTCAGAGTTTCTAACTTAGAACACTACGGTAATAAACTGTAAAGACTTCAACACTAATCTTCTATACACATCGTGAATAGAAAGCACCTTTAAACACAATTGTTTGGTGCCTAATGCCAGCAAAATATTCTGATAGATGTGTCTAGTCTTCAGGCAATTTCACCATTATATAACCATCAAGAGTGCTCTTGAACAGATTTTGATGACACAGGTAACCCCATCCCGGTAGCATTGTGATGCAACCAAGCATGTAAACCTGAAATACCTGAGACTATTGCTGAAGCAACACATTGTACTATTTTATAGCATTTTTAGGAATACACTCAAAATGATGATTAAAAGATGTGGTAAATATGTATACCATATACATATGTTATATGTATACCATATAACATAGTTCTGTACCATTGTGATCAAGAACAATGTACTGGACATAACTGCCAGTGTGGTCATATGACCACAGTTCACTAGACCACAGTTACACTGGCATCATCACAACCATGAGATCAGTTCTGTGGTCTAGGATGTTATGACAGCCACGGAACTGACATTTCGGCTTTTTATAAGCTTAGAGGACCATCTTGGTTACAACTGGTCCTTTTTGAACAAAACACCATTATGTGGTGTATGACTGACTGAATTAATTGTAGACAGAAGAAAAAAAAAACGCTGCAAAATTAGGTTACTTTAAAGGACTGCCAGGTTGTCTTTATGTGCACTAAAGTCTATGGTCGTGGGCAGACCAGGACTCTGCTTGGATTCTTCCAATGAAGTGATAACTTACAGGGTTGAAAACAATTCCAGAGCTGGTCATGGTGGCAGAGACATAAAGCACACAGTTCTCAAACTGTTTTCCAGACTGGACTCTTCAACAAAGGTACCTATTATTTATGCTTTTGAAAAGAGTCTATGATGTCCCTGCGAGGTCCGTAATGAGTTCTGCAGACTCATGGAATTCCTTTCTTGAAATCATTTCCTTTCCCTGAACTGTTAGGTCTCTGCCATCCACCTTCCAGTGTTATTTAAATTCGGAGTATGAACAGGACTGTGTTTCCATCTTCTGAGCCACACTCATGGACTTCCTAGTGGCTCCGTAAGTGCACATCACAACAATATCGATCGTATTAATGCAGTACTATGTAAAGACTGCAGCGTGCCTATCTGCTTCCCCCACCAGTTCCTTGAGGTATAGCATGTAACCTATGACTAATTTCTCCATGAATTGTGGGTTAGAAGAAAGGCTGAGGGTGCCCTGTCAAGGAATTCCAACCTTTTGGGCAGGTTAACTTAGGTCAGCTGGGCACAAACAACTGATCTTTCTATGCTCATATTTTTCAAAGGAAGTAAAAGACACTGGTCAGCAGTTCACATGTGGTCAGGTTTATAAGTCATTAGATCCTGCCAACATGCCTCACGACCAGAAATGTGTTCTTCTGTGAGTATAAAAAGCCCTTGTCTTAATGCCATGACCTCTCTCTTGAGTTTTATGTCCATTTTAATTATTTTTAACGTCCATGGGAACAATTAAGTGGCTGCATACTCTTTTTAAGAGGGATGAGCTATCCTTAATTATCATTGTGGCTTTCATTAAAATATAAAAGTCATTAAGAACCAAATGTTACTATATCACCTAAAATAACAATGAAAGTAAGAAGATGTTTAGATGTTCGTTCAACTGCTATGAAGCCACGCAAGTAGGAACTCAAATTTCAATTCTCTGCATAATTTCTGCAGAAGGTATTAACTGCAAATACCATTTGATAAGACAGCTTTAAAAGAGGAACAACAAGGATAAATTTTCATGAATTCATCCCTGATATTTTGTGGGTGGTGTTTTGTTGGGGAGGGCTGGGCTGTTTGTTTGCAGCTTTATATAAAAGAAAAATAAACAAACAAAAACCAATATGATGGGTGCCAGCAGGTGTGACTATGGGAGGACACAGGTCCATCTGCACTTCAACCCAGTGAGTGCAAACTCCTACCCACTTCTGTGTCTCATGCCTAGGAGGCCCCCCTGAACCCTGGGATTTGCCAAGACATCTCGCAGAGATGTGATTCACCCAGGTCTCTGAGTCAGTACTAGAGCTGTCTTTCCTCTTAGGAGAAGCAGACAGACACTTGGCCTTTCAGAAAACCTCTGGGATGAGTCACAAGGGGCATGCATTGGCATCCGGAGGTAGTGGGTAAAAACCAAGGCTTGAAAAGTGGCTGAGTTGAATGACACTGCGTGAGCACATACATTGATATACATGTGTATACACACACACACACACAAACACACGCACGCACGCACACATACACGCATGCACGCACGCACACCAGGTCACATGGGCTGGCTCTTTTGCAATGCCACCAGGAGAATCCCTCATCCTAGGATCCCTGGTATGCACTTTTTCACACATATATAGGCCTCCCACTCAATTTCAAAAGGGTGCTACCCACCCTGGCAAAAAAAAAAAATTAAGCCTACATAGTAGCTGGGAAAATACACAGCCAGGGAGACAGATGGCTTAGGGAAGAAGCAATCTGGAGCTAAAGTGAGGGTGTGGGAGTAGAAATGTGGGCCGGGAGAGGAGATCAGAGAAGAAAGGACGGGCGTGAGTGTGCAGTGACAGATGACAGAGTGCTGTTTGGGACAAGCAGAGGAAGCAAAGGAAATGGAAGTAATGTATTTATGCATAAGGGCTGTATCATCATTAGCAAAAGTCCCCTTCTGTCTACTCAATAAGTCCTGCTGCTTCAGACAGAGGCAACAGCAGAGAGCACTTGCTTTGCTGAAGAAGCAGAGGTGACTTGCTATCCCGACATGCTTTCTATTTCTGATCGAAACGAATCCAAACTGAGCTAATTTGTGTACAGCTGCAGGCTATATAAACATGGCTGTTTAGAATTCCTTATAAAGTATAGGCCTTTGTACTCAACACTTCATCGAAGTTAATAAGTAGGTGTCAAACTCTGAATTAAAATTCCCACAAGAGGACACAGCACAAAGGACAATAAAAATGATTTTTAAATAATCATAGGGATAAATAGCATCTACTTCTGACTGATGTAAGTGCTGGCATAGAATGTTATTAGGCTACCGACATTGTCTTTTGTTCAGGAAGTATGTTTTATTCTTGAGCCATGTCATTCATCATCCTAATGAGCCCTCAAAATGTAAATTAAATAGCAGAGACAGATCCATTCGAAAAGCATCTTTTAAAAAAAAAGGTAGGTGTTATACCATTTTTCTATTTTTATTTTCTACTTGTGTATTGGTTCAATTTTCTTTCATTGAAAAAAAAGTCCTTAGTACTTGAACACTTCATGGGGTAAGTTCATGCAATTCATATTTTCAGTAAACAGTTCATTCATTCTCCAGTTCTCTGGGGCCAACGATTTAATATAAAGAAAAGAAAACAAGAAATCTCATTTTAAAATGGTGTGCCCTGTAAATGATGTTTGATCCCAGAAAATCTTAGAAGCCTGTGCATGCATTTACTTTTTAGTTTTATTCACAAGTGATTTGGTCCAAGGAAACCCTCAATGGGAAAGGATTAGTGGAAATTTCAAACAGCTTTAGTTTACTGAACTGAATGCATTAATGGCTAAGCAAACACCATTTCAACCATTAATGATAAAAGAATAAGGTCATGAGCCAAATTAGTTGCGATTTCTTGTTATGTATCGATAAGAACATTACCCATTCCTATGATGAATAGAGAAATCAGGGTTTTCTACTTGACCTGAATTTATGCATGAGCACACACAGGAGTGACTGAGCCGCTCTGCTGGGGAGGGGGCACCAAGGAAAAACAGAGGGAGAAAGGAAAAGAGCAGCAAATCAAGCCTCATTTCAGCATGATTGGTCCTCATTTGCCTCTCCCTCCCTCTGTCTCTCTTCCCCCTCTTGCTGCAGCCCATAAATCATTCTTTGCAATCTCGAGCTGTCCCTGCCTGTGTGAGAGCTTGGCTCACCCATGCCTCATTCCAGCTCATCTTCTGTGTGGGTGAATGTATATAAAATGAAGAGACAAATAATTGTGCTGTTGAGGTTTGCCTGATGTCCAGGGAACAGCCATTAATCTGGGCAATGGAGCTTTGGAAATCCCATTCTGCAGAATGAATTATCGTTAAGCAATGATAGGCATTCTAAAGACACTATATTTTTATGAGGTCAAAATGAGGGGGCAATAGCCCCAAGGGAAGGCTGAGAGCATCCAGCTGTGAGAGAAGCCACCTACTGAGTAGCATTACATGGAGGCCTGGCTTCCTGCCAGGGCAGGTCCAGCAAGGCTTGGTTGGAATAAGCCCCCAAAGATAGTCTGGCCCATGCATTGGGAGAGTATCCATTCCCTGTGATAGCACCCCTGAGAACCCACATTAGAAGTGTGGCCTCTCTCTTTTTATGGATGTATGTTTCTGGGCAAGGGAAGTACACAGAGAGTCTATACATCTCTCTGGATACCCTAAATATTTCTATATTTACCCTATATTTCTAAATATACCCTAAAATGTTCTAAAATATTTACTTAGCCATATATAATATAGAGAAGGTTCTTTTTAAAACAATAGAGCTGAAATCAATGCAAATCTCAAGACTGTATATACCCTGAGAGTTGGCCACGTGAGGAACAGGAGTTTCAGCCTAGGTGTGGTCACCACATTTCTCCTGGTTGATTCCTATTTAAGCAATATGATAGGCACAATAATTAGTTTCTGATGTAAGAACTACAGTGATTGGTGAGGGAAAAGCTCATGTCAGGGGGTGATGAGGCCTTGGAGATATGCGGGTGACCAAGAGACAAGCATGCAGGCCAAGGGGTGTTTTAAGCAATGATGTGAATGTTACTTCTGTTAAAGGAGAACAAGGTTTTGTTCTATACACAACTGAACTAGGAGGTAGAGGTGAACAATGACAGACAGATCTTTAAAGTGGAGCTGAAGCCTCTTCTTGAGTCTGGGAAGAAAACCAGCTAGAATATCAATTAGCTGTTTTATATTTGACTATGAGCAAGAAAAACAATATATGGACCAGGAGGGGAAAAAAGCCCATTATGAAAAATGGGCATTTTAACCTTTTCAATGCATTAATAATTAATATGAATTTGCGCCAACGTGGACTCTTCATAAAAACACGGAACTCTCACACATAAAAACCTTTCCAGTATAAAAGAAATAAGCTACCCCTGCAGGCTTTCTGAGGAGATTTCCAGTGAAGAAGGCTCTCGCAGTTAGAAGGTATAGACTTTTAACCAGATCTAGACTCCGGGTGAACAGGCCCCCTGTTAAATGACTGACAGTGCCACTAGGAAGTCTACAAAACAAAACCCATGCTTCATTAGTCCCCCAGCTGAACTCGAAATCCTCTGGCTCAGAATAAATCTCAGCCTTTAAAAATAAATTCTTTGCTGAATTAACATCTCAGAATCATTAATCTTTGGAGTGACCCTTCAATTTCGTTTGGAAGAGAATCACCATGTTTCTCAAAGGTCTTTTAATCTTTTGGCAAACCAGGGCTTCAAGGAGAGAAGGAAAATAACACGCTCTTTCTTCTGCCACTTCCCCACTTTCGCCCTCGGGGTGGCTTTCTTTCCCCCTTTCTCCCAAAGAAACATCCTAAATCGGAAAATCAGCAGAGAGCTGTATACTGAGGCAGGATGAGAACTCAGCATTAGGAATGTGTGACAAGAGAACAAAGCCAGGCAAAATTATTATTATACATTTGAGGCAGAAAAGAAGCCTGATCACTGGTTAGAATTTTATCAGGTCACATTATTCTTCATTGCAAGGACCTTGTTTATCATGTAGTACAGAACTCAGTCTGATTGTCCCCCTAAGTACCTACAAAACATGAAAAATGTACACACTTATAAGACCATGAAAGGGTCACATTTTTTTTTTGTGCACAGGGGACAAACTCCTTCTGTCCAGTGTGTGTGACACTAGCAAATATTAGCAGACATTGGCCTTACTATTCTACAAGTAAAAAGTGAATTAAGGGGCTGGATGGTTTTATGGTATGTTTGCACAATATGACATTATTAAATCAAGCTAACATATCTATCACTATCCCATGCACTTATTTTTTATGCGGTGCAAAAAAATTAAACTCTGCTCTTAGCAATTTTGACATACGCACTATTATTATTACCTAAACCTGGTGTTGGCTCTCGGGTATGTCTGTGCTGTCCATCAAACTGCATGAGAAGATCCCCTAAACTAGCTCTAAGAGGAGGCCCATGCCATAGATTGAAGGCTTCACTGTATTCACTTCTTCCACTGACCTCCTGGCCTATAGGAGTCCTTTCTCCATCCAGGGTATTGACTGGAACGCTCTGTGTTGTGTTCTCTAGCCTAAAATGATTCCTTTGAAACCTGGAAACGGCCCAGCACCTTTCTAAGCAACTTCACCTTGAATTACCGTGTTAATGTTCAAATGGAATTTTCATCATTTTGTTCTCCATGCTTAGCAACCTTCAAAGGCTCTCTTGCCCCTAGAAGGAAAATCTAGTCTTCAGAGCTCAGGGCAGCCAGTGTACACCATGATGTCTATGCCCGGCACATCTAGGCACATCCACTGAAGAGTCTATGAGCCTTCCTGCTGGGGGAATCCGCTTAGCCTTCCCAACTCTCTCAAACTATCACTCAATATTTCCCCCTCTGGGCTTTGAATACTCTTAGTGCCAGAAAGATATTATACATATTTGAGATAACAGGGTATGTTAATTATAGTGATATGGTCATTACAGAATGCATACATTTATCAAAACAGCACACTGTACACCCTGACTGTCACAAGTAGAAAAGCAAACAAATTTTCTACCACAGGTCCGAATGAAACCTATCTTACATAATAAGGCTTTTTTCTTTTCTTCCTCCTCAAAGTCCACCCTCCACACCCTTGTACTGGGCCTTCTTTCTTTGCTGAGCTACAAACATGCCACATGGTATATGCACTAGTGTCTCCCTGAGGACAGGGATTTCACCTGGTGTCCTCATACATATACCCTGAGTATAACACAATGTAAGGGCCATACAACAGACTCAAATATTCTTCAGCATTTAAACATTCCTTTCTTATCCCTGCCTCCAACCAAAGGCATGCCGTGCAGAGGTATTCTAAACTGCTGATATGTGTTTTCAGTCAGTGGTTCCAGGGAGGACTGTCTCAGGAGAAGGCGCTGGGTCTTTCAAACCCTTGCAATTAGACTGCTGGCCCTGTCAAAAACTGAAAAGCACTACAAGATCTTGAGCCCTTTTCTGGTATAAGATGCACAATGTGTTCCGTCTGTTGATGCACTCCATCATAATCCTGATTGGACAGCTGCTCAGTCGGGTCATTTGCATGAGTTCATCTGCAGCTTTAGCAGTAGAGCATACTTACAAGACTGGAGATCAAATTTATCACAGGAGAAGACTTCTTCACCTGCCTTGTCCCTTTACAAGTAAAAGGAGGCAGGATGGATACCTGATAGAAACTAACTCAATTTCTTCCTTTCCTATGGAACACACATCTGTCCAGAACTGGGATCACATAGGCAGTTAAGTTTGGTTTAGTTTACTCCTAATTATTGGACGGAACAAGGAGGAATGAGACCTGACTCACGGCACACTTCCTTGAATCCTTCACATAAACATAAAGAACTTTCATTTCAATAAATCTCTCACAAACGCCTGTCTACACACAATCCCACGCTCATTTGTTTTTCCAGTCAAATCTTTTCTACCTTCAGAGAGGTTGAAAGAACCAAAATGTGCAGACTCACTGCTTGCTTGAAGAGTCTTCTACTTGCTTCTCGTTGGCACACTCCATAGCTAGCAAAGGCCTTACCTTGTTGCACTTGTCAGTAGCTGTTGTGGAATCCTTCCTTTTCACCAACCAGCCTTAACCTCTCACCTCACGGATGCCCTATGTATGCTGCTAATGGCTGACTCAAACACCGCTGCCATTGCAACAATAATATTGATTTTGGAGATAGAGGGCACCTGTGCAAAGTTTGGCAACCTTTCCCAGCAGCTGAATGCATGTCTCCATGAAGCCCGGATGAGGAGCGGAGCTAAATGAATCCTGTTCTCTGCTGGTTGCCTCCTTTCCTTGCTAGACCAATGAAAAGCTGTGCATTCACCATTGGGACAATGAATGGTTGCCTTGAGGACTGTTTTAATGTCAAGTATACTGCAGTAAAGCCATACGATGGGTCTACCTACATGCTACACAGAAGTTACTTCACTGGCCAATCTAAGAAAGAATTCATAGACAATAAGGCAGACACAAATGATATATAGAGTGACTGCTGCAGAGCAAATTCCGTGATCTCTTCTGATTATAGACTGGCAAAAGAACAACACGTATTAATGAAAGCTGTGTATTGCACTAAGACATGGGGGGGGGCTTCCTTAAAGGCTTCATCTGTTAGACTTCCATTTAGAAAAACTATTTTTGAACTATTGGCTTCTACTCACACCTGGGCCAATTGGAAATAATGCTCTTCACTTAATTAAATCTTGAGTTACTTCCAGTTTCTAAAATATCCTAATTTATGTCATAGCTTTTGGAAATAGGACATCTGAACTCCATGTCACACCATCACATGTGTGCCACCTGTCCTCTGGGCACGGTTCTTGAAAGCACTCAACATGCTGACAGGAGACAACTGAGGTAATTTGTGCACATCCACCTCCCCTGTCCAATTGAGGCTCCATCCCTAGAAACACAACCTAAGAAGCTAAGGCAAATAAGTCATAAAACACAGCCCGTGACAAAAATACAGTCCCTGAGTCCAGAATAGGTAAAATATACTGATTCTTTTTTGAAACAAGGAATTGTTGAGATGGGAAACCCATTGTTAATTGAATCATCTTTCAGTATGAAAAGACAATTTCTCCAGGACCCGGAGTCTTTTCAATAATTGGTTTTCCAGCCAAATTTTAGTTTTGTATGTGTTAACTCAGACTCTTTTTAGTTTATGAGGCTCTGTTTAAAGCAACAAGTTGTTTTTACTCATGAAAATGGCAGTGAGTGCTACTAGAAATTTGCTTATCACACTGTAATATAACTACCACCTAAGGACATCTGCCTTTTCCAGAAAGAGAAAGCTCTTCTATGTCAAAATTAAGTATTAAATCCCAGTTGTAACGTTGTATCAACAATATGATTAATAACCAGTAAGTATTTATGTAACTATTGTGCCTATGATTTTAATCACTTGTTGATTTAATGATCACCTTTTTCTGGAGAAAGGCACCATGGCAATCTCCTTCACAATTACCTAATTTTATCCTTTATCACACCCCCATGAGGAAGATAGTACTGCTCCATTCACAGATGGGTAAATGATGCTCAGGAGAATGAGGTAACATGTCGAGACTCACCCAGCAGTAGGAGAGGGTATAGACTTCCATCTGACGCTCAGCTCCAAACAAGCCTGGCCTTAAATGCTGTATCAAACATGCCCAACCTCCTCTACTATAAAGATCTAGTAGCATCTTCAATATTTGTTATAAAATCAGTATGTATGATAAGAATAATTTCACAAACACCACCATCCAGGGACAGAACTTTGCATCTCTTGTCTTAGGAATGCATCTAACATTCAGAATACTCTAGAGAATTTCAAAGCAAGGGAGGAAAAGGTATATTTCAAAAAAGATATTAGAATGGAAATATTTAATTCCAAAAACATGATATTCTAAAACTTAATTGAAAATGTGAGAACAGAGTGGACAGTAAAACTGAATACTGGGATGAACTGCAGTTGGGATAAATTGGGCAAAATTATACCTATTTCCAAATGAATAATAGCTGTCAATCAAACAGATTGCAACATGTAATTTTTAAATTTCCTCATTTTAATATAGCATTGCACCTTTTGTATCATGTTGAAAACAATGTATACCCATTTAAGATTTCACAGATAGAAAACTATGAATATTTGCTCAAGGTAAATGCTATAATTACTCCAGTGCTCATGTGCATATGTGTGTGTGCGTGCGCGTGTGTGTTACAACCGCCTCCTGTATTATATCTACTTCCTCTCCATCAACTTATGTTTTGGATTATGTGGTAAAAATAATTATCATAAATTGACATTTACTCTTCCCATTTTCAGAGGGCATATAATTTCAGCAACCGTGATTTTTCCTTTTGTAAGGATTTAACCAATCATCCCCATTTCTGAGAAATGTGAAACATGTATATCCAAACTGTAGCTTTTTACCAAAAGAGCGCAGCTGTCTTGTCCAAGCATCACAGCTTTTCAAGGAAACATCAGCAATGCTTTCGTGGGCCTCCTTCTGCCCAAGAGGCCAGTGAGAGCGGAACAAAGAAGTCAATGCCCCCTCAATCAATAGCCGCCACAGGCCCATTTGTTAACCTCGGGAATCCTTATTTCCAATGAGTCTTACACCATGAAAGTAAGAAAATCAGGCTTTCCATTTTCACGAGTTTCGAGTAAAAGATGGGAGAATTTGACTTATAAACAGAAGGGTGTAGCCTCCTACTTCAAACCTTTAAGAACTCATTTTTAGGCTCACATCCTAGAAGTAGGACAGATGTGCTAGCTAGAAATGAAGGTGCCAATTTATCAATTCTTCCCTTTCCTCATCTCCTGAATCGATCCCCAACAAATCTGCATCTTGTGAAGAAAAGGAAAAGGTTTTGAGGCACGTTCTCTAAGATTCCATGAATAATAGATTTGAAACCCGTTTATTAGCAGAGGTGCTGGTGCCATTGTTTCTGAATGATGTTGACACATTTCCTCTCAACATGTGCTCTCCCCATGACAGATTTATAGGCAGGACCACAAACATCACGTAACACACACATAACCTCCATAGGGCCTCAGGCAGTCGTTCATGGCTGAGAGCCTATAAAGCTAATCTTTTCTCTCTCTTTCCTTTGAAAAAAGGCAAAATTATGAATATAAAATTAGATGCAGAAGAGTGGGATAGAACTTATGGCCCAGAAGTCCTGAAATTGATGCTTAATTTTACAGATTCTCTGCTGCTGCCTCCTACACTAGAAAACACTTTCCAGGCAAACTCTAAAGAGCTGGGCCTTTGATTTAGTCTTCTGGTCCCTGTTACCATTGCCTCCTGCTCCTCAGATGTTTTGTGGAAAGGTGTACAGCAAATTATCACAGGGTATCAGCTCAACTACAGCGTCTGATGGCTGGGAAAACTTCAGGCAATCAGTCGCACTTGGCCATCAGTGACAGGACATAGCATGGAAGAAGGGCTTTGAAAATTCCTGACACAATTCAGGAGATGGACAGGATTTGTCATTAGGTATAGACTGGAATTTTTAATACATACTTTTTGCAGTTGGCCCTCAGTTTATGAGCTAAGCATCTGTGGGTTCAACCACACATTGAGAATATTGGGGGGAATGGTGTTTACTCTGGACACATACAGACTTACAATTAATTTCTAAATGATATCCTATCTCAAGAATTTACATAGCATTAATGTCTTATGCCATAAGAAATGATTTAAAGTACATGGAAGGCCATATGTACATTTGGATGTCAACTAAGCATACAAAATTTTATACAAAAGAGGTTAGAACAGCCAAGTATGTCCACAGTGAGGTCCTGGAACCAGTTCATCATACATATGAGGTATGAGGGTGACTGTATGTTTAAGCAATTTGCTTCTAATAAATTTTAAGTATTAATTTTAATTGAAGTAAATCAAATATTTAAAAAGAAAGATGTGAGAAGAAATAATATAGAGATTTTTAATGTTGATTAAGTCACAATGTGTTGACATCTCATTTTCAATAAAGATTATTTCATCTCATTTTCAATAAAGACTTTATTTTCAATAAAGACTTTTCCAAAAAGCCAAGTCCTGTTTAGAGCAGACATGATGTCTGACCAAGCAAATCAAATATTCCTGTAGCTGGGGAAAGAGAAAGCCCTGGTGGTCATGAGAAAGGGGGTACTTTGTTACTTCTGTGAGTCCATTCCTTTTTTATAGTTATATCCTCATGCATGCAACCCCACACTGCTGCTCCCCTGCCCAGATGTCCTTCAAACAGCAGGAGGTCAGAGAATAGCCTTTGGTGTGATCTAATTCTGTCTGGGTAGAAGTGACCTCCATATGCCCCTGGCCTACCAGGTGCAGCATCTCTGGCCTGCCAGCTGGATCTTCCCCACCTCCATCCTTGGATGCAAGCAGACAGGGAGTTAGCTTCTGTGATCACTGGAGCCTAACATTCCCAGAACTGATATCTGCCTGATAGCAAGTCTGTGGGGCAAGAAGAGAGCTTAAATCACAGGTTTCTCTATCATGTGAGCAAAACAAAAGCAACAAAGCTGGGGACCACTGATAATATGGAAGGCAGTTTATCACCCCCAAGAGGAGAGGGCATGTTAGGGTTAGGGTTAGGGTTGGGTTAGGGCACATCAGAGAAGCACCGACATTGGTCAGGAGGTTGAGGAGAGGGGGAAAGGTGTGAGTAGAACTTTCCTATGTGTGAGATGGGGCAAGCAGCCTTAGAAAAGGAGCTTGGGTGATTTCAGGTGCTTAAGGTTATAGGGGTTACCTCTAGCTCTCAGGTACTTTGCCCTTCCATTATGACAGCAGGGATAGGGGTCGAGAAGGTAGAAGCCCAATAAAGGCAGGGGCTGGATTGTGGGCCTCAAATTGGTTTCTTTTAACAGGACAAATATGCTTACAGCAGTTGGCCAGATGTTAGATGCTTTAGGAATTACCAAGCCTTGGGAGGATCAGGCCCTCTAAAGTCAGCAACACCCTAAGATATCAAAACGTTGATGATTCCAGATAAATGAACATCATCAGAACAAGGGGAAAGGAGCAAAAAACAGGCAAAGATGTCATAGTACACAGAAAAGGTGGGCAAGTCCACCCATTTTGAGTGGATGCTGAGTTACAGGAAGGAATCCTCTCCACTGTTCTTCAAGTGTCAGGGAGGGCTTACCAAACACTCCGGCCTACTCCTTGACACCTGGGACGTAGGTATAGATGGAGGTTACCTTCAGCATTACGAAAGCATATGCCACATCACTGGGGGAGGTGACATAATTCCATTTCATACACAAGAGGACATTTGACGATCCAAGACCTTAGAAGTACTTTTCCCAAAGTCACATGGCTGAACAGGACTGCATGCAAGTCTAGGTCACTCTGTCTCTTAGACACTTTTTGGGATCCAAAACAGAAAGAGAAATCTGTAATGTCAAAGTTTACGAACAGCTAGCTAGCTTCCTAAAAACATGAAGGGTTGTTTCTCTTATACCTATCCATTTAAAGTTCATTACACCCGAAAAGAATGCAGGCTGTCACTGTCCCAATGACTCTCAAGTTTGCCTGAGAATGATTACAATGAGATCAAGACTGAATTAAGTGACTTGTATGTAGACATATAGCTGCAAAATATATTTATCATGGGCTATGGATATATTTTGATCTTTTGGATAGGACAGTGTGGGCCTCCAAAAGGAAGTGGGTCTGCTGGCTCAGGTTTGAGAGAATTCTGCCTAGGTTAATCTGTTCTCACAGCCCAGCCCCTTCTATTCTCATTCTTGTGTCTGGTTCAGCGGCCCTGGGGATCAGACCCACTGAAGTGACTGGCTCAAGCATGATGATTCCTGCTCACTGCAGCATTTGAGATGTACAGAGGGGATTGCATGGTTCACAAAGAAGGCGGCAGTGTTCCCACATAGGCCAGATGCTACACGAAGTTTCTGGGATCCCTGACTGAAGCAGTACCGCCAGGCCTGTGAGGTGTGGGACCCAGGTTCTCCTTTGAGCACTGCCAAAAGACAAAATTCTGTCATGATGGTTTTTCTTCTTCTTCTTTAGGAAGGATGGAACTTGTTATAATGACAATACTGAGGTTCCATGACAGTAATTCTCTCTCTGTGTGTATACATGTTAACATTTACATGCATGTGTGGGTGTGCATGCATACATATTTACATATGTGTGGAGACCAGAGGTCAATGCCTAGTGTCTTCCTGTATTACTCTCTATCTTATTGTTTGAAGACAGGGTCCCACTGAATCTGGAACTCACAGATTGGCTAGGTTGGTTGACCAGTGAGTTCTGAGGATCTATCCCTTTGTCTCCATCTCCCCGCTTCACCAGTGCAGGTTAGAGATGGCTTTTTATGTACATACCAGAGATTCAAACACAGTTCCTTATGCTTGTGCAACAAGCACCTTATCCACTGAGCCATCTTCCCAGGCCATGGTTCCATGACAGTTCAAGTCTTAGTCTACACTAGAAACATAGGTTTCTTTGCAAAGGGAAGTAACCCTTAGAGCTAAACGGTATACTTTAATGAGCCAATAATAAGTGTTGAACGGCTCAATAAAAACAGAGGTAGATTAGGTAGTCATGAAGAATGAGCTACAAAGACAGACTGCTGGATTTGACTCTGAGAACCTGGAGAGAGGCTCCATGAACATTGCCTTTCTCATCCGTTACATGGATGGCAACTCCTAATGCAGACAGTTACTGCTACAATTCAGTTTAAATGGTGACAGCAATGCCTGGCCAGCAGCAGGCTCTCAGCGAGGGCTGGTTTGAATTTTTTAACATTTTTGTAAACTTGACCAGAAACCCTTCCATTTAACAAGAACAAGTACTCCCTAAAATTAAAACTTATTCTCAGAGATTCTTGGAATCTCCATCTTTGTATCTCTATTGGTTTTGAGATTCCAAATGACTAGAACCTAAAACTCTCTGTTTTATTATATTCAGCAATGAATTGTCTCTAAATGCTGAGCTGCATTATAACTTTTAGAACAATATTACTTACCAGGAGTCATAAAAGTTAAGTACAAAATGATGAACCAAATCTTATACTGCTGTTTACACTACAAAGTTTAAGAAAAAAAGGTCAGTATTTCACTCTTTTATAGTCTGTTTCCTGCCTATCATTTGCTTTTGTAAGTAAAGTTTATTGTAACACAGTGTAAAATAGTATTTATGACAGCTTGCTTCATGGCAGCGATGAGCATTTTCAATGATGGCAATATGGACCACAAAACCAAACACATCTACTATTCGATCCAACGTGGCTCCTCAGCAGGTCCATTGTTGCTCTTAGTTCAGTTCATATTTAGGCATTTATGTTGGCCCATCACTTTTATTTATTTTTCAATTATATCGTGAAAGCCTATTAAAAGCTGAAGACTGATCCAGCTACTCTTCCAAACTTATAAGAAATTATAAGATATTATAAGGTCTATGGAAGGTGACAATAATCAACCAGATCCTGGAAGCCTTCCCTGGTTATTACCACCTCTTTAGCTGACCAAGAATCATACTGTGTTTTGTCCTTAGTCCTTTCTTTCTTCAGGCCTACATCTGGGCCTGCTGTGTTGCCTCTGGCCAGCATTCTTGTACCTAGTGAACCCATTCCCCTAGGGAGCTGCTTCTCCACTCAACACCTTCTACCAATTTTTGAGTACTACATTTTCATTGCTGCTTAAAATGCTAACAATTCCAACTGCCCATGAGGTTTGGAATGCAACACCATAATGACCAGGACTTGTACTCAGTCTCCTGCGGTCATCGTTCCATCCCCTCCCAGCCTCCACCCACCAGCAGCTCATCCTCCCTCCTCACCTCCTCTCCCCTCAAGCTTCTGTTCGGCTCACATCATCTCCAGTTAAGAAGATTCCCTCTAGAGGTCTCCTCCCAGTGCTGGGCCCACAAAAGTCTTTTAGTAAGTACATAGATTTGGCATGCCTGGTTTTAACAACACAAAAGAATATGCAAAATACTGAATATCTGCGGGGGTGTCTGCTTCTGGGAAAAATACCTCTTTTTACCTCTTGCAAGCCCACATTCACAAATGAACAATTGTCCTCCCAACTCTAAATTTTAGTAAGTTTACACTGCAGTTCTCTGAAACAAAGGTCACTTGCTCAGCTACAGATAAATAAAAATTCACAAGCATCTTCAGGAAAATCAATACAGGTACTAAAAAATCTAAGTTGATAATAAATTTTAGTTCCCCTTGCACATAGCTCAGGAATGTCACTATTTACTGGCCCTGCTGTAATATCAGATATCTCAGAAGAGTATTGATTTTGCCACTGAAGTGTGACTAAAGGGATAAATAAACTGCTCCTGGGGTCAATCGATCCATTTATCTTCACTGGTATTTTATAAAAAGTCAAAGTAGCATAAACTTTGATAAATAAATGTTATCGTGACAGAAATATTGCTGACATAGGGACTTGAAAGAAGAAAGAACTGACAATTCTGATGCTTGGAAGTCACACAATTAGCTTCACATTTTAGCATTATCACAAACAGCCACGCACACACAAACAGCCCCTTCAACTGCTCTACATAATCTATGTGGCCCACATGGATAAGACACACAGGGTCAGGAGTCAAGTCCTTGTGAAACGAAGCAACAAGGGGAGAAAGAAGGGAGTCATTTCTATCCCCTGATTAATCAGAAAGGAGCTGTGAGGTCTCCAAAGTAGACAAATGTTTCTGGATATTGTCCAGGTATGTTTTGGAATAGCAGAGTGATTTGGATTTTCAGAAATCAGGATGGGGTACTCTGAAGTGGCATTTTAGGGCTTCCACTTAACTCTACCACAATGATCCCATGAAGATTTCAATGCAAGGCCAGCAAACTTACAACATCATGCCTAAAATAGAGTATTAGGGCTCTGGAAGAATTTTAATTCAAGTGTGGGAAGAGTGGGAACCCTGTGAAGAGGCTGTAACTTAGCATGAGAAATTACACTAGCAGTGTTTGGCTACAGTGTGCAGAGACAGCATTGCCATCCAGTGATAACAAAGCCAGGATGATAGGAACACACTGGCTGATACTGCAATTTCAGCCCCATAACCAGTCAAAATTACCATACCCCAGGGAACACCCAGCTTTCGGGATGTAGAAACTGCTAACGGACTGCAAATTTAGTTTGGACCTCAAAGGGTTTTCAAACTTGAATTTTTTTCTCAGTCTTAAGGCAGAGTGTTTAGGTCCTCGCCAACCCCTGGCCCTCCTCTTGGTTACAACCAAGGGACTACTCAGGAGCTCTTTCTTTTTCTCTTTTCCTTCACACAGAATCCTGGGCCACTGCTGCCACAGAGCCTGGCCCAAGGAGGCCTTTCTCAGGGACTCAAGAGGAAACCCTGCTCAGTACTTGGCGAGACTCAAATCTCCTGCAGGCTGGTGTGATGCCCAGCAGGACACAGTGGGCACTTGATACAATGGCACTTACTGACTGGAAGTGTCTGGGTGGCCAGACTGGGCATGGGATTCTGTGAAGGTCACAGGATGTTGGCAATGTGGTTAGAAGCAGCTGTAAAAGCTGCACTGGGCAGGAACAGAGCGGTAGCCATGGGTACAGTCAAAGGGAGGAAAGCCCATGACGAAAGGCTGTCTGGCAGGTTTGGACTATCTCCACAAAATAGGGCTGGCACATTCTCATGACAGCAGGCCGCTAGAAGGAGCCCAGAGTGCACAATGCTGCTCATTTTCTAAGGCTCATGTGCAACTTAGCTGAAGACATAGAAATCCGTGCTTCCATCATAGTACAAGTTCTTCCATGTCACGTGAAGCAATGAGTGTGTGCACAAGAGTGTGTGCGTATGTGCATGTGGACACACACATTTGTCACAGGGCTTTGGATTTACTGTGAAAAGTCTCCCTGATATTCTGATACCAGAGAGGGCAATTTGATAACTATTTCCATTTAGCAAAACAATGTAGTAGGCTACCCCTGTAGTCTGAGCTCCCAAGCCAGGCATTCTTGGCTAGACAGCATCACACTGCCCTCTAAGTTCCTATCTCTGCACCACAGGTTACTATAGCTCCTGGTAGCTCTTGGACCACATCAGGGACATTTCCTTTCAGTTAAGACAAAATCCCAAAATGGGTCAAGGTACAGCAATAAATGTCTGGAGCGTGCTAATCCACAAATGGAACATGCATATCACACCCATCCCATAAGGCTTAGGGGCCATCATGGAGGAGGGGATAGAACGACAGCAAGAGGTAGAGGTTGGGGAGGGCCAAACCGGAAGAGATTCCTCTGGACATGGCAGGACCACCAAACTCACCAACTCCTAGCAGCTGTGGTCGCCTCACAAGGTCCACTAAGAGTGAGTCTGTCAACATTCTCGGACAGACGGAGCAAGGAACTCAGGAACTGAAGAGCTTAGCTGACAGCAGACAGCTGCTGGGGGGGGGGTTGCTTTCTTTAAAGGTGTGGTCCCTAGTAGTTAGACCACACTCCAGTGGATACCCACAACCGTAGGTACATGTGCAGCACAAATCGAACATGCTAGGTTGTTTTGTTAAGAGGGCAGACACAAAAGTCAGGGGATGGGAAGGGGTTATGTAGATGTGAAACTCTCAAAAAATAATAAAAACATATTTAAAAGATAAAATTAATATAAATATTTAAATATATTAAAAAGCAAGTTATCTTTGACGGGATTATTTTTCTTCTCTCTTTTGAGAATCCTAGACATGTCTCCATCATGCTTTATGCTGATGATCCAAGCCCTCTAGTCCTCATATGCAACATATTCAATGAGGCTGTAGAGCATCAAAGGCTCCCTGCAGACTGTGGCTTCAACTGTCTCCACATAGCTTTCTCTTCAACTGGCTCTGTAAACCATGCTGGCTTTAATCAACACCCCTTCTTTCCCCCCTTTTCTCTTCCTCTCCCTTGCCCCATTGGCCAAAAGTAAGTCAGGCCTCAACAAAGAAACTCAAGATACTGGCATGTTCTTCTACTTGTGGTCACTATTTCAGGGAATGGTACATCCAACCACTGTATCTGCTTGAGCTAGGAACCTGGAATCAGTCTCATTTCCCGAGTCTTCTTGTAGATCTGTCTCCTCTATAGATGCCTTTCTGTTCTTGCAGTGTTTATTTTATCTATTTTATCTGGTCATTCTCATCTCATCTGTCAAGTCAACTTCCAACCTTCTGTCTGCTTCTCTGGTGTTGCTGTGGTGTGAACGTGGATGTGTCCTTCAAAGGCACATGTATGAAAGGCTTACTCTCCTGACTGACGTTACTGGGAGTTATGAATATTTAGGGACTGGGACCTCAGGAGAGGTTCTTCTATCATCAAGGACATGCCTCTAAAAGTTACTAATTGTCCGTCTTGGCTCATACTCTCCCTGTCTGCTCCATGGCTAGCAATATATATATAGGGTATTAGGGCTCTGGAAGAATTTTAATTCAAGTGTGGGAAAAGTGGGGACCCTGTGAAGAGGCTGTAACTTAGCATGAGAAATTACACTAGCAGTGTTTGGCTACAGTGTGCAGAGACAGCATTGCCATCCAGTGATAACAAAGCCAGGATGATAGGAACACACTGGCTGATACTGCAATTTCAGCCCCATAACCAGTCAAAATTACCATATCCCAGGGAACACCCAGCTTTCGGGATGTAGAAACTGCTAACGGATTGCAAATTTAGTTTAAATTATTTATATATATATATATATATATATATATATATATATATAGTTAGTTAGTTAGTTAGTTAGTTTGCTCCTCCATGTGCCTCAGCCATGATATGCTACTCTTTCCACAGGTAAAAAACAAACAAACACTGGGTTCAGATGATGACCTCAGATAAAAATCTCTAGAACTGAAAGCCAAAATAAAATTTCTTCCTTATAGGTTAAGTATCTCAAGTATTTTATCACAGTCATTCAAAGCTGACTAGCTACACACTGATTTTCTCACTGAAGCCAAAGTAATCTTTCTAGAACATCCACCTCACCGTGTCAGCTCCTCGTTCAAGGTCCTTTGACAGCTGAGCCCTAAAAACAGAGGGCCAACTGCTTGTCACAGCCAAGAGAGCACTTTATGGTAAAGGTTCAGAGCCCTCTCTTTCAATTCTTGTCATCTCCATGTCCCAAGCTCTTTCCATGCCCACCTATATTCTCAGGGTTTGCAAAGCTCCTCCTCCATTCTTGTACATCTTTTAGATCTTTGCTTGGGTGTAATATTCATCTAGTCTGACATAATGGTCCCTTACTAGCTATTCCTACTGAGCCCTTTGTGTGGCAGCCATTAATGCTGTTTAATACTTGCTCATCACTGTTAAAAACATAAGCTCACGTATGAAGATATAAACTTCAACAAACAGTATCATTTGTATCTGCAAACTCTCAAAGTTGAGAAGCTATATGCTCCAATGATTACAGCATATGATAGGATATACACCTAATGTGATACATGTGTAAACGGGGGAAATATAATTTCTCCTTTATGGGCACATAAATTGGGTATTTGTTTAAAATCAATTAGTGATGAAGCTAATCAATGGTGAGGGTTTTCAGATAATGTTTTGAACATACACATGCACACACATAGCTTTGTACAGGTCTGGATATGTTCAGCTGAATTCTGGGACTGGCTCAATAATGCAGGTGTACCTCATTTTACATGACAAGCACGCTATTACAACTTCATGCAAATCAAATTTCTGTGAATCAAGGTTGATTTAAAATGTCCCATTTGAACAAATTTCATGTTAATTCTATGTTAAAGGGAATAATCTCCTCCAAATGTAGCTTTCTTGAATAAAAAAGACATTCACTACTGGATTTAATTAAAGCAATATTATAAAGTGATTAAGTAGATTTCACTCACCCAATGAAAACCAAAGAGAAACCAGTGATATAAGACAGGTACACACACATTACCAGCATCCACCACAATACAAACAACAACATGATTAAGCTGTCTGAAAGCTTCTTATGCATAATGAGAGGAAAACATAGGAAAGTTAAGCACTTAGACTCTTTGGAATCCTGTTTGATTTACTAATTCAGTGTTTTTCTGTTTTTTTAAATCCTTTATTCTTAACTTACAATTACCAAGAACATAGATAGCATTCTACATCAGAGTATGAGGTGTTCTCTCTCTCTCTCCCTCCCTCCTTCCTCCCTCCCTCCTCCCTTTCTTTCTCCCTCTCTCCCCCTTCTCTCTGTCACACACACTCACACACGCACACACACAGAGGTATAGAAAAGTCTTAAAAGTACCATCTCAAATTTTATAAACAAATGTAAATATGTAGAAATAAATCATAAGGTATTTATAAGGTAGGATTATTTTACTTGTACAATTACATCCCATCTGAACAGTTCTTAGATGTTGCTAGTACCACACACCACAGTCATATGTGCAATTGAAGACGATAAAGTTCCCCCAGCACGTTGTGATTCATAACACTATGCGATGTATTCCATATTTGTGATGTTCAAAAGTGAGAAAGCATGCACCCTACAAACAATACTACAGACTCGTTTATGGGTTATCCCAGCACATGGGATGGCAATGAACAATATTGAAACTCCTCATTTTAAAAATGGGGTATTTGAAATGTAACAAAATATTAATTTATCTTTTATCTGTGAAAATTGTATCTATCAATAAAATATTGTGATGGCGTAGGCTGAGTTTTCCTTACTCAAAATGATTTGGGCCAGAAGCATTTTTGTCTGAACATCAGATCTTTTTTTTCTTCAGATTTAGGAATATTTCTTAAACATAACAAAGTACCTTAGGGATAGGACTGGATTTTGAACCTGAAATTTATGTTTCATGTGATCTTACACCTATATCCCTGAAGATAATTTTACACAACATCTTTTATTAATTTCATGCACAAAGCAACGTTCGTGTATGCTGAACCATCAAACCTAGGGTTGTGTTGGAGCCTCTGAAGTTTCAGATTCTTTGGCAGTTTTGGATTTCAGATTTTTAGATCATGGATGCTCATCTACAGTTGATTGACAGACCAAGTTATGTTTGCTTTAAACATCACAGTTCATATATTTAGAATGTAGTAGTAACAAAGAATACTCAGGCTCCCAGGAAGTGCATAAGAAGTTTAAGAAAAACGGTGAAAGTCACTATCAATTCTATATGTTTTATTTAACGAGATCTTGGAATGTTTTATCTGAATGTGCTCCTCTGAAGTACTGTAAAGGCAGTAAAGGCGCCTCCAAGTTTTAGGCTAAGCCCTTTCCTTGCATCAAGTGTATCTTGTGCGCCTAAAGCGTCTTACCTGATGGAAAACACGCCCCGTGGACTTACTTTCTCATCATACCCATCTAAATGAAAAGGTGCCCTGCGCTGTAACTGCTAAGGACACAATGATGCTGCCAACTACGAGTGTTCCTGGGCCAGCAATGGGAATCCCTATTTTGTTGATCTCCTCCATTGTATTTATTTCCCTTAGCTGACATCTTCTGGCATCCTCTTAAACCACTCCTAGTCTATACAGAGAAAGAATTCTGTAGCATTTGTTTCTTGCTCAAATTCACCAAATCGGAATCAACCATCTTACACAACTTCTTTACTGATTTCATTTTCCATCTGAAAGCCTCGCCCTTGTCTTTCACACCTGTTTTGCCTTCCTGAGTTCGTAAATCTGATCATGGAAACTACCTATGTCATTTTAGATAGTTTTCCATCTATCCTCTACTGGGAGTAAACCTAGGGCTCCCCCAAAGCCTGATCTTCAACACAGAAATGCTGGCTCCACTAGGTCGGAGACCAAGCTATCCCTCTGTATCCTCCTCTATGCACTGCGAAACAGTTTACATCTCAGGAACAACTATGCAAGGGCATTGTGCCCCACCTTTACAGTAGAATGCATGTCTCCTGTGAAATGGCAAGCCCTTCATTTCTAATGGCTGAATGGGACAGCACTTATAAATGCATTCTACTTGGCTAAATTTAGACTGCAGGAGGAAAAAAGGCATATCCAAAAATACCCTCTGGCTTAGGACTTTTTTCACGTGCTTCTGAATTAATTTATTGTTCACCCTTCACTCCAGGCATCTTGTGAGACAAATGCCAGTAAATTCAGAAATATCAGGCCCTGAAACCTGCAATTTTAATGCTCTTATTTAGACACCGAGTGCATTTGCCAACTACAAGAGAGCTCTCTTTCTATTTATCTATTTTTCAATGTAAGTAACATGGAAGCCTGGGAAATTTGTTTCTTTCTTCAATAATGAACTTTGCTTTTGCCACTTTCCGGTGACCCCACCCCAGGAATCCCTCTCCTTTGTATGAAGTGGAAGACATCCCACATTGAAGATCGTCAGTCACAGAAGCCTTTATAACGATCCAACACTAACTTTATCTACATGGCCCTCTTTGCAAGATGTCTGAAGTCCAACCCTTGATCCCTCTCCATGGTGGTGAACAAGCTTCTCATGGACTATGCCATGTAACTAGTATCCACCATTCTGACTTCTCCTTCCTCTCCTTGCCTCCCTGCTGCTGTGCCTCTGGCTTCTCCCCAGAGCTCTTGCCCTGCTCCTCTGGCTGTCACCCTTCTGATTGTTCTCTTCCACTTTCTACCTCCCCTGTATCCTTCATGGTAGCATCCAAATGATGAGACTCTGCTTCCCGGAATATGTGGGAATCTGACGGTGCTGTGCATTCCAGAGGGTATCTGCTGCTCTCCCTCACACCTGGTACCCGGGTCTTGACAGAGCTGCCATTGGGACATCTGCTCAGGCTTATAGCAACCTAATTTTGCTTGTTATGACATTCCTGATTGTCATGGTGATCAACCAATAGGGCAGACAGTGGCCTGTGCACTTGATTCAAAGCCTATCAGAGAGCCTCTCAACTGCATGCACTCCCTGCTTCCCGCTTAGAAATTAAGAGTACACTGCTGTCGGCTCTTTACTTATCTTAGGTGCCTAATCCTAAAACAGGCAGTGGAGGACTTGCACCAGTTTCCTGTTTATTCTCTCTGCTCCAGTGTGTTCATTCCTGGCTCCGAACCCAGAAAGCGGTGCTTTGTACATTTCAACACATTGGTACAAACAGCAGTACCAGGCTTTTGTTTCCGTTTTTATTTTAAGAACTGTAACAGATATTCATGAGTTTAATTTAACTGTCTATTTACTAGCAGCCACACTTGTTAAGGGCTGCAATAAACCAACTGGAAAATTAAGCGCTGCACTTCCTCACACCGTAAGTCATACGTTACTTTAAGAGTCCCATCATTAGGAATTCAGCTGGCACTCGTACAGCGGTGCAGCTCCTAATGACTGCCGCTGGTTTTTGTCCAGATGTTACCATGCATCGCACCCTCCTCTGCCACTAGAGAAGCAGTTCCATACCATTTATTATTGTTGTTGTTATTCCTCGTGTTTGATAAATAAGCTGATATACTCTCCCTGCATGATAAAAGAATATTAAACCCAGTCCTGACTAATGTGTGGCTGGAGGCAAAAGAGGAAAGAGATTCAAATAGGTTCTAGTGCTATTCTACACACCTCTTCCCTCTCACTCAAGCCAGCTGATTCCAGGCCATTCTCATATTCCTGGAAGCCGTACAAAATAAAGAGAAAAGCCTAAGTAGAAACACCAGTCATCAGACACAGAACCATGGTGACTATCCATTGTGCATTCCTCATGCCAGAAGAGTCTGTGATCACTCCAGATCTTAAACATGGTGACGTCAGATACTAGGGCAGTCATGATTAGGATAACACCATGCCAGATGTTAGGGTGACAGAATCCTAAACGTTCCACAAAGTCAGCATTACTAACCCCTGCTTACAGAGAAGGAAGCAGAGGCATATTCCTAGCTAGGGCATATTCCTAGCTGTTGAATTAGGATACAGTAGAGGTGGGCTAACCACCATCCATACTCTTAAGGACTTCCACGTCAACCAGCTTACGCTGGCCATGTCCAGCTGTGATATCTGCTCATGTAAACTTGGCAAAACTTCAGTTATTCAGAGAGAGCTGCCGTTGAAATCAGTTGCTACAGTTAAGGTATTTTATAAAAAACATTAAAATCTATAGTCTCCTTATAGTCATTTTTGTCTAGAACACTGGTTCTCAGCCTGTGGGACACAACCCTTTCCCAGGGGCTGCATATCCTGCATATCAGATATTTACATTACCATTCCTAATAGGAGCACAATTACAGTTATGGAGTAGCAATGAAATAGTTTTATGGTTGGGGAGTCACCACAGCATGAGGAACTGGATTAAAGGGTTGCAGCATTGGGAAGACTGAGAACCACTAGCCTAGAAGTTTTTGTTGTATCCCTTTGTCCATATAGTGACCACAACATGAAAACATAGTGCAGTAATGAAGAGGCCAGCACTAGCCCCGAAGTCTTCACTGCTTCACTACAATGCCTAAAGGCTATCACACAGCCAAGCAGATTAAGTTACCAACCAAGCCTTTAAAAATATGCAGGAGACTGAAAACATGCATAATAGAATGTGAATGAGAAATGAGAGGATAGCGTTCTGTTCTTTAACCACTGCCTGGACAGAAGCCGGTCTGCACACAGGAAGACACCAGAGTTCCGCCCCACACATGGTTTGGTTTAATATTATTAGTATCCAGTGAGTGGTGTCCTTGGTGAAGCAGAACTTCAACAGGCTTGCTCTTCAACCTAGCACGTTTTGTATTTCCAAGTTGCTGTATATGAAAAGGTCGTCTGAAAACATCTCAAGCTGTATACCATGAGGGAAGAGTTGATAACTGCTGTCGTGGTGGCCTAGGATGGGAGAGATGCTTGGCTTTCTGATAGGCAGCAGGCAAACCAGCGAGTCAGATCTAAAATTGTGGGAAGTGGGAGAAAATGAGCAAAGTGGGCAAGCAGGACGGGCTGCTTGAAAAGAGACAAGTACCCAGTGTTCTGTTAAAGGCAAGATAAACTGAAAGGCATATCTGATCAGAGGCCAGCACTCGTTCACTGGAATCAAGATTGATGTAGGAAGCATTCCACTGTCAAGTAGGAAGAGAAGGGAAAGACTGACCCTCGTAGGCTTCCACGTGGCCAGTACACACAGTATGTGTTTCTTACTAAGATGGATACTCACTAAAAATTCAGCCTTTTATTCAGAGCCTAAGTCCATTGATCATTATATAGAATGGGAGAAAATGAGTAATGAAAATTCCATCAGCAGGCAAAAGAAGTCACCCCAAGCCTGGAGTGTGAGTCAGTGAATTGAAGACAATATAGGTTATTTAACCAGAAGAGAAGAACTGCGTCTCTAAACTAGCATCTAAGGAATAATATCCTGGCAACACTGGAAATACTTCACTTTTATCTTGCACACAGAGTGACTGAGTTTTGCAAGAACTTTTTAATTATGTAAAATGGTAAAAATTACACACAGCACAACAGAATTGGGCTAATTTTAGGCAGCTTACACAGATTCTCATGTATGTCTAACTTCTTCTTACCAAATGCATGAGAGATAAGTGACTAAGTATACAAAGAAGGGTTGGCTTTTACCTCCAGAAGGATAAAAGACCTAGACTATAAAAGAGAAAACAGCTAGACATGTTGCTAAACCTCAGTTAATATGAAGTGGCTAATTATGGTTGTTATTATCATTTTTAAAACAGCAGCCACTCGTGGTAGCTTACTTCTATAATCTCAGCACTCAGAAGGCTGACACAGAGGCAATTCCAGCTGCACGGTGAGCCTGACATCAGTGCATGTAGATACAATTAGTATAAATGAATAGGTCTGGGTGGCTACCACAGTATCAGCACATGGTCCTCTGCAATCAGCAGTACAGCAAAGGAAGATGGACGTTTAGGTATATATTTGAAAGATGGGTGGATAGCAAGGAAAAGTTCTATATGGTTATGAAGGCTGGCCACCCAAGTCTACAATGCACAGGACAGACTGTCTGGAAGGGGGGCTGCAAGCGCTCAGACCCATCCTCGGGTGGAATTCTTCTCCAGGGAAGCCTCAGCTTTGTCTTATGACCACTGAACTGATTATACCAGGCCCTCTGATCATTCAGAAACTGGTTGCACCAGGGCCCCAGATCATGCAGCAACTGGCTGCAGATTTTAATCTTTTCTGTAAAATACCTTAACTGTAGCAACTGATTGCAATGGCAGCTCTTTCTGAATAACTGGGAACTGAAGTTTTGCCAAGTTTACATGAGCAGATATCACAGCTGGACATGGTCAGAGTAAGTAGGTTGATGTGGAAGTCCTTAAGAGTCCACTTGGTGGTTGAAAAATTTTGAGTCTGAAACCCACCTCTACTGTATCCTAATTCAACAGCTAGGAATACGCCCTAACCTTCTTGCCTCTGCTTCCTTCTCTGTAAGCAGGGGTTAGTAACGCTGACTTTGTGGAACATTTAGGATTCTGTCACCCTAACATCTGGCATGGTATTATCCTAATGACTGTCCTAATAGCCAACGTCACCATGTTTAAGATCTGGTGTGATCATAAACTCTTCTGGCATGAAGAGTGCACAATGGATAGTCACCATGGTTCTGTATTTCATGACTGGTGTTTCTACTTAGGCTTTTCTCTTTACTTTCTCCTGGTTTCCAGAAATGTAAGAATGGCCTGAAATCAGCAGGCATGAGTGAGAGGGAGGCATTTGATGGGTCCTCACACTGTATTCACAAGTCAAAACCATCTTTACACCTTCCCCTGCATTTAAGGAGAGCTCCCTTTGCAGATTTATCAGGTCACGATAGAGAGACAGCTCAGCAGTTAAAAGCACTGGTAGCCTTTGCAAAGGACCAGGTCTGGGTTCCCAGGAGCCTTTTGGTGACTCACAACAATTTCTAACTCTAGGTCCAGAGGGTAATCTTCTGGTATTGGCAGATACTGCATACACACGCAGGCAAAACTACTCATACACATACAGTTCTTAAGACTTATCATTTAAACATCAGTTGTCAGGCTAGCCTTGGATCTGGAGGAAGGAGCTGCAGAATCCTCAGTTCATTATCATGAAGAGTACATGCTGCTCTTATGGATGATCTGTCCCAGCTAACAGCAAAGCTAGCAGCATGTACTTTTCATGATTACTCCCCTCTGGCAATGGTCTTTAGGGTGTTCCTATGCTTCCGGATTCACTGTGAAGTTGGATGAGCAACACTTAACTTGCACATGAACGCAGGCTATAAATGCAGATGTCTTGTGTCATTTGCAAAATGTTCATTCCAAAACCCAAGCGGCTATGCCACTGCCATCCACCTGTAAGGATGCTCACCAGTGACTGAGTGAAATGAGCTGACTTGGAACCACCAAGAAGCCAGAAAGGCTTGCTCCTAAAGCATCCATAGCACAGGGACAAAATCTGCTGCACTCCACTTGGCATTAAAGAACTATGACGTTGCACCATGGTGTCGAGTTCTGGGAAGGGAGTATGTGAAAGCAGTTTAACATTTTACGAGCTTGACATGGTAAAGGTTAACTTCTCTGATGATTCATCAAGATGTCTTGTTAAGAGTGACAGAATTATGACTGGCAGAGCAGAGAGCTCAAGGGAAAGGGAAGAAGAGAAGCATGCATGGTCTGGACGCTGGGCCTCAACAGAGGATTCCTTCCAAGTGATTCCGAGATCAATGGGAGTAATATATTGTTTTTAGCCCAAAGCAGAACATGGTTACATTCACATTCCTGGAGGAAGAGTCAGTCCTAACTTTACAAGTGATTGGCTCATAAAAGGCTTCATTTATTAACATTAGAACACGGCATTATTAGAGTCTTAGGGGGAAAATCAACAGTAGCCCATGGGAACACATTTACCCATAGAACTAACCATCAATAGATTGCTCTTCAGCTTAAGCATTACGTGTGATGATAAGCACAGGCCTTAACTGCCACTTGGTCATTTACATTTATAAAAATTATGGGTCACGATCACAAATGGGGCATATATGCTTTCAAATACCATACAGCTTGTTATAACAAATCCTCAAATTTACAAACATGCTGAATGCCCCATTAAGACCCAATAAATAACTTCTCTGCGCCACTAACTCTGAAGACTTTTCTTCACCAAGGCCCCTTCCGGTCACACAGAGCTTTCACGAGACCACAGTTTTATATAAGTAAATTTAGTTATACTAACTACTAACCAAATGAGTCCCTGAGATCAGCATGAGAGAGACACACAAAGTCACACATTCAATGAAGAAACCGCAAATGCAATGGTGAGCAGACTCTCACAGAGCACTGTACCCTTATACCACAGCATGGGAAAACAAACTCTTAGTTTACATTTATAGGAGGATTAATTTTGCCTGGGCCAAACTGTATGTCAATGAGCAGACGAGGTTATTGTTTTGTTATTACATGTTTGGGGTGGTTTATGCTACAGTAATAACTAGTTGAAATGCTCCATGAGAGGAGGATGCACAAAGGCACGTGAGGGTGCCCTCTTTTCAGAAACAAGGACTAAGTGCACACAATAACAGAGACAAAATACCCTCCATCCACACACCTTATCCTCCACAGACTCCAACTGTGTCACAGCCTGGACTCATAGCTCTTCACTGCCATCTTCTTTTTGAAAGCTTTATTTATTTTTACTTTATGTGAATGAGTATTGTGCACGCATGTAGGCACGCACAGCACGTGCTTGCCTGTTGCCTGTGGAGCCCAGAAGAGAACACTGGATTCCCTAGAACTAGAGTTTCAGGTAGTTGTGGGCAAACATATAGGTGTTAGGACCTGAACTCTATGGAAGAGCAGCAAATGCTCTTAACCTCTCAGCCACCTCTCCTGACTCCGCTGTTTTATCTTTCTCCTTCAGGTCACGGAGCAAACGAAAACTGTGGCGCGGCAGTAATTTAATGGAAAGGAAGGGGTCTTCCTGATACTCTTGCCGTCGTACCTCTAAGCCACAGCAAACTTACAGGGCATAAAGGATTAGAGTAAACAAATGTTAAATAGTAGGTTTGATTTTTTTTGTCGAATAAAATAGCAATTTTGAATGAGTACTGCAATATTCAGTAAAGAAGTAAATACACTGTGCAGTGAATGCAGGCTTCTTGCTGTCAGGGGGAAAAAGCACTGGAAACACAGAGGGGAGGGAAGACCAAGATGAGCAGTGTGATGAACTGGAACGGAAGATGTCAGCATGAACTCTGACTCTGTATTAAATAGCTAGGTAGGCAGATAGGTGGATGACAGACACTGTCATACCAACAGATGTGTGTGTATGTATGCAGACATGCATATGATAGTACATGAGATATATACGCAGCACACCTCTGCCTAATGAAAGACTCCTGAAGCAGTGACACTCGGGTTCTGAGCACACAGAATAATCAGCACCCTAGTCTCTGAAGTCCATCTGTACAGAAAAAGGCACTCCCTTGAGAAATGATTCATTTCACGTCTAGAGTTGTTGAATTACTAGATGAGTCTAGAACATCTTGCTGTACCAGTGACAAGCATAATGAGGATATGTCTCATGGAAAGAAGCTAGCCTGAAGGGCATCTTCCACTGGTCAAATCTAGTAAACATTAAAACACTGTGGATGAATGACCATAATCTAATTAATGAAGCAAAAATCCATGAGTTCATACTGATTAGGTGTATTTAAAAGGCAGAAGGAAAAAGTCTTTCTTACACAAGAATTCAAACTAATAAGCAGAAATACCAACTAAAACACAGAGAAGTGATGACACCACTGTAAAACGAGCTTTAGGCAAGCAGTGGCCCAGCCCAGGACCATCATTGAGTGAAGGAAAGCATGATGGGAAACGCAACGTCTACCAGCCTCAAATGCACATGTTAACAGTACTTAGTAGTAACTACTGTGGAGAAAATTGGCAGAAGCCACCTTAACCAAGAGACTATGCACCTATGGCCCATCCTAGGCCAAATCGATGACACCTGAGACTCTGAGCACTAGGTCACATGATGATGCATGTCAATACCCACAGGAGGGCTTAAGATGCTTTATGACATTGGGGAAACCTTCCCCGTGTATGCCCTTCTCTTTCCCATCTTTTTTCTTTTTTGGGGCAGGGTCTTGTTATGATCCAGGATGGTCTTGAATTCCCAGAATCCTATCTTAGCCTCTCTGCCACAAAGTCTAGTGCCCTCCGTCCCTGGAGGATATTCCTGGTTATCCGAATTCAGCACGATGCCAGAAGGCAGGAGGGTAAAGAGTGGTTCTTATAGTAAGTTTCCATGGCACTGAAGGTGGAGTGAAATTCCTAATAATCCTTCCTTGCTCTCCCAGCCTCTGTAACAGCATCCTAGGATACCCTCTGCTCTATGCCGTCCTCCTCCCCTGTGCTAGCCTTGCCTGCTGGCCCTGGACTCTAAGCTCATGAAGATACGATATGATATGATATGATATGATATGATATGATATGATGTATAAACAATTCAAATTCTTTAGTGATTTCAAGATGGATTACTAAACAGGCTATCTGATTTTTCAACATTAAAAGAGACACATCAGTGCCCCTAACTGTGATTCTTGGTGCTAGTAATGGGACTCTATCTCATTAAGTGACAGGAATTCTGCGGCAACTCCACGAGACACAGCATTATCTAGTAAGAAAAGTAAAGGATGGGAAACATTTTGCTATTTGACAGGACCCTGCATTATCTGCCCCACAAAAAAAGCATACAAAAAAATTCTGTTGGGTATTTATTACTTGGCTGTAACTTGAAAATATTACAGAAATAAAAATCCTTGGAAGAAGAAAAAAAATCCTAACAAATTCTTATAGAGCCAAATGGAAACATGCTAAAGCACCATCAATTCTGATAAAAGGAAGGGGGGCTAAGGGGAGAAAACATGGCTTTCTCCTTCAGTGTGCTTTTCCTAGGGGAAATAAATAATTTACGGTTCCTTCAACCAAGCGATTCTCTCCTATTATTTAAAAAATATGTTCTGTTGCCTCTGTAGAACAAAGCAGAGTGTGTGCTCTCCCTGTGCGCCCTAGCACTGCCGCAGATCTCCCGGACACGAGGACGGTAGCTTGAAGTCACGAGGAAAGTTTCCAAGCACCATCTTGTTTCAGTGAAAGGAGAAGCTGAGGTCTGAAATGTCCTGAACTATTCAGATAATTCTTAAGGCTGTGCATGGTGCCCCACACATATAATCCCAGTACCTAGGAGGTAGGGGCAGGAGGGTCAAGAGTTTGGGTCACCCTCAGCTAATAAGTTGCAATAATTGATGTGAAACTACTTTTCATTGCTTCTCACGTTTTGCTAAACCCTACAAGGAAGTCTGTCCTTTCCCTGACTATTTATACGACTTCTAATTCTTTGGCACCTCCAAGGGCAGAATAACAGGTCCAGTCACTGTTCTGATATCTGGGCTCCAATATTCTACAAAACAGGGTGTCCCTATCAGAATAGTACCCATCCAGCCTAGGGGCACTGTTCAGGATATTAATTTTTCCTGTTTCTTTAATCCATTGACAGATTTCATTAATTCATCCACTTGTTCTGAAAATAAATATTGATGAAGTGAAACAGACAGAAAGGATGCAAGTATTCAGGAGGGCCATGTACAGGCACCATATAGAACCGCTGTCTCAGCACACCATGAAGGGTCAATGTATCAGGTATTTGAAATCAAATGTTAATGGAAGAAGCTTCCAACAGCAAATTTCTATGTTTCTATCTCGTTTTCAGGAGGTACCAAAGAAGAATAGAATTGACCAAAATGCTAATTCAATAGGAAAAAGTTTAGTATGAACACAAAACATATTATTTTCTCTGTCACCCCAAATAACACTTGCACAAGCCCCTGTACCTCTCTAAGCCTCGAGGGGAAAGGCCATTTTAATCTGGGGCATAAAAATGCTGAGCTTTTATGATATGAAAGGCAGGATGTGCTGTCCAGCTCAGTCATTATGGTCACAGCTCATGGTGCACCTCAGGCTACTGTCTCCAATTTAGGACAACACTCACCACTGCCCCTCCCAGGCAGTACCATGGAATAATTTCTCTTTACTATGCTCTACCTCACATAAGAAATGGATAAAAAAATGCATTTGTAGTATCTTATTTTTTTTTGTATGGACGACCCACAAGCATAAGACTATCAATGCCAATCTCAAATATAATGAGCATGTTTCTCACACCAATGCCCATGGCTGAACACACCAATTAAAGCTAGATGCTTAATTTTCACATCTCAAATAAAGCTAACTGTGTAAAGAGGACATGTTATATGCCCTCTTGTACATATATTTACGGAGGTGTTGCTCTGGCAATTCTAGAGTGAATTGTGAAATACTTTCTAAGAATACACCCAATTATCCATGCCATGAACAGCAACCAGCTATTCCGGTTGAGGCGATTTTGGGTCTACAGGTGACTTTTCTTCACATTTAGAAGACGGATAATAAGTTCATTCTACCTCATAGGTTTATAACTTTTTTTATATTTAAAAATTGTATTTAAAGCAACTCATATTAATTAAACATTCTCCTCTTTCTAATTAACCAGAAGCTCCATTAAGTCCAAAGGTTAAAATACAGTATCCCAAACTTAATCAAATATGTAGAAGAAGGTACCACGACTTTAATAAAATATAAACCTGACAAGCAGAAAAGAACCAACAAAGCCATAAATCAGTTATTCAGGAATATTAAAAACCGTGGAAACCATTCAGCAATACTGATAAAGATCTGATAAAAAAGAAAGTAGATATCACTAATATCAGAATAAAACAGTGGACATCACTACAGATTGTATAATAAGTTAAAAGTGAGGGAATGACAATTGACTCTATAAATAAGATGAAACCTGTTACCTGAAAACATGATTTACTAAAATTGATACAAAAAGTAGAAAATATTTCATACCTACCAAAGTGAACACACAATTAAACAACATTATAAAAAATTAAAATACTTTCTACAAAAATATTTAAAAATGAAAAACATTCTGAAATAAAACTAAGAAAACCGTATTTGATCCTTATACTTGAACTTTATACTTAAAACTGTATAATTACTGAGACAGCAAAGATAAACAGATTCACACTGAGTCAGAGAAGACTCAATATTTTCAAAACACCAATTATTCCCAAACCGATCAAAAGATTGAACATATTATCAGTAAAAACACTAGTAGGTTGTTCTCAAAAGAAAGAATACAAAAATAGATTTTGAAATAATCATAGACCTAAATGTAAAGGCAAAGAAAAGCCCAACTAAATAATGAGAAGAACATTATCACTTCTATAACAAGTATTCTGCCCAGTAATCCATAATCACAGTCTAACAGCGAGAAATGCTTAGATAAATGAAAACTGGAGACTGTTTTACAAAACTCTTAGAGTAGTCTTCAAAAGCGTCTATGTTATAAAAGGGGAAAAAAAGAAGGCTGAGGAACTGTGGCAGATAAGAGGAAGGCTATGAAGCTGAGAAAATGAAATGTCACATAGTATCTTGGACTGTGTCCTGGACAAGACATTAGAGGAAGCTGGTGAAATCCAAACAACGTCTGTAGTTTATTTAAGAGAGTGTAGTTGTCAAGTTGTTAACTTTGATAACTGTACTATGGTTATGTGAGATGCTAACTTCAGGAGAGTCTGGGTCCAATGTAAACAGACACTCAATGTACTTATCAGAGTTCAACTTGTGGTATTTTGACTTTACAAGGGTACAGATGCAGTGTGCATCCAGTATAGACCATACTTCAAATGTGATTTTTTTTCTCAGGTTAGCCACATTTGGGACAGGGGTTGCAGGCAGCCATAGACAATAAGAATAAACTGCTGCTTCTATTGTGCTGTCTTACAATGTTTGGGGAGGGGCTCTGGCGTAAACACATTTTAATATTTCAATCTATGTTATTTTCAACCTATAATGCTTTTTTACTAAGCCATAACCCCACTGTACATTCAGGAACACCTGTACTAAATTTCTGAGGCTTTAGTTATTTTAAATTTACTTCAAAATTAAAAGGGTTTAACAAAGCTGTCAGAAGAAATAATGTATTACTTAAAGGGAACACAAAATGGAATATATATATTTAGAATATAAAAATATTCCATTAATTGTTCATTTTTTAAAACAACACAAGAAAGATAAAAACTGAAGAGGCATTTTACAAATAAAGGTAAAACAAGCGGCCAACAAGCAATGTGAAAGGACATTCATCATCACCTTGTCCAGAAAACAGAACCACCCACCAGAATGATGAACCATGAGGACTGACACCACCCAATGCAGAACTCTTCTCAATTCCCAGCAAGTTGTAAAATACTAAAATCAGTGGATTTAAGAAATGCTGCTGCAATTTCTTAAAGAGGTTAAAGAGTCTCTACAACTATACATTTATAAAAAGAAATCATGCACATTTCTATTTATAAGCCTGTAGCACAATTTCCAGATCCATTTACTCACAAGATCTCCAAAATAAAAAAAAAAGTTCAGATCTTCATCAATGGATCAGCTAAATTACCATGTATTCACACAACAAAAAGAAGGACTCTCAGAAACATTATGCTGAATGAAGAGAAGCCAAAGCCAAAGTCCCACAGTATGACTTAATTACCGTGGATCTAGAACAGGTAAAGCCAACATTTGGTGATAGAAGTCAGGTCAATGCTTGTGACTGGAGGACAGGGAGAAACATTAGAGACAACAGGATGGGTACGCTTTGTATCTCGATATGTACACATATCGTGGGATTGACAGGGATATTTGAAAACTGAGCCTTTTTTTTGCATAGATATTACATTCCAAGAACAACATAGTACCGCTCCTAAGAACAAAGGACCATTACACAATCTTCTCAAGTTAACATGCTTTCCCTTCATGCTACTTCTGTGAAGGTAACTCCCATAGTTCCTTACCTCTAACACACTTCTCTGTTGATTGTACTATGGGTTGGTAAGCCAATCTTTTGGAGGCTCTTGCCCAGGGCAGGTTACTGCTCTGCTGCAGACCTCTGAGAAGTTGCTCAATCCTGAATACCATAGTCACACAGCTTCATTAATTATTACCTATATGCCATCTGGGACATGAACATTATTAATGTCCCTTATTTTACACACTTTTAAAGAACATAGACATTCCCCATTTCCTTGGCTTCTTCCCGTGGTTTTACACCTTTGGAAGAGTGTAAAACCATCATGCCAAATTGAATACACTTTCAGAAACACTCTTTTCCTCACCACAGGCAGCAGGGCTCCAGTACAGATAAGATAACATGGGGGCAATCTGAAGATAAGATACAACTGTGGTTCTGTTTAACCCTGATCTGCTGGGATCTTCTCACAGCTGTCATCGCTTCACACCAAACGCCAAGTCCCTCAAAGTTAAATGGCTCCGTAGAGAGTCACGGGATTGCGTGCCTAACTGTCGACAAGGACTTAGGTCTGCACCACATCTGTGATGCTTAGCAGAGGACAGATTGTCAGCTTCTAGATAGGAACTTTCAGTGTTGGAAAGCATATGGGAGAGCTGGAAAGAAAGATGCTTTGGGCTGAAGCGTCAGCAAGTACTTCATTTCACATTCTACCTAAATATTCTCAGGAGGGGCACTTACAAGTTATAAAGAGCTAAGTCATGATTTTGCAAAAGAAACAAAAATGACTGGAAACCTCTGAGTTCCAGCTGGAATGGGAAGTCCACAGAATTCATTCAAGAGATCTTAGAGCACCAAGTGACAGTCATTCTCCAAAATGCATATGAAGACATCTATGAGGCTGACTGTGTGAGTCATTCGAATCACTTGTTACAGTAGAGCTTTTGCACTAGTAATTCTATTTTGCTTTGGGAAAAAATATTCTCCAAATAGAAAAATGCTGGTGTCCTTGGATTACGACAATTACACACAAAACAAAGAAAGAGAACACACACTGTCTGTGCCAATTTCCCAGCATGTACACAGTGAATATTTGGATATACTTGCTGCATACCATAGAATTCACCTTTTTAATCTTTTTAAAGCTTTATATTTATTCATGAGACTTTCACACATATATTCAATGAAATATAATCCTATTTGCTGATAATTTTCCCCAAACTTCCCGTATTTCTTTAACAAATTAACCTCCCAACATCATAAAATAAGTCAAATTATTTCACCCATCTGTGCATGAATGAAAGGCATGGCAATCCTATAGTGGCTATATCCCTAGAGAAGAGAATTGATTCTCCCTCCCCCAGTAACTATCAACTACCAATAGCTCCTCATTAAAGAATGGGGGCTGGAGATTATCCACTCTATGCTAGGATTTTGGCAGGCTTGTCCTTGTGCTGTGAGCCCATGAGTGCACTTGCGGTATCATGCCCAGAAAGCAGCACAGAATTGCCTTTTAATGTTCTAACTATTATTAATAAAATTAAACAAAGGTAAAGAATAAAATAATTAACAATTACTTGTAGAAGATAAAGTCCCACTTTAAGAAACATCTCTGCTTCCTGGATATGAAACAGAGGAGAGAAACTGACTTTCACACATGAACATTCCTATGAACAAGCCCCCTAGATAGGACTCTCTGAAGAAGCACTAATCCGAGTCATCCTCCAGGTGTTTGCATTAATGCTCTCACTATGAGTTCACTGCTCTGCATTCAGTAGGTGCCACTGAACAACCCTCTCTACAACAGAGAGGGGGAAGGGGATTTTCCTTCGGTTGCATAGGCTTACATTTTTCTGGACACCCCTCCCTCCCACCGCCAACGTATTTCCTCTCTGTTTAATACAAAACTTACATCTCTGTCAAGGTTCTATCTGAGTGTTGACTCCTTTGGTTTGTCTTTCTGGACCCTGCTATTTCTATCACATATTATATTATTGTTATACCCATTACTTCAAAGCCACAGCTGAAATACATGAATTGTGCTCTCTGCCCCACGACAGTCCTCTCTGAATTCTTCCCACAGTGCTTACACAGCACTTTGCAAGCAGTCTGTGCTCACTAAACAATAGCTGAACTCCTCACCTTTTCACTGAAGTCTGGAATATGTAAGAGGGCTGTCAAGACGAAGGGGGCAAAGGAATGGAAGTTTTGCATCCAAGTCTAGCACCCTCCTTCTGTCTATCATATGGTTTATAATCTGAAATCACCCTCTGCTCTGCTTATCGCCATAAATCAACAGCAATGTTACAAGATCAACCTCATACATTTCAGATCTAGAAATTGTTAATATGACATGTAAAACCCCAAGTCCTATTTTGCCAACTTAATTTTCCTATGTGTACATACTCCAAAAGGAGTTTCTATTTTAGAACTATAGCATCAAATGCAAATGATAAATCTTTTATAATAATTATCATTATCAGCTGTTTTTCCTTTGATCATCCAACTTATTAAAATTCATACTGGACATGGCATGGCAAATCACTCCCCATTTCTTCAAGCTTACTAGTGATACACCCATATAAAAGATGCTAATAAGTATGCTTGCCTCAGAGAATGCAGTCTATCCTAAAAACAGTTCTCACTATGACAGATCACAAACTAGGATTCTCCATTGCTTTTGAGACCTTAAAAGTTCAAGAAGCACTTATTATAAAATCTTTATGTTATCAGCACGGCACGTAAAAGGTACTCAGAAGCCAACAGAATGAAGGGCCCCCAGTTAGTCTTAGACAGATGGAGGACAATTCAAAGACGAAGAATAGTATGGTTAACTCAGCTTCTCACTTCTGTGGAAAGCTGTATTTCCAGGCTTCCCATGGGGTCCAGTTCATGTCATGAGTGAGGCTGCTGCGTGGAGACTGTGATTCGGAAGTAAAGGACAAGTGGAGACTAGAGAGCCACGTGTAGAGAATCCGACTGAAAACCCAGTCCCTGACATCACTAGATCAATCCAGAGAAGACACTCAGTGAGCGTTCAGCGAAGCCACTGGAGTTACTCCAAAGCCCACACACTGCACATCCATGCCCAAAGACTTGCTCTGTCTCATGACGACGGATCAGGAACCAATAAAGCTGAGGTGTGTGCTGATATCCTCTGCACACCACAGGGAATACAAGCCTCCAACCTCTGCAAATATTTTCGTTGTAACCTGGAAAGGCTGCACATATGAAAATGATGTCATCATTCACACATTGGGTAAACATGTGCAGGGCCCCAATTTCAACTGGGCAAGGAGTCAGAGATTAAAAATAAATCATGAAGTCTTCCTGGAACTCTGAGTGATTGGGCCAATAGGTACAATAGCAGAGAGATGGGAAAAGGTATAGTGTTGGGGAGTGCAAGGCCAGAAAGGAAAGACAGAAAACGTGCACGACCACAAAAGCACCTCACGAGAGCCACGATTCCACCTACCCTTCTCTACAAAACATAGGCACACTTGGAGCTTGTGGAGAGTCGAGTGTGTACACGTCTCACTTCCCTAAATGCTTTAAGAAGGAAGTTTTTCGTACAATAAAGTCCCTAAATCCAAACTACCCATTTCGTATCACTGAATGAACATAAACAATTACTATCCCTACCCACAGAGTGACATATGCTAGAACACACAGACTTCTTTCTATGGGAGAATTTACGGTTGAGGACCACTTTGACTGAGTATGATTTTCTGACTTCTGTAGCTCTACGGCACATGCGGAGGAAGGATAGAGCCTGGCGAGCACACAGGGGTAAGAGTGCTAAGGTGGGTCATCATTGTCAGGTCGCCATCCATGTCTTCAAAACTACCCAGCACATTCAATAATGTATCCATCACCTCTTTCTGGAAACCTGGTTTCTCTTCTCTTCATACATTAACAGGCTAAATAATTTTAAAACTACAGCATTGTTTTAAAAACTCTTATTATTTTATTTACATGCATATATATGTATATGTTGTGTTATGCGTGTCATGTGTGTATCTGTGTGGTGTGTTTATGTGAGATGTAAAACAATTTGCAGCAGTTGGTTCTTTCTTCACAGCATGTGGGCCCCAGAGCACTCAAGCTGTCGTGTGACTACTAAGAGCATTTACCTGAGTCATCTCACCTTGCCCCTTAAAAATACAGCTTCTGAGGTCAAACACAAGAATTCTGCCTACACACACAAATGTCTAAAAACCACAAACAAAAAAACACAGCAAAATACTGCAGAACAACATCAGTCAGATGACGTCAGTCAACGGTCACAGATTTTCCTCCCCAGTCCTACAGTCATATGCAGACTGTGGGTGTCTGTCCTGGAATTGTGGAGAGCATGCATGTCTGCCTGCTTCCAGGGAAAGATAAAGAGACTGCACCCTTTGTTTCCCCACTACTTATGCCCTACCTGTGCAAGCCAAGGTTTGCTTCAAAGCCACAAGGTGGGAGATGAGCAATTAAGCAATTTTCCAAAGGTTTCCAAATGAGTCATAACCATGCCAGCTCCAACACTCTGTGGCTTTAAAATCGTAAGAACCCGAAGAAGTGTCCTCATCAGAGAGGCCTGAGTGTGTGTACTGGGAGCCCCCCCCCCCCGGTGCCCATGGGAAGTGGTTTCATGTTTCAGAGTCTATGAAACAGCCATTGTGGGACAGATGTACTCACTGAGAAAGGAAATTAAAGCTTAAGACTAAATAAGTCCATGAAAACCTCAACATTGTAGGCAAAGAACAGCCTTTAAGTCTCTCTGATATGCACACAGAAAGAGAGCAATTCTTCATTAAATGCAAGTCTCCCATCTTCAGTGCTTCTGACAAGGGAAGGCTGTGTTTTCATAGGTCACCTTTGCAGCGTATACTTGCCTAATTATATCTGGGAAGCAAGAACAGGCTGGACTTCGTTTCTCGGTGTCAGAACCTGAAAGCTGCTACCCATGAAAGAACCTCCCTCCTCCAAAAGCTCTGTAACTCAATCTGTACCCACGGAGTTAGGAGGCTCTTTTTATCATATCGCCAGTCCTACTCGTTCTTCAGTGGGAGACACAGGAAGATGCCAAAACACAAGATCTGGCCCTTGAGGCCCTGGCGATCTGCTGGGTAAAGTAACACCTCCATTGGGGCTGTAGAGAGTCCCGTCCTCAGTTCACATGAGCAGGGAATTTTATCAACCCTACTGTCAGGACTTGTCAAATTAGTCTGGCGGAGACTCATATCAAGCTTCCCATGGTTGCAACAGTCTTTGATTATGAGGACTTTGATCACAAAGCACTCTACAACAGCATACAGTGATCACATGAATCACACACATAAATCACTCTCTCATGCGCGCACACACACACAGACGAATGCACACACGCTTGCATGCACACTTTGCAGGAGTGATGCTTTCACATCCTGGATAAAGCGCTATGGATTATAAAGTCAGCATTTGAAACAGCTGAAAAATAATTTACATCAGTTTAACCCACTTGGGGGTTATGATTAAGGAAACTATACGGATAAACAGAAGTAAATTCATTAAATATTAGAAAACTATTAGCTCCTTCACCATTTATATACTCACAATTAATTAAACGAATTCTTATAGTTTGGATGTGAAGTTCTCCCCTCTTGTAGGCCCTCATGTCAGAGAGTTGGTTCTGAGTCTGTGGCAAGATCAGGAAGTGGTGAAACCTTCAAAGTGAGGACTAGTGGTGTTTTTTCTTGAGAGCAGTACAGGGGCCCCAATCGCTCTCTATCTGCCCATCCCTGCCTCCATCACCCTCTTCTCCTTCCCACTCTCTGCTTCCTGGCAGCCATAAGCAGAGAAGCTGTGTTCCACTCTAGCCCATGTGCTCTGCCTCAGCACAAGCCGAGGAATGAACCGACCAACTACAGACTCAAACCATGGGCCGAAATAAAACCTGACCTCCTTACAGTCGCCATCTCAGGTATTCGGTCACAATGACAAAGGGCTGACCTAGGGAACAGCTTGGCTCAAAACCAAATTGGGACGCAGAACTCATTTATTCGGCACCGAGTCTGGATGCATCTCTCCTTCGCTTAATGTGACTATTGGTTATTTTTAATGAATCTGATTCCTTATTCTCCCACATTTTTCAAATTAATCACCCCCAACACTCCAACCTTCTCCAACATACTTTAAGAAAAATGTTCTCTTGAAACAAAACATCCTCAGATGCCCCGTTGCACTGACTTCATCTGATTTAGATTCAAGCTCATAGGCAATAAACTACAAGGCAATTCAGAACTTTTAAAATAAATGTGACTTACATCCAATATTTTGCAATCAAACATTGCTTTAGTAAAGTATTCCTAAGCCACTGACAAGGCTGGACGACCAACAAATATCTAACAGTGAACACAGCATTATAGCATTCAGGAGAGGCTTTACAGGTCCCTTGATGGAAAACGGGGACCAAATGCACTATGACACACATCGGTCTTTATTTAAAATTTTATTTTATTTATCATAGTTGAATTCTACATGGAGTTCAAGAAAGTAGTATTTGAATGTTAAAGAACTTTTGTTGATATACAAAAGTTGGTCACAGGTCTTTGAGACGACAGTGCTCAATGTACAGGTAAGGGCTAGAGGTTACGCTATTTAACTTTGTATCCTTCAGCCAAGAAATGATAAAGGAATGTTTTATATATGCAGGGTAAATTTTTTTTAAAAAATACCTCTTCCTTTAAGGTTGCACTCTGTTAAGCATATAGGCAGGCAGGGCAGCACACACCTGTGCCCCTAAGGAAGGCCTCCAGGTGCCCGGGGAAATGTGGATTACAAGGACTAGATGACCCTGAGATGGCAATGCCTGTGCAGTGAGCCTGAGCTACCAGGGTGCTCTATCCTTAACCTGAGTGCTGAGGGGTGCCAATCACATGGCAGCTGAATGTGTAATTTGATTCTGGAGAAGGCATTTCTCCTGAAAGCTGAGACAGGCCCTCTCTGTCCCTTCCCTGTTTTGATACTCTCCCTCTTCTCTCTCTCCAAGCCTCCTTCTCTTCTTCACTATAATTTAGAAATTTGGTTACACATTCAGATACTAAACTTCTAATAGTCGCCACGTTGACATTTAGTTTGAAATTCACACGGAAGCAGGCCTAAAGTCACAGAATAAGTCTTAGCATGTTTTACCCTCATAACTGTTTAGCTGGTTCAGTTTCAAGATGTTGAAAAACAATGAGTGTTTATTATGATCCCAGAATCAGTTTGTCTAATAACAAAATCAACAAAATGACAAAACAGATGGAACAGTGCTCCCCACATCACACTGTTAGGGCTGGCGTTAGGTTTGGACACAATGAGTCAGGACCAGGAGTCATCCATTTGTTGAAGTTAGGAGTTCATGCCACTTGCAGGGGATGTCCAGAGAAGTGACTTACACATCTTGTCTCCAGGCAGCTCTCAGCTCTGGCCACCACAGAAAAGCTAGAGTACACAATTCACGTTTGAGAGAGAGAAAAAATACTGATCTGCAAGGCCAGGCAAAGAGAAGAGCTTTCTGTATAAAGCGGGGAAAGGCCTGCTTGGACGGCTGGTTGAGAGTGGGAAGAATGCTGATGGAGTCTCTTCTTCCTTAACCTAAATATGGCAGCCCCTGTCCCCTGTGCACACTGTCTTCCAAGACCCCATGGATACTACCAACTCTCTGTATACTATATTTCTTCCTATACGCACACCCCTATGATAAAGTTTAATTTATAAATTAGGCACAGCAAGAGGTTAACAACAATTACTAATGATAAAAGGGAACAATTATACCCATATGCTGTAATAAAAGTAATTTAAAACTCATGAATTATTCATTTCTAGAATTTTCTATTCTGTGTTTTAGAACCACGGCTGACTGTAGGTAACCCAAGCTACGGAGAGTGAAACAAGAAGACACTAACATATTTAAAATAATGGTTATTTATGTTCACTGCTCAGAGATAATTTGCATCATGAAATTTAATCATGTACTACGTCTATAGGAGCAGTTTTGTATCAGTCATTCTACCTATAAAGGTCAGACACCATGCCTAGGCAAGCAGTTCAGTGCTAGATCATAGGTTTAGCAAGCACAAAGGACTGGGTGCAATCCCCATTGTCCCGTACAGGTCAGGTACGTTTATCTTCCTTGATTTCATATTAAAATCAGTGTAAACTCTGCTTGTTTTCTTTTTGAGAAAGAATGTTTTGGAAGATATTTCTCTTCCATGTTTTCTGTTGATTAAAGAAAACAAGGCTTGGAAGCAGTAATAACCAAGAATATTCTACTACAGATGTCTATTATATACCACACACATCATTTCCCCACCATCCGTCTGCAAGGGACCAGGATAACAGTGCTGACTTTCCTTGCCCAGGGACAGCAATAGCCTGGGTTCTATGCCATGTCATCCTCCAAATTCCATGCAACTCTATGTGTGTAGGAAGAAATATAGCATATACAATGTAGGATTCTGTCTGTTCATCCTGACTGCTCAGTTCACTCATGAACTGAGATGAAAAGAATCGTATTTTGAATTCGTCTGTCTGGCATGTAATAAATGTGCTTCAGTGAGGGTTTGTAAAAGCAGAAGGTTCCTGTACTATGTGCTATACAGTACTACGCCTGTAATGCCCGTGCCACTACAAGTCGGTTAGGGGGCCGGGAACCAGGTTTGAGACTTAAAAACACATAGACAGAGACAGAGAGAGAGAGAGAGAGAGAGAGAGAGAGAGAGAGACGTGGGCACGGGTCATCCTTGATACAAGAATGCCAATGCCCCGTTTATTGTGCTCAGGGGCAGCTTATATAGGGATTCTTAGCCATGACCAGTTCTTGGGATCTTTCAGCTGTAGGTTTCATCAGCCTACCATCAAGGTCTCATGCTCAGAGCAGCTGCAAGCACAGGTGTTTTGCTCAGCTCACTCCAGCAGGCAAAGGGTCTGAAGCAGGAAAAGAAAGTCAGGGGGCCAGGTATCTACAGCTCCCAATAAGGGTTCCAGACCAGAGATCAGGTGGTACTTTCAGGAGTTTTAAGGCTACACAGAGAGGGAAGCAGGTTAGCAGTTCCCAAATGACCCTGAGGAAACAGTTGACCAAGGCCAACCACTGACTCTCTCTCCCTTTGTTCATTGTGCTCCAGAGATCCTGAACTATTCCTTTGTCTGGCCCTGGCGACCTAATATATGATGCAGCCCTTTTATTACTGATGTTGAATGTGTTCCTAGAAGTCACAAAGCAATGAACTAATTTTACAGAGAGGCAAACTGGATTTGCTTACCAGGTGATAAATATCTATGTTGATAATGAGAATAGATTTATGTTTCCAGAAAGGCATGTGATGGAACGGAGAAGGTGCATGGCAATTGGAGCCATGTACTTATAGTAATGAAAACTTCCTGAGATCTCTTTCAGGCAAATGCAACATGCTGAAAATTAAGGACGCAGAGGCTTTGTTTTGAGGTTTTGAGGTCCATCAGAAAAACAAGGGAGGGGCTTTAAACTGAAGGTATGATTCCAAGTTAAGCATCTCTTAAGTAGGAGACTAATTAACAAACTACTCAATGTCAGGAAGGAATTAACAGAACAGTCCAAGGAGGGCTTCAACTCCCTGCCAATCTCCTCAGAACATGATAACTCTCCTCCTCATGGCTATCTCTCAGCTTATTCCATGAACACAAACTCTGGGGTCATTCCCAACAGCTCCAGGGTAACCAGCCATTTCTCAAGAATGGTTTAGAAGAGCAGCGTGGGGAGCAGCACACATAGCAAGGAGGGAGCTAGAAGCTTGCTCAAAGTCTTCTTAGTAGAAGAATAACAACTGATAGCTCTTTCAATCGTGTGTCTGGAGAGTAATGACCTAGACAGCGCCAGTCAAATCAAGTGTGAAGTCTCTCCTAGGCCTATGACATAATGTGCCTGGTCACGTAGTCTTAGATTTGACACTAAGCAGTCAACCTCAGGTTTAGAAGGTACATGGATAATGAATATGAGTTTTCATAAAGTTCTCAACATCAAAGTGTCCGAGTTCAAATCTTCTCTTGGTGGGACCCAGCACAGAAAGAGCTACAGAAGCAACTGCTTAAAGCAACAGGGCCTCCAGGACACCACTCCCATGTCCTGAAGTGAATGTTCCAGTGTTACCCCACAGGAAGAGAACTGGGTAGGAGCAGAAGGAATAACCTGCAAAATGCAAACATGGGATGGACTTAGGGCAAAGGGGATGCTTGACCAAGGTCCTGGGAGAAAAGAGACACTCCAATGGTCAGCTTTTCTAAACTGTTTCATCAACTGAGATGTCTACCCACCTCTATCATTTCTCTCTTATTTTTTTCCAGTTAGTTTTGAATTCTTGAAAGGAAGAAGGGGGTGTATTTGTGAGTCTCCCAAATGCCTGGCCCCTCTGTTAATGTAAAGAGGGAGATGGAGTGATACTCAGTAATAATGTAAACAAATGTTACCATGGCCAGCCTGCACTGGCATTCTTTGTTCCCATCTGTAGGACACCCCACCACCACCGAATTTCTTTCTATCTGAAGTCTGAGCAGAGCAGCCACCAATAAGCCAGCAACCTGAAGCATTTCCTATTCATTACTTCTAACCTTTGCATACTGGTCACTGGCTATAGTACTTTCTGAAAAATTCCTTCTTACTTTCCTTAGTCAAACAACTTATCTATGGTCATTATTCTCATTCATGCATTATACAAATATTTAATGAGTAGCTTATAACTCTCAAGAGGAAAGGGGCAGCACTTTGTTTAAGAACTGTCTCTGAAATAATGAAGTTCTCAGAATAATAAAAAAAATATCATGAGCTTTACTGAGAAGACACAGTTTTGCCTCAGTATTTGGAAAGAAAGAGATTTCAAAGCTCCAAGGTCTCCAGAGACGGCAGGCCATGCATCAGTTAAGGAATGTGACAATCTCATGTTTCATACGATGGCTGCAAACCAGATGTCCACGTCAAAAGCCCCACGGTATACACCGCCACTACTGCCTTGAACACACTATCAAGGAGAATACATTTGTACTTTGTTCATCTCAATAAAAGATGTTCATATGGTATCAGAGTGCTTATTGATACAGAGAAGAAGCTGGGAAACCAATTCTACAAAGTTCTAGTCAGTAACCAGCCATTTTTGGTGACAGGAGTTTGAAGAAGTATCAGTCAGCAGAAGCAAAATTAAGAAATGGGGGAGGTGAAAAGTAAGAATTCAGATAACGACAAAAAGTTTATACTCTGAATCGGGAGAGGAGAAACACACACATCATGGTTGGTTATGGAGCCTGTGGAGATGAAGACTGAAGAAATGGATAGATACTCCAAGGAAATGGAGAGAAGAGGAGAAATCATAACCAAGCCATCACTTATGCTTCCTTCTATTTGCTCTGTTTTTTCTTCTGCTTTTCCTTTCTGTTTTCTTCTAGGGCCTTTGGGGGAAGCAGTTTGGGTTATAAACCAGGAATTAATGAGAGGACCTAAATGGGCCAGTGTGGAAAGATTAGTAGCAGCATCCATGTGTGGTGCTGGGCTAATCCCTCCTTGGAAGGGGTCCTGTGTTGGCTACGGCTCCCAGGAAGCCCACAGGATGGCCGCCCACCAGCTCCATGAGCTGAGGATCATCACCTGGCCTGCTTTGAAGGTAGGGTTTACCATCATCAGACCACCCAGGAGCTGAAGGGACAGGCAAGCCAGCTAAGTTTCAGAGAGATAGCCAAGACACATGGAGGAGGATTACAGAACAAAGGGATCGCCTTATCTGTCAAATCCGCATACAAGCCAACACAGACAGGAGGAAACGCCTTGTGTGCTCATGGGGTTTATGGGTTGGAACCTTTTCAAGTTTTTGGAGGAAATCACACAGTGTAAAGGAACAAAATGTAACTTCAAACTCAGACCCAGGAAGGAAAGAGGATTAACGTTTGCTGTATTTGCTGGCTCTGGTTCTTGGGGAGAAATTCCTAGAGCTAGGACTCAGGATTCTACTTGTTAGACACAGTGTGCCGATGACTGTCATCAGAAGAAGATTTCTTCCTTCAGTAATTACTGGCCTTCACTCTCTCCTCTCATCCTTATCCAAATTGGATGTATATGATCAATGCCTACATGGGATACTACTGTAAGTGTATACTCCAGATGCATGCATCTGAGGACATCACCCCCACACATCTGAACTCCAAAAAAAATAACATTCTGAAATTATTATTTATATTCAGAAGAAAATGTTTTGTTTTGTTTTGATGGGTAAGCGTAAGGCTGGTGTCCTGGGAGATAAAGGAAAGAAGACAGTCATAGAGTCACTGCAGCATATAGAAGAGTTGAAGCAGAGATTGTAACGGAAAGATCTGAGAGCAGTCATCAATCCTGGGAACCTACCGATTCGAGAGTGCTGGTGGAAGGGTGACCCTGCTGGCCAGGTCATGGCAGACTACCCGGGCTTGCCTTGGGGAAATGTGTCCACTGCTTCAGGAGTAGAGTGCTCAGTCCAGTCCTCACAAACAGAAGCTTCTTGAGGGATGGCAAGCACTACCACTCACTAATCCACCACAGACAGATGACACCTGCTTTGTTTTCAAGGAAAATACACAGGCAAGGCAGACTTGTTAAGACCAAGTCAGATGAACTACTTGTCTTCCTGTTCCTAAGTCTGGCCTTGGTAAAATAAATACAGAAAACTATGCTCCAGAAATTCATATAACTATAGTGAAGACATAATGAGTTCATCCAGGTCAAATGCTCAAAACATTGCACGGCTCACGGTGCACAGCAGTAGGGAACAAGAGGAGGAAGAAGAGGAGGTAGCAATTTATGTGTTGGGTCACACTTGGCTGGGTCATACTTTCTAGCTATTTGCTCAACTATCAGTCTCGACATCTTTGTGAAGATTTTTTTTTTGGTGAGAATAACATCAAAATCAGCAGACTTATGAAACTTCAGTTGTGCTCCAAAAGAAGGACAAGTTTCATCTAATCAAAGACCTCAGGAAAAAACAGGTTGGTGTTTCCCAAGGCAGACGGAATTCTGCCAAAGTATATCGTTTAAATTAGAATGCAACAGCAACTTTTCTTGGGTGTCTAGCTTGCCAGCCTATCCTGTGGATTAGATTTACTGGTCCCCACAGCTGTGTGAGCCAATTGATCTATCAATCTATTCCTGATTTCAAATGTTATTGTTTTATAATTTTAGCACTGAGAAGGCTGTGCAATGAGAGGGAACATATTTCTCAAAAGTGCAGTTTGAGCCCCTTTTCTGGAGCAACAGCCCTGTTAGGGAAGGCTTCTGTGTAACTGCAGAATGTCAAGAGGAGCTATTATTGCACATCTGGCTTTCTCCTTTCTAGCAGAGAACAGCTACCAGTCCTCAGTTACTACAAACTTAAGGAACATTCTGATTTTTGGTGCTAGTCTGGGGCAAAGATCCTTATACTTAATTGAGCTAATCACATAAAGGAGCAAACGAACCCCATCCTTCAGCTGAGGGGACAGAGGTCCTTGTTAGTTCTCATTTGCTCAAGAACTCAGATCTTTTCTACACGAAGGCTTGTTCACTTAAAATTGATACATGCATAAGAAACAACTTACAGATATCTGTAAATTGAAATGCAACATCCAAAGATAAGAAATCCACCTTCTACACCTGGCTCCACATAGGCTGTGCCTCTCAGGAGACAAAGAAATGGTCACCATCTTTCTCTCGGTTCCACAGATGAATACCTTGTACTCTTTGTTCAAACTGCTGTGCTTCTGGAAACATCTGACATGGGGGCTGTTCCTGCTGGATTAATGAGACACTTTAAATGTGAGGGGCGAAGGCTGTACTTCTCTCATTGTCTGTTTATGGCACTAATAAGAAGCACTTTGCAGTTGTCAGTTTCCTATTGGGATAATGCTAAGGTTTTAAGAGTCCATAAAAGCTTTATATTTGAGTCTTGTTCCTAAATGATGACTCTATTGTTCTGGCGGGGCCCATAGCACTGAGATTATAGCTAGATCTGTGGCACCATATTGAGTGAAAAGCTAATTTCAGAGAATTCTCCTTGACAAATGCTAAGACCTGAGATTTCTCAGGACCGTCTCTGCCCAAATGCACATGTCACATGTGCTAAGTCAGGTAACCTGGATTCTCTAGAACTTCTGCACACTTGGATGACAATGCCTGGGGTGTGTGAATGCTGTCACATCTAACCCACTTACCTCTGTGACCAGAGAGCATGGTATGCATACTCAGTGATGATACGGAATTTTTCTAATTACTACCACAGTGTCAAAAATCATCATCTGCATCACATTGTTCCTCCTGAGATCCAGAGACAACCAAATGATCTTTAATAAAAGCACACTTTGCTACTTTCTCCCCTATCACGAAGCATCTGCTAAGGCGCCTTCTCTGAGACAGGTGTTAAAGATATCAAGCTTAGTTGACTGATCAGTCTGCACCACGAAGCAGCTGACTGTCTACAGGGGACTGAAGGAGAGTCCATGCCATGTTTACTTTAAGACATCACTCTCCCACGGAGTTTATGTCCTAGATGGCAAGGAAGGGAGAATGTCAAAGAGGGCAGAGAAGAAAAATAACGAACAAGAATCTTATAAAACAGGGGTGAGGTCAACCACAAGTGACCTTTGGGATTATTTTAGATATGATGACTCAAAATTCAACATTTGATCAGAGAGTCTAAATTAAGAACTTAGAGAAGAATGTTCATAGAAGAAGAAAGTACAAAGGTTTCGAGGAGACATAGGTGAGCATATTGGAGAATGATGCCACTGATTTACACAAATGACCACCTTGATGGAGAAGGAATCAGGAAATTGCTTAAGTGGGATTTGCAACAACCATTGCTCCTCCTCCTCCTCCTCCTAGAACCCCACATTCTCATCAAAGAAGGCACACAGATGATTACAGCCCCCACAGTCAACCACCTGGCCTACCAGCAGGTTCTGAGACAATATAGTCTGAGTGCCCTTCCCAAGAGTTCCTCTGCCCCGAGAAGTAATCAGATGCAGTCCAGGGGGAAATCTCAGAAGAGACCCTTCTGTCTCCTTCTGTTTTAGAGGAAGATAGACCTTCTCAGCAGCCCAGTTACTTCAGCTGCCCAAATAAACCTAGATAAGTCTAGACTCTTCCTTCTCAGTATCACAGTTACTTTCGGCTGCCCAGATGAGCCCAGCCTGCCCCCAGCTCATTGACCAAGCATCACCATGCACCGAGCTCAAAGGATCAATCACATTCATTGGTATGTTTTAGGTCTTCAATGTCCTTTAAAGCCCCCTAGTTACGATTCATGGAAAACTGTTAGGAAGTAGAAATCTCATGAGGTAGGGTAGCAAGGGAGGTCTTCCTGTCATGGAGAAGTATTTTTCAATTGGGATAAGGGGACCCAGTCCTTTAGTCTCTCTTGTTTCCATGCCCTGGCCACAGAAGAAGTTTCTCTCAACACAATGTACTGCCTTGTCACAGCCCAAAGTCAATAGGGCTAGGTGACTGTAGACTGAAACCTTCACAGCTATAATCTAAAATACACCATTTCTAAGTTGTCTCAGTTATTTGTTACAGCATCAGAAAGCTGGCTAAAAACTCACTATCTATTCTTAGTCAGGGTTTCTACTGTTATGGTAAAACACAATGACCAAAAGAATCTTGGAGGTGGGGGCTTACTGATAGCTTGTAGTCTATTATCCAGGGCAGTAACTCAAGGCAGGAACCTGAAATCAGAGGCTATGGAGGGGTGCTACTTACTGACTTGCTGGCTCATGGTTTGCTCAGCCTGCTTTCTTGAAGCACCCAGGACTACCAGTCCAGAGATGGCTCTACCCACAAGGGCCCAGGCCCTCCCACATCAATCTCTAATTAAGAAAATGCATTACAGATGTGCCTACAGGCCAGTACTATGGAAGCATTTTCTCAACTGAGGTTCTCCCTTTCCAAAAGACTATAATGTGTACCAAGTTGACATAAACACTTGCTAGCATACTGACCATATGCCAAGTCAGCTAAGAAGAGAAAGGATCTCCGGGCATCCAAGCTGCAGAAAGTAGAAGGTATGAGAAACAAATGGGACCTACCCTTACCCTGAACCATTCTCCTTCAACATCTCCATGACAAGCATCAAGAGATAGTGACGCTCCTATTTCCGGATTTAGGCCCCAGTATATAACCATTTAGAAAATGAAAACCACAAAAATACTGTAGACAGTCATAAAATATATATTCCTAAAATATACACATAAAAGAATGGAGTTTAAATGTAATTCAGTGTTATATGAAGAGGGCAATATCCCAACTCTACATCACGTTACTAAATAAAACACCCAGAACAAAGTACGGATTACACCTTTTTGAGTCATTTACCCCCACTTCTATCCACCCCAAATACTACAGGAGAATGAGCATGCCTGGTCCAATCCACATAACTGGTAGTGAGGGACTGAGGTCTGAGTTGCTCAGATTCCTCTAATACCTTCCTCCTGTGAGCTCAGACTGACCCCAAGCATCCTGGGGCCTCTTTCCTCCTCTCTGTGCTGCAATGAACAGATGCCAGTAGAGGTATTTTCACTCTTTCTTCTCCTTTGGATCTGGTCCCCCGCGGTCAGCAGGGAAGGTGATGCAGGTGAGGCTCATCCTCCAAGCAGCCTCCAGCTGACCCTCCAGCCTCCTTTACCGGGCTTTTATAGACGGCTCAGCTCTGAATGCTGGTATAAACAGCCATTACAGAAGCCATCCTCCTCCACAGGAAGCCGACTTCCTAGAAGATGCTTTGGGGTCCAAAAACAGAAGCAGTCAACAAAGACTTCACCAATGCAAGGCACTTATCAGAAACTGTGTGAAGTACATGACAGGGGGACAGGCCACACAGCAGCAGAACTCTGAATGTCACTCAAAATATATGTGTTAAATGAATTCTACAAAAGACAAGATATGTGCACAGCCAAGTGACTAAATTCAGACAGGTAGAAATTCTTCAGTCCCCTTTCATGATATTCTAAACATTTAACAAAAACTTAATCCCACAAAACCTGAACCCTTGGTGTGGGCTCCTCCACAGCCTACCTAACACAGCCCATCTTACTCAGGGCCATAACCCAGTCCAATACTCAGGGCCATAACCCAGTCCAAATGTTAGATTTGCCACTAATGTCTGCTGAAGGCAGGAAGGTTTTACTTAAGAACAATGAAAGCTGCTTACTTTTCTAACTCTCAGCGACTTGAAGGAGTCCCCTCTAGACTGGTCTGAAATATGAAGCTTCACAATGCAGGTTCCCCATTCTGGGCAGGGCCTTGAGCTGTCTATACTCCGGATACTACCTCTTCTACAAGGAGGGCCTGGCCACCCACGACCTGCACTGCTGGGTCCCCACAGAACCTGGCAGGTTTTTAAAAGCAAACCCATAACCAAGGCTGACATTACTCTCTAGGTCCCCCCATCCTCCACATGCTGTGTCACATCCTCCTTTCTGGAGTACTGTTGAAGCCCCTACTTAGCATTGTGTGCAAATAGCTCAGATCTTTGATATTTTGTTCTGTCCTACTTCATTTGTAACAAGGAAACTTAACAGAGGAAGGATGTTGGGGTAGAAAGGAGGAATCAGGTGCCTGCACAGAAGGACAGATTCTCTTCTAAACTCCAAATGGAGTTCTCAGAGATTCTGCTTACCTAATACCTAGCGAGAACAAAAGTTCTACAAGCGGGGTCCTCAGGGACCCAGGAGTGCATGCAGCCTCCTTCTCCAGTCTCAGACCAGCAGTCACACAGAATTAAACTCATGCTGGCGACACGGTGCCAAGAACCTGTGTGTTTTCTAGACGTTCATCACAAACATGAGACAATGCACACGGCAATGAAGATGCTAACAACCTTGACTTGTTAGCACACATTGTATACATAGATCAAATTATCACACCATGCCAGGGAAAACACCCAATTAAAATAATAATAGCTCAGAAATAAAAACACATTTTTATATACACAACAAAAACGCAAATCCCAAAATTTGCTCATACCACACCCAAGCCCCACAACTGCAGAATACTGCAAAAAAAAAAAAAAAAAAAAAAACCGAGGAGAAGAACCCAGCAGCATTCCTATCCAGTTCCTCCACAATAAAACTGTAGTTGGAAAAAACACAAGTGGAGACATGACAAGGATTAGTTGAAGATACTGAGCATGGCTGCAGATTCACACCTGCTCATTCCAGGAAACAGGATCTACCGGGCAGAGTCTGATTCTACTTATGAGGATGTGCCACACAGATGTATGGGGAGGAGGATCAGACAGGTTGGGATTTATTCTCTTGGCTCTGCCACTTTCAAGTCACCTGGCGCATGCAACTTAGGCTTCAGAGTCTTCAACAGCAAAAAGAAAATAACAGCACCCAACGAATGGGGCTATCTAGAATTGAGGGCGATAAAGGCATACAAAAGTATTTAACACACCCTTGCACGGTATTTTATTGTAAATTTTGTTTTCTTTGAGATCCCTAAAAGGAAGGAGAAAAACTCTGGAAAAACATGTGAACTCTACTTGGTGTATGAATGTTAGAAGCGATCACAGGTATCTCTACCACCCTTCCACAATTCTAAAAGACTGCTTCAAACGTCAAATATAACAAGTATCTTCACACACTACCACACAATAACCATAGTCAGATATCTTCATCCTTTCTAGTGCTTATAAAACCACATCTACTCCTATATTTTCCCTAGCCAATTACAAAGAAAAGGATATAAAGTCTAGCATTAATAATCTGATGTATAAGGGACAGACACCATGTTACTAATGAAATAACGTTAGCTATCTCTGAAGCACAAGAGGGACCACCTCAGCTGAGCTTGAACAAAGAATAGCATGATCCATCCTGCAGAAACATGAGCTGTGACCTAACAGCAAATCAAATGGGTCATTGGCCTACTTCTGCATCAGACAGGGATTTCTGCATTTGTGATTAGGTTGTTGATTGATGGTGTTTTTGGGCTTTCTTTTCTTAACCTGTCAAAAGACAGAAAACTAGTTAAAGAAAACTGGACGAGCTATGGCGAATATTTAAAAAGAGATTCCAGGACAGGAAGAATGAAAATATGACATTTTGCAACTGAATAAATATGTTTTGGCAAAAGAGATATAAAGTCACTGAATCCCGTATGTGAGAGACTAGGGCGTGGGAGACAAACATTTGGTCTCAGGATGAATGATGACAGTCGCACTAAGAACAATGAAAATAATGTGGATGAATAAATTGTAATGGGATTTTTTCCCCATTGTCAACAAGTTGTTCTGTTCATGAAATCATTTTGCCACAGACTCTCAAGAAAGATAGATTTTGATTGGTTCAAATTCATAGATGAAGATATAGCCATTAAGCTAGTCAAATATTTCAATTATGCATAATTAAAATAGGAGAATCAGACTTATAAACAAATATGATTATTTAAAACTGTATGTAATTTATGTTTCTAGCCCTAATTCACAAGAATTTTAAAAATACAAGGTCTCTCGACAACAATGGAAGTCTAATTTGTGGACAGAAAACCAATACTCAAGAAATGCATGCATGCACAAACATAAATCTGTGTTTCTTATTATGTTGTCATATAGAACTACTGCATTGAGAGGTCCAGCTTCCTTATTGATCACTGAAATGAACTGATGTCTAGAATTGTAAGAAATATTACATATTTTATAGTTTAACAATCCTATGTTCTGATTGCAATGATGTACTTATCCTTACACAAATGATAATTCTTCTCAAAGTGGTTTTCAAGCAACACCTGTATGGCTGTGCTTGAGAACATTTCAACTGCATCTGACTAGGAGGTGTTTGCAGTGACTGATCTGTGTAAGGCACACGAGTGGAAAGCTATAAAACACACGTGTGTAGGGAGACTGGAGAGAGGCCAATTCCACAACTGGTCTAAGTTTACTAGAATCACTGCTGTATCACAGCGACTTCTGGCTTTTTCTGCAAGCCCAGAACTGGCGGAGCTCCCTGGGACTGACAGAAGGACAAACAAAGCCACGCTAACTTGTCTTGTTTACAGAGCAGGATGTCTCCCTCCTCTACATCAATAAGATCTTCACTCCAAAATCCACTTGCTTGTTTCATCTCCACCATGGACATAACTTGCCTGTCCCTGCCCTGCCCTGCCCTGCCCTGTCCTGTCTTTTCTCCTTTCTCTATCTTCTTGTCCTATACACTAGCAGTTTAAGCTTTACTAGAAAAATAAAGGTGTTTTTTGAATATGGTTACTGCCATGAAGTAGATTCTTTACCACTCCTAAACACACACACAAAAAAAAAAACCGAAATGCCAAAGAGTAAATTCTACTAACAGAGCCAGCAATGTCTTTTGATATACATTTTGCATTCTACAAATTCAGGGAAAATCAGGCTGTGATATAAAAGAAATGCATTCAATTAACAACTGGCAATTCTGACAGTTCCAGAGAGAAGACACTGCTAGAATGGGCAACATGGCTCAGTGGGTAAAATGTTTGCTGCACAACCCTGGCAGCCTGAGCTGGGTCCCTGAAACCCACAGTAGAAGCAGAGAGCTGAGTCCTCAAAGTTGTCCTATGACTGACTGACTTTCACACATGCTCTTTGGCATGCATGAACCCACACTTCACATACCATATACCACATACCACACCCACCCACCCACCCACACCCCCACACACACACACACACACCCCACACACACATACACACGACCACAATAGCAGTAGTAATTGAGAAAGTGAAAAATTTTCAAAAGAAGATACTGTTTACATTGTTCTACATTGGGTTATGCAGTAGGGCTCATCTGACTTTTAAGTATGGAAAGGAGAGGCTCTATATAGTTTTATAAAGAATGGTGGCATAAATGCACCAATCCTGAAATTTCATTAACGTGTTAACAAGGTAACTGTGTAATACACAAAACACCGTCTAGATTTTCAGTGTTTAGAAATGTTTCAATTATCACCAAGGTGATGTAATAAAATGAGGACAATAAAATATAATTAAGCATTAATTACATAAACTATCAAAAATAATTGATTTGTACAAAGCAAAGCACTCCTGTTAAAAAAGAAGCTGATGGATAATAAAATATATACAGTACTCCATCTTCTAGATATAATTATTCCAAGGCAGCAATTAAATTTATAGAAAATGGTTAAGCTTCTTCTGTGATTCTTTACTACTAAGAAATCAAGGCATTTTCACGGAATTGCTTCCAAAAAAGTTCTTATGATTGTTTAACATCCTAACAGGAGGCATAGCCATAAGCTCAAATATGTGTTTTATAAATAACAAAAAAAATTCATGCTCCTACGACTCCTCTGCATGTGTTGCATTTCTGGTTCCCACAAGACCAACTTCTGCTCTGGTTAGAAATGTTTAATTCCCGTCTATGTCTGGGCACACTTTAATAGCAAGAGAAAATAATTTCAATGCAAAAATAATGTTCTGCAAAGCAAATGGGAGAGTTTTTTTAATAATAATTATCATGCCAAGATTTTTATACCAGTTTGTTTCTTTAACATTTAAGGAAGCAGGACCAGGCCATAAAAATCATTCCAGAGTCCTTATGGGAAGCATTAAGATTTTTTAGAGGGTATAAAAATCACCCCTTTGGATTTTTTACAGCACACTCAGAGTCCAGAGAATTCTCTACAGATAGGCAGCTGTGAACGTAAGCTTTTGTACATTGCTGCTGGAAGCAGAGGAGGCTACAAATATTAGATACCTTGATACCAAAAGTTTTAACCACTGTAAAACAAAGAAAGCTTTAAGCAAAACAGATGCACATAAGAACATCAATGGCAAACCAAACGACGTCTGAGAACCACACTGTGTGTTAGTGTACATACACAGAACAGCCATGGAAAACCACTTACATTCCGGTTTCCCCTTTGTTTACTTTTTGCCTTCAAACGATGTTTGTGAGCCTTTTGCTTTACTAGGATATTTTCATTATACAAAATGATGGGGACCGTCATATTTCCCTGGGCTCATGTCATGTTCTTCGTTCACATTCACATCTCCCTCATCCTCTTCTGCACCTTGCTGCCCCTCCCAATGGTCTTCTTTCCCATGAATGGTACCTCTTTCCCTTGAATGTCTAAATTGTGTGTGTGTTCAAATCTAGTTCATCATATGAAAGAAAGCATACAATACATTATTTTAATCCAAAGTTACCTCAAACACAGTGAGAGTAGCAGTCAATTATGGAAAGAATCAATCTATGAACATCTGTCGAGGAAGAACGGAAGGGTGAGAGACAGAACAAAGGAAGGAGACTCTGCAAGCAAACACCAAGGCCATCCTTTGTTGATGTCAGGGGGAGCCTGGGTCCTAGGATGAATGACTACTTCCTGAAACAGAGCTCCACAGAAAGGAGACATAAATTACAATATGAAAAGCCACTAACTGGGGAGTCTGTTACTGAAAAGTCCAGGCCACATAAGCCCACCGACTGAAGCCTACCATCTCCTAGATAAAAGCAAACTGGAGTTGGAGGATCTGATTCTGAACCAGTACAAGTTCCCTTGGCCTGCAAAAGCCTTGCTTTCACAGTGTAGGAAATGCAAACGACTTGGCAGCATTCCTTAAATATGCCAGATTCTGACAAGTCAAAATTAGAACACTAAGGAAATTCCAGAGACACAAGTGCTCAGCATCCATCTCCATTCGTGACAGCACATCCAGCATCCCCGAGAAAGAGGCCGTGCATTATTCCTGCAGTGTGCAATCTCAGCAAGGCATTTCTGAGTGGAATAGGAGATTGAATAGGAAACGAGAGACTCCCAAACATTACAAAACTCACCACTGTTGCCTTGACTGAAGAAGTTTCAGTTCTACACCTTAAGAATTACAATGCATAAGAGGTCAAGTGTAAAGCAAAATATTCTAAGTACCTATTCACACAGACTATAAAATTCACAACTACAGAAGATGGCAGAAACAGGTAAGAGTGGTAGTCGATAAATACCAGGCACCAGCTAGAGTCTGCCTAAAGATAGCATGCACAGTCTTGAGTATGTAATTTAAATAGGAGTCTACATCACGTTCATTAACTGCAAAGATATCTTCCCAACCATGGGGTTGGGACACAGATGTGCCTGTGGGACTGTGCATTATTACAGAGAAAGCAATTATCTGCCTTAATTCATGTAGACCCTACCTCCACAAATGTGAAAAAGTATTTGCATTATTCTTTAAAAAATTTTCACTCATGAACAAAAAGGTTGCATGTAAAATAAGTGAAAAAACAAAAGAGTGATCCCGCGTGATCCTTCTCTTAGATTCACCTCCATAGGAGCCAAATGAAAAAGTGTAGTTATATATAAGTGAGCATCCAAGAAGGGTAGAAGGACTAAAAGAAAGGTGAGTTGGTACATTCCTTAATAAGATGAAGATGTGATGAACCACAAAGGCACCAGCTTTCTGGCAGTGAGCCTCTGTGTTCTTACAGCAGCACTGCCTCCTAAGATGCGCTGGAGTTTTAAGGGGACCAAGGAGACTTTTCATGTTAGCAAGATTCAGCTAAAATAATTTGGAAGCAACAATAAAGTACCAAATTGTCAGGGCGTCAAGATTTGTGACAGATCAAAGTCTATCCTAAACCAAAATGTGGGACAGGGGACTGCCCCTGTTCTGGCTGGCAACCTCCAAGCATCTGATGCCAGGCAGAAAGTGTGTCTCTGCAAGGTAGGCCATGGCCTCTGAGCAGGCAGGAACACTGCCAAGAAGACTCAGCACTGAGCCACCTTAGCCACAGAGCCAATGCTACTTGGGCTCGTGGATGCTCAGAGAATGCCCACTGACTTGACACCCCCCCTCCATCCCAACTATCAAAACAAGAAGACTCACTCAGAAACAAGGCCATGGCTGGTGTGCAGCACCCAGCCTCTGCATAAAAGGATATTCTAATCCTTGCATATGTGTCAAGGGGGATGCTGACCAAAGAAAAGCCAATAGAAAGACAAAGTTTTATAAGTGTTGACAGTCTTAGGGAAGGTAGCTAGACACCCTGAGAAAAGTAATGCAATTAAAAGTTATTCTCAAAAATTCTGAATGTCCCTGGGGCAATTCTACTTGATAAATATTTACTAAGCAACTTCCATGTGGATAATCCTGTTACCAGTCACAATACAAGCACACACCAAGTTTGACAAGAAACAGTCCCTTTCCTTAGAGAGTCTGCAATGAAGTGACTGAGGGGTCAAACATACGCAAGTAATGAGTATCAAGTAGGCCTTTGGGAAGACAAAGCACCACCAGGTCTGACTTGCAGGCAGGCATGACTGCATTTTCCTAGGAAACGTTTTTGAAAAATGGATAGTATTCAGAGAACCAGACATTGTTTTTTTTTTAAGAGAAGTAAAGAAATAAAAATACTCTCAAGAATGGGACAATTAAGTAGTTAGAGTAGAGAATAAAATATACAGAGGGCACAGAATGACAAGAAAAGTCTAGCTTTGCCAGGGAAATAGGATATAACAATAATAAAAGGTTCACATGCATAAGACATATTTCTAAGGCATATCTGCATTCATAAACAAATCCTATGACATTAATAGAGTGCTCTCCTTATACAGTCAGGAAAGTAAAGATCACAAAAACAGACCTTTCTCTTAAGGTCGCCCTCCTAAGTAGCACTTTTTGGTCCAGCACTCTCTTAAGTGCTCAGTAGCAGAATGTTGGCTGTTCTTACAGACTCATGCACTTATATTTTACAGTGTACAGCATAAATACATATGGCATCATTATTAGCATTGTTATCCTGAGAATCAGTCACACATTTCTCCCTTTTCTGTTTGTAAACAAAGTCTATTCCTGCTAATGCATGTTTCTAATATGTGCTTTGGGTTTTTATTTTATTTTTATTTGTGTGGGGGGGGGTATGCACACATGCAGGTTCCCACAGGCCAGAGGAATATGTTGCATCTCCTGGAGTTGGAGCTACAGACAGATGTGAGTCATCCAACCTGGGTGCTGGGATCCCAACTGGGGCCTCCTCCAGGAACAATAAGTATGCTTAACCACTGAGCCGCCTGTCTATATCTTTCTGCTTTTACCGTTTTGCTGGGATGCTAAGGATCACATCACAGGGTCTCTTATGGACTAACTGTTGTGCCATTGAAAAGCCCTCGGTTTTTTAAGACAGGGAATTAATACACAGCCCTGGCCTCTAACTCTCGATCCTCTGGCCTCAGCTTCCCAGTTGCTGAGACCGAAGGTCATCCACACCAACATGCCCACCTGTTCCCCATTCTAAAGCCTCTGCAAGCTTTACAGGGCACCTTCTCCTGCCACACTCACATGAAATCTAGTGAAACTAACAGTTCCCATGGTGGAAAAAACACGGCGAAGGGTTACTGTATATTTTGCTCACTGTTACATTCAAAATGTCTGTAAGACATTCCCTTGAACAAAATATGATCAATATCTGTTTCCTTGTAAAATAAACTTAATTTATGCAGAGTAAGCCAGAGCAAAACAATGTTTTTTTTGTTTCCTTGTTTATCTACGACTTGAGATGATCCACAGCACTGCTAAAGTAGCTCTGGCAAGATAAACCTAAAAGTTTATCCTAAAAAACCAAAAAACCCAGTAGTGTTAATTTCTGGCCCGTCACTCCCCTACAGTCATCTTAAAATGCCTAAAATGTAAATGATAACAATAACATAATGGTAACATAGGCTGGTGTCCACTGTGACTTTTAGGTTCAACTAGAAATGTCATACACACCTTAACACACCCATAGCTGTTGGAAGGAAAGCAGGTTTCCTGAGACTCCATTTAACATCACGGATTTAGAGTTCTTTTTTATGTTTACTGAGAAAACCACGAGCACCATATGGACTGACTCAGGGATATCCTGCTGGGATGTTACATTTTCTCAGTAATATGCTAAGTGTGCTCTCCTTACAGCAACCCCAAATGCTTTCCTTCCTATTAAAACCATGGCCTGACAACCAATCCTGCCCTCTAGGTGCCCTTCTCCCTTTGCCTTTTCTTCCCTTGACCCTTACACCTACAAAGAGGGGTCCTCCCATGGGAACGGGGGCTTGGGGCAGCAAGCAAGAGGCAACTACAGGTTCCAGATTAGATTGGAAAGGAAGGCCTAAGAGGAGGACCTTCCAGTCCAACATGCCAAGAGCATCTGGATCTACCTCTGCCCGCCAGCCACCCTTAGGCCTGGCAGTTTTCGTTCTGGCTGCTAAAGCTGTGACCCACTTTCATACAGCCATGTGATTCTGAGTCCCCCACATCCACCTTGCATGTGATGAGCTTACTACCTACATCAGAATGAGAGCCACATGAGGCCAGGGAGACACCTGCTCAGCTTTCAGTCACTGCCTTAGGGTTCTTAGCATGTGAGAAGATACTCAAAGTCACCCATTTCCCAGGAGTACCCCAGAACCTGCTTCTTAGTGCCCTCTGCTGAGATAAAGCAGGGCCTAGATGACTTGGGCCATGGTGCCTGCTCTGAGATACCATTTCCTAGTTTTCTCTTCTATTCTACCACCCAGAGGACTTGTTCCTCGGAACATGACATCTTACGGGCATCCTAACTCCTGCAAACCTGTGGTTACAAACTGCTGGAGTCAGACTGAGACATATTGATCTCCCCTCCCCCGGAGCCTGGGTATTTCCTGCTCGAATCACTCAGCAATTAATCATATGTTGCCGTGAGACATCTGCGGCTTCACTTTGCCATTTTAGTGGCTCTTTGTTCCCGGCTGGCCAATCCACTTGACATACAAAGGTTGGGGAGATTCCATGTCTGTGTTTTTCATGTGTTAATACAAACTTGGCCTTAAAGACATGGATAGATCTGCAGACTCCTGATCTAAACCGAATGGTGTAGAATGATTCCTCTTTGATAACCGTACAAGGAAACCCTGCAGATAACACAATGGGCAAACTAAATCTGGACAAAAGAAAGGCAAAAGACAAGTTGTCTGGGATGCTGGGATGGGGGTAGGGAGCGCAGTAGGTTTCTTATGCTTGCCCAGAAAACAGAACAAGGCAATCAAGACCTGGCATTCTGAAACCCACAATCTATAGCAATAGGGTATGGACATCCTAGATAGGGATATCCCTTCTATAGCCTGGGAAAGAATCCCAGGTCAACACCAGAACCATAAGAGGCATGGATCAATAATCACTTGACTGACAAAAAACAGTGAGAAGAGAGAGATCAGCATCAAAACACTATAGCAGGTGGAGTCAGCCACTAGCAATGCTTGACCTAGCAATGCTTGTCTTGTCCACCAGGCTTGAGCTACCACACAGCAGCTAGGCACCAAAGAAGGGAATCACCGCCACATCCAACTCAGAAAACATTTCTGATTCACCTCCTCCCACACACTGAGACCTCACTTGTCCCATCCGGAGGTACTAGTGGGACGAGCCTGGGAAACTCCTTCCTCCTCTGTTGACTGAATTTTCTGTTCTTCCCGGTTCCTGCAATCATTAAGTCCCAAAGAAATCACACAGAGGTCTACATTAGTTATAAACTGATTGGCCCACTAGCTCAGGCTTCTTATTAACTCTTATAACTTATATTAACCCATTATTCTTATCTGTGTTTGCTACATGGCTCAGTACCTTTTTCAGCGAGGCAGTCACATCTTGCTTCTCTGGTCAGGTCAGGACTGCAGAGGAATTGGCTTCCTCAGTCCCAGAATTCTTCTGTTCTCATTGGCCTGCCTCTACTTCCTGTCTGGTTGTCCCGCCTATACTGGCCAATAGGTGTTTATTTCAAATATAATTGACAGAATACAGATAATTTTCCCACACCACTCCTTCACAAGCGGTGGCATGAGATAACCCAAGCAAGCTACCAAAAGAGCATTAAAAAGAGAGAACCTATTTCTGTAACAACCAGAATGTCAAAATAATGATTTTTTTTTTAAAGATTACCAAGAATGAAGAAACCCAAACTTAGTGACAATCAAAGGACATTAACACTGAGGTGATCAGATACCGAACTATCAGAAAAGGGCTTTTAAAGCTAGCATCATAAAAATACTTCAGCAGGAGTCAAAGAGATGGCTCAAAAGCACACACCGCTCTTACAGAGGACCAAAGTATGTTTCCCAGCGTCCATGTCAGGTGGCTCACAATAGCCTGTAACTCCAGCTCCAAGGAGTCCTTGTAGACTTCTTCTGGCTTCTGTAAGCACTGCACTTACCTGCACAAACCCCACACAGGCACGCACATACACATGATTTTTTTTTTAAAAAAAAACCTCGAAAAGCACACTTCAGTAATGAATTATTTAAAAGTGTCTCTTCAAACAAATGGAAAAAAGAAAATCTCAACAAAAATAGAAGTTATAAGGATAAGCAAAATTAAAGCTGCACAATTAGAAAAATGGGGTAATGAACTCCAAGCTACTGGGTCAGTGCAACATCAACACTTCAGCAGATTATGTATTTTTTCACACACCAACACAAACTGAGACCCAAAGTCATTTTGAACTTGCCTGTGGATCTGTGTTCTACACAGAGCGGTGGAGAATCATGTCCCCCAACTCTTCTTGCAAGGACTGAAGACATATCAATCGATTTCACTTAACCTGAGCAACAGAGAAAGCAACCTACAGAAAGAAGTGCACAGAGCCTTACAGATCTATGGGATAATGTGAGAAGGATTCGTTTTTAAAATCATTTGCATGCCAGAAGGGAAGAGAAAGTATAGATAAAAAAGGATTTACTTAGCAACTCTACCTAAAGAACTACAGGCAATTAAAGAATCGGGAGAAACGATTCTCCCCAGGAAAGAACACACTAAGGAATTATCCAATACCAAGTGGACAGATTTGAAAACCAATACACAATGTTCGTGTGTAATGTTATACAGACTAGGCAAGTTATACAGATGTATTTAGGAACACACACATATATACATATATACATGTAAAAATGATTGTTGAAAAAGAGGTCAAGATTTTGAAAGAAAACTTGGAGTGATATGTAGGAGGCTTTGAGGGAGAAAAGGAAAGGGGACTATGATGTAAAAATAACATAATTTCAAGAAATAAAGAAAATAATTTATAAAATAAAATGAAGATTCATAATAACAATTAAAATAATATAATGATGATGTCTGGAAACTTATATCACTTTGTGAAATCTATAACTCCCTGTATTGATCAAACTAAGTAAATTACTAAAACAGGTAAATCGCTCAAAAATCTACAGCAAGATTCACCATAATTAAAGTTTTCAACCCAAGGGCTGAACAAAAATCCTTGAAAGACATTAAAAAGAAAAGTTGCTTCACAACAAGGGAATGGGCACTTCCCACAAACGCAGTTCTCATCTGGAACATGGCAGAGGGGAAGAGGAGGCAGGACAGGTTTCAAACACACCTGTCAACTGGGAAGTCTGTATCTGGTGACAGCATCTTTTAAAAACAAGGACAAATAAAGACGCTCGTAGATGACGACGAAGCAAAGCAGCAGAAGCAAAGCTGCCCGTAAAGAATGGCTACAAGAGGTTCTCTTTGTAAAAGGAGCAGCAGAATAAATTAAACTGATCATTGCTGTGGCATAAGCTATTCAACTCCGTAGAGCATGACTGCTTCTGGGGGGGATGTCACCAGGGCTTCGGGGTGCCTACCTTTAATGGCAGCACTTCAGAGGAAGAAGCAGGCAGATCTCTGTGAGCTGCAGGCCAGGGTGATCTACATAATGTATTCCAGCTAGCCAGGGCTACAGAGTGAGACCTTGTCTCAAAAATAAAACAAAATAAGCCAATTCACCCCAGATGAAGAAGGTATCTACAGACCAAAGAAAACATTCCATCTAAGTCTAGCTTGGTGAAACAGCAAATTTGGGGGATTATATACAGAAGCACCAGTGGGTCAAATAGGAAATGCCCTGGGAATACATAATTATATCACTGAAAAATCTAACTTGAAATGTTGAGTGACCACAAGCTGTACCACTGAGGAGATCCCCTGGGAGACATATGGATGCTAAATTACCATAGAGCCGCAAGTCCCCCTTCAAGCTTCCACATCCTATATAACCTCAAGTAGAGAGGTGTTTCCTGAGTACCTCAGGAAGGATCCTTAGCCCCATGAGCTCTGTGAGACTTGGAAAACTCCCCTTCCTTCCACAAGAGAATGTTCATAGGCCTTATGTTGCAAGAGTCTTGTGAAGGGGATCATATTAATAAGCGAATCTCATGAAGATCTCATGTTAGTGACCACTGCTATTTTGACATAAATGGTCATTGTCAGCCTGGAGGAAGAATTATACACCACCATGTGATATGGGACACAATGTATAAAGGACAAATAGTTGAAACCGTGCTATAAGAAAGGGGAGAGATACTTGAATGATAGCAAGGTGTCTATAGGCTTCCTAAAGAAGGAGAATGATGACATTGGGATGGAAATATGTGTGTCTGTGTATTGGATTAATAACTAATACACTAAGAAAGTTACACAAAGAAAAATTCTTCAAAAAAACCCTAGTCTAATTATTAAATGTGGAATCATTCTTAAATCTCCAAAGAACTTTTAAAAAAGAGAAATGAAAATTAGAAACTTCTAGAAAACAGTAGAACCAGTGACTCAATGATGAATGTACATGTAAATGAAAAAATAGGACACAGAGATTTTCACACTGGATAAAGTAACATGATCAATTTCCTACTGCAAAAACTGGTAGTATTTTAAACATACTACCATGCAGAAATGGAAAACAGGAGGCCACCAGGAGATCTCCCATGCAAAGATAGGCTTCCTACAATGCAGAGGTGGCTTCTCAGTATGAGATAGAAGAAGTTTGGTAAAGAAAGCTCTACAAAGAGGAATACTACATAATTACAAAGGGACAGCAGTGTAACTATACACATCAAGCAACAGAGTTTAAAACGCATGAAGCAAAATGGAAAGCACTAAAGCAGAAAGAGACAAATCAACAATTATAGCTGGGGGTTGCAGTGCCCTGCCTTCAATAGTAGAACTGCGAGACAATGTCTGAAGCTAGGCGAGAAATGCAGTCAACCAACAAGACTAAACTGGCATACTTTAAGAAAATTCTACTCAGCAACAATATAACCAATCTTTCACGTGTCCGTGGAATAGTCATCAAGGTATAGTATATTTTGTACCATCAATCAAATTTCTACACACTTAAAACAAGTAAAATTATTTGGGGTATAGTCTCTCGACCAGAGGTTCTCAACCCATGGGTCACAACTCCTTTGTGGTCAACAGACCCTTTCAAAAGGGGTCTCCATATCAGATACCCTATATATCAGACATCTACAGGATTCAGAGCAGTAACAAAATCACACTTATGAAGTAGCAACAAAACTAATTTAGTGGTTTGGGGTCACCACAACATGAGGAATTGTATCAAGGCGTCACAGTCTTCGAAAGTTGAGAACCACTGCTCTAGACTATCACGGACTAAAACAAGAAACCGACAGCACAAAGACAATAGGGCTATCTCCAGACACTCAAAGATTAAATGCACCCTTTTACACACTTCAAGAATACTTTAAGAAGAAATTACAGAGTAAAAACCACTTTTTTTTTGAAGACATAAAGAATCAAAATATGCAGCACGTAGCTGAAGAAATGAAGAAAAAGGCACAGGACGAAACGCACCCAGGAAAAGGCCTCAGTGTGAGATGCACACATCCTCTACAACACAGCAGCACATTAAATCCAGCAGACCTGGCCGTGCAGAAAAAGAGCAGCACGCAAGGACAACAGGGAACGCTTTGGTGTCGGTGCCAGAGTCTTGGTTCTGACATGTACAGCAAGATGTCAGCACTGTAGGAAAACGGGACAAGGCTACACAGGAAATCTGTGTATTGTTTTACAGCTGTGTGTATAACTGTAGTGATGTCAAAATATAAAATTTAATTAAAATGTCTGTGGACGCTGAATGTAACTCAATTCAACCATCAATTTTTATTCAATCCCGTGAAGGAATGAAACTGTCATGGCTGTCTGTATGCCTTTAGTATGACTCTCTAAAACTAGAGCTTGAGATTGTTCTCTGAGATTCAGCAAAGTGAATGAAAGATAAACTACAAAAAAATCAACTTTCCAGGAAGAACGATGATTGCTAGACATACAAGCACTCCAGAAACTGAGGCAGGGAGATTGCCGGAAGTTCACGGCTGGCTTGTGCTACATACTAAACTCCAGGTCAGTATGGGCTACAAAGTAAGGCCCTATCTTACAACAAAACAAAAGCCCCACGGACAATGTAGAATGGCAGAGAGTAGAATCAATAAAAAGTCAACAGAGTTTTAGAGTTATTGATAGGTCTTTATCATGATGCTCATGTAGAAGATAATTGATCTTGATTTAAATAACTTTATTAAGACAAATATGAAAGTAGAAAAAAGGAAACAGATTAACAGTCCGCTATGGAAAATTGATTATGGAAAGAATTAAATTAGTTTAATGATGTTCCCTCAGGAACTTTATGAAAATTAATTCATGCTGGGCCAATTCTGATCAAAATATTTATATTTATATTAATAAACTCAGAGTCAAAATATTCTTTTTCCCAACGACATTACTGAGTTTCTCACACTGACTAAACACAACCACGCCTTCCAGCACACACCCTGACTTTGCCTCTCTCCAGCTTTTCACTTGTTTTTCTCCATACAACACCATCACCCATCCCCAGGGCTCCATTCTCCGTCCACTTCGTTTCTACACTTTTAAGATTCATTTTCATGGTTTAGATTATGTAAATGTGTGTGTGTGTGTGTGTGCTATGAATAGTTGTGAGACACCTGATAGAGACTTGGGAACAGAAGTCAGGTCATCTACAAGCACAGGAGGTGGCCTTATCCACAGAGCAATCTCTTCAGCCCCCCTTTTTGACACAGGATCTTACACAGTCTAAGCTAGCCTCTAATTCCTGATCCTCCTGCTTCCACTCCCAGTTGTGTTCCCCTGCTGGATGTCCTTAAGTTCTGTCTTCTTCCTCCAGCTCCCTATTTCCTCCCTTCTCCTGCCTTCTCCACCATCACTCTTCAATGCGGATGGGCTGAACTGCACACACATCTTGTCGCCACGGTTACCCTGCAGACCAGCACTGTTTCTGACGCCTGCTGGACTCTTCCCACAAGAACTCCTTCCAAAACTGGACCTTGTGTCATTTCCCCGTTTTATCAGGTGCAGTGGTGTGCAGGGGCTGGTTCAAACCAGCTTATGAACCGATGACGAACACCTCAGCTCAGCTCCCCATTCAGTCATACTGCCATTCCCATAGTAGACTCAGATGGCTTTGATAGGTGTTTAGACCATGGAAGCTGCTAGACATGGCAAAGCAGAAAGCAGAGCCCACTTCTCAGAGATGAAATTACGCCACCACTTTTAAGGTACCACCATCCTCAGATTATGCAGGAGAAGCTTTTACACCCCAAGCTTTGTCACTCCACTAAGTCTGACCCCACACATTCAAGTAATTACCATGCTAGTTGAGTTCTGCTTCTGGAATATCCCCCATGTCCTCCACTTTCTCTCCAGACTCCTAGTTCAACCTACCAGCAGTGCTTGCCATGACTATGTTAAAGGTTCCTGACCTCATCTCTCCCTTTAAATGCACCATTATGTGGTAATGGTTCACCATTTTCTAAGGAAATCAAGTACTAAATCTTTAGCTACAGTAATCGTTAGTTCACCAAACTAACTCACGCATTTACTTTAGTCTGTCTAAGACTTGGGCATTGTATTCCTTAATCTCTAATGCTCTACCTTCGTTCTCTCCTAGAGACCCATTCAGCTCAGAAGCTCCTTTCCCGATCCCGTACCAAGAATGGACTGGTCCTTCCTTCCTGCCAACATAGCCTTTGACAGCATCACTATTGTGTTCTTCTGGCCTTATGCTTCAGTGTCTCACATATGCCAAGCTCAGCAAGCAATTAGCTTCATTTCCATCAGTTTTTAGAACCTGCTTTGCCCTTAAGTGATGGAGATTCTGTTTTTCTTTCAACCATGTATTTTCTTCATTTTGCTTCCCTAACTCAATTTAATTATCCCCAAACCAAAAGCATTTAAGACTTAAGAATGCCTACTCTCTGACACAATCATGCAAGATGAAAGGATATTTAACCTCAGGCTGGGTGCTCCAACTGCCTGCAATTAAAGCACTCTATCTCCCTCATTCTCCCCACACACTTGGGCTGACTCTATGATTAAAAAAGAAAACGATTTCATTACAGATAATTTAGTTGACATTTTTGCTTTGGTACAACTTGAAGTTGAGATGGCTTCCACTGCCACAAAATAATTTAGCATGCAGTAGCATCAAGCAACACAAAGCAAAAGTGCCTTTAACACACATGAGTCATGGGTAAAACAAGATGTGAGCCACAGGGAGGTAGGAGGATTTGTCATAAAATACCTGTGGGAAGCCACAGCAGCTTGGGGCAGGGAGGAATGTCCTCTGCCTGTTGCCCTTAGCTCTTGACTTTTACCTCCTCCTCCTTCTCTTTGTTCCCCACCCCCTTCCAAAGCAGCCAAAGCCATACCTTCTTGGTTATGTCCAGAAATGGAGCAGTGTGTTGCTGCTTGACAAAGAAGCTGAAGGGTGTGTGGGAGCAGAGAGCACACAGCATGCTATGGAGTGGGAAGGAGTCAACTGACCTCTGCCCCCACTCCTGCAGTCTCTGCATGCGCCCAGGAGCAGCCTGGAAGAGTGGGGGAGCAGATTCTGCTTCCAGCTGTCCTCCGCAGGAGTCCAGGAGGGGAAAGAAGTCAGGGAACAGACTGCTGCTTTCTACTCTGCTCTGTGGGAGTCAATAAGGGGCAAGGAGTGGGGAAGCACACTTCTAGTTTTTGCTCCCCCCCCAATTTCATGCTGCTTTGGTACAAAAAGAGGGAGTTAACCCAAGCACCCCCTCAGGTGTGCACTCAGTCAGCTTCATTCATGACTTTCCCAGGTGTCCAACCACAAAGTTTCTCTATTTACACCTTCAAAGACAACACCCACACTTGTCTTTTCTGATGACTGGTGCCCTGAGTTGACCTTGTAGAAGAGGTACTAATTAGTAGAAAGGTCCATGTTTAGGCATCTCTTGCATAAAGGCTTAAACTTCCTTGTCTATGGAGACACCGTTTACTTATTTCTTCTCTTTAGACTTTCAGTTTTTCTTGATTCTTAATAAAGTTATTACACACATTTACAGGGCATGGTATATTTCAGTCCATGTAAACAATGTGTACTGATCAGATCTGGCGAGCGGCATATGATCACCTCAGACACTTATAATTTCCTTGTGTCCAAAGCATTCAAAATCTTCTCTACTTACTTTCAAATATGCAATTAATTCTTGTCAAACATAGTTACCTATTCTGCTGTAAAACACGAGGAGGTAGGTATTCCTTGTAGCCAACAGTCCTCTGCATTTGCTAACCATCCTCTGTTTCACCACAACCCTCCCAGGGAAATGACAACATAAGTAGTTAGGCTTCTGAATATAAATGAGAACACACAGGGTCTGTCTCTCGGTGACTGATTCATTTAACTTACCAATGACAAGTTATTAGTTTAAAAATGTGAGCCACTTCGACCAACCCATGCAAATACAAATGAAGATGAAGAAAAACTTGCCAATTCAAATAATAATTCTAAGTGTGCCTATCTATTATATTTTGTAATTAGGTTCTTTGAGATTTTATAAAGAATTGCCACACTAGTACCACACATTTGTATAGTGTTAAGAACACAGGCATCTAAAGTTATGAGCTACCTACCCCAGAGTCTAATAGCTGTCTTTGTAGCACTCTAGACACAGCCTGAGAGGAAACATAATGTGTTCAAATGGTGCTGTTCTCTAAGTTGTAAAGAACTCTTCCGATAAGCGACTGGCATGAAAAGATGCTTTTCTTTTGGACATTCACTCTATGGCTGACAGAAAACTGATGTTGTCCTCCTGCAGTTCCAAAGAAAGAAGTGTCCCCGCTGTCTTCTGCAGAACTGCTCTCACCTGTGACCCTGACATAGCCATTTTCTCCTCTGTCCTTTCAATTCTCCCCAGATGCTTCCTCCCCTTCCCTAGAGCTTGGAAACGCGCCAGTGATCATCCCACCTCTGTTCCTGTCTTCACAGTCTCCCCCAGGCCTCCATCCCTTCCTCTCCATACTCACCTCTCTTTTCTTCACCACAAACCTTGCTTTACAATGAAAATATCCCCCAAACTGGTGGTGCATGTCTATAATCCCAACACTTGGGAGGTGGAACCTGGAGGATCAGGAGTTTAAGGCTGGCTTTGGCTACATGAGACCCTAGACACACACACACACACAAATCATGCTTCATCATTACCTACCCCCATCACTACTTTTAAATCCTTTTCACAGGCTTAGATTCTCACAATAAATAGCCCATGTTTTGACAAGCAGGCATCATTGGACACTGCTCACCCTGACCATCTCTTCTATATTCTCTTCTTCCTCCACTCCCAAATACTGCTTATCTACCTTATCCTGATCCAGGGTACCCAGTGTCACTTCTCCCAGTAAAGAAGTATTTTTACTTTCCTATTTTTCTTGCTCTAAAGAATTACCTTCTGGAAGAGACCACTGAACATTTGGATGGTCTTATGATTATCTCTAGGACCTTTGTCTATAACACCTAAATGCTTCCTTTGGTTTTCCACTTAAGATTTTCTACTAATGCAGCTTCTGCATTCTCATGAGCAACATCACACACACTTCCTAAATTTCCTAAACATTTGCATTTACATTATTCAAGACAAAGGACATGCTCACTTTGGCCAGGGAAGTTGTTACAATGATCAAATGGCTTTAAAGGTAGCTGGGTACAGTGGTATGCCCCGTGACTCCATCACTCAGGAGGCTAAGGCTGGAGAACTGCAAGTCTGAGACCTGCCCGGGCTACATAGGAAGACTCTATCTCGGTCAGTCAATCAAAGCTCTAAACGGCTACAAATGCATAAAGCATTGCTCTGCTCTTCCCTATCATCCTCATGACAGTAAACACCTCTTTCCAGGACTATGTCACAGGATCGAAAAACCAGGTCTCCACTTTCTTCCCCCTCACGTCCACTAGCTGTTGAGGCTTTAGATACCCCTCTCCTCTGAGATGTCACAGGGTGCATCCTCTCCTGTCTAGTTCATCTTTGCTCAGATTCCCACCCATCAGTACTTCCTTTGGCAAGAGTTTCTTACATCAGTCAGTCCTCATTTCTTCCTCCTTTCTCTGCTTCCCCTAGAACAATCTTACAAAACATGATTTCTTCCACATTTCTTTCCATTTATAAACCAACGATGGTTCCCCCTGTGTCTAGGGAAATACCAAAATCCTTCTCATTTTTTAAATTCTCCATAACATAACCATTTCTCTCCAGTTAAAAGACTCGTCATATCTCCCCTCCTGGTTACAAGCGTCTTGAAAAAATTATGTATGCATATACATATATATACATATATGCATGTACACATATGCATATAGATATATGTGTATACATTCAAGTGTGTATTATGTTTATATATACAGTGTAAACATATATTTGATCATATATGTTTAAAACATGTTAAATGTATGTTAAACATATTTTTGTATAATTCATACTGTGTAGTCCTCTGTTGACTGAACACATAATGTTTGATCCATTGTGTACTGAAAACTGGAACCTGGATAATACAATCATAAAATATAATCTAAAGGTCATTTTGAGTTAAAGAGTAAGTCATCATATAGCCCACACCGCCAAGCAGACCCAAGGCAAGACCAAAATATAAGTAACAAAAGTCAGTGTATTCCTTGGAGGTTTTAAAGCAGTATGAATGATCTGGAAAATACACTGAAATCCAGCTACAGGAACTTTATGGTCAAAATAAAAAAGAAAAGAAAGATTCATATTGATTTCCACTGTATAAACCACAAGCAAGGAACCATAGGAATTTGACACATTCATGCACATTCAAAAAAGAAGTGGCCTAATTCCATCACTGGATCCCACCATGACATGGTCCTTCCCAGTGACAGAGAAATCTTCCAGTCCAGGTCTAGTGACCAGATACCAGATGGGCAATGGCTCCAACAGGAGGAGACTATAATCATGGCATAAACTCTGGCACTGAAGCCAATGACTGTTTAATGAATAGGCCATGAGGTCAGACCTCTTTAGGTTTGGGAGATACAGAGGTCATCTTCTAGATCCTCAAGGTCACAAGGAAGCCAAAAGACCTATTTAGTCAAAAAGAATTGAGGCACCAGCCAATGCAAGATAACTGATTACATTCAGAATGGCTAAAGTTAGTGCAACTCTTGATTTATGAAAGCCTCAGGCAATGTCCATCTCCCTTGTCTGGTGTACACTGGGCAAGCCCTGTGGGAATCACAGTGTGGGTGTGTGAGATGCTATCGAGAGAATTCAGAAAAGTCCAAAAGAGTGACACCATTCACAGAAAGTTGTAGAATAGCATTAATCTGCTCTTCCAGATTATACCTTGATTAGTTCATTCATTCATTTGACATATGATTATTCTCCTTCTGCAGCATACTAGGAAGTTTTACGTGCTGAGCACAGAAAGTAATTAAAACAGACTCACCATTTTATTCATAGAGAAGTCAAGCAACAGACTTGCCTATGGATAAGGTAACTGTAGATAGTGCTACATAACAGGAAGTTTATGATACAGTAGAAACAATGAAGGACAGGTATAGGGTGGACAGACAGACGGACAGACAGTCAGACAAGAAAAAGATAAGGATAGTTACCTGGAGGTAAGGGCCACCTTTCAGATACTGTGACCACTGCTGCCCAGTAAAACTACTAAACTGCTGTTAATTCTGGCACCACCAGGACAAAGAAATGCCTCAATGTGTACCTGTAGCCATGCAAGCCATACTCCCTTAGAGGACAGAATGCCTTTGATATATGCCATCTTACCAGAAATGTCTTAAAACTGTACATGATATTTTGAATGTGTATCCTAGTGTACCATTTCCAATTTCCAAAACATTTAGATTCACAAGCCCCTCCGCTCTTCCAGAAGCACTCAGCATACATAAAGATATTCTTCTCAGTTCTATCTGGCAACAACCACCACACTAGCTGTGGTCATGCATCTTTTTGTTATAGCACAGTTGTGCCTAAAATCACTCATTAGGCAAATCAATTCTTCATTAAGATTACACTTGAGCAAAGTGTGTCAGATTTCGGTCGTAATAACAAAACACCCTAGATAACCAACTTATAAAGAGAAAAGATTTATTTTCATTCAACTTTTAGAAGCTCAGTCCATAAGCAGCTGTCCCCATTGCTCTGAGCCTGTGATATAATAGCCCATCATGGCAGGAATGTATGAACAAACAAAAACCACTGACAGCTGGGAACCAGAGCAACTAGTCACTAGCCCTTTCAATGGCTCGGCTCTGATGAATTACAGACCTTCCACAATGGGTTTTGAGACATGGTTTCTTTGCATAGCCCTGGCTGTTCTGGAACTCACTCTGTAGACCAGGCTGCCCTTGGACTCACAGAGATCCACCTGCCTCTGACTCCTGAGTGCTGGGATTTAAGATGTGTGCCACCACAGACCAGCAGATACCCTATATCTTAAAGGTCCCACTGCCTCTCAAGAGTCATAGTCTAGAAGGCAAGTCTTCAAAATACAGGACTTGAGAAGACATTCAGCGTTGACACTGAGGAAGCAGAGAGGAAGCACCACATCCAAGATTCCTACTTTCCTTAAGGGTTTAAGCGCAGTGGAAATAGAAGCAGATGACCAAGTTCTTTCACAGACTCTGCCACTACTATCTATATTAATTATGAATACTTCATGACTATTTTTCACCAATAGGCTCAGCCATCCACCTACAATGGATGACTTTAGTCTTATGTTTTATGCATAGAGGAGACAAAGTCACTTAAAATTGACCCAAATCTTCCTCAAGTTTGATGGTCCTCTATCTGTACAGAAGAGAAGTATGGTTAGAAATTCAGTGGCAATGAAATAATTCTTACTGTTTCAATGTGGGTTTTTTAAAACTGCACAGCATGAGCCCTAACTGCCTGATTCTCATTCACAATGTTTTCCCTTTTCTAGGTAGATTTTGGGATGGGGGTTGTATTGTGATTTGCTTCAAAACAGTTCTTTTGTAGGAAACGCCTGATATGGATCCAGGTATTTTTACATGCATTCTGTCCCCGCAGCTATTGTTTTAATTAGTTTGCCTGCTTGGCAGCTGGCCCTATGTGGTGGGCTGCTCTGGGGCACAGGTGTCTGCAGAGGGTTCCTCTTCTGGAACACAGGATGTAATGAGCCATTTCAGTAATAAGAGTCCTGTATCAAGCCAGAATCCTGAGGACTGAAGAAGCCCCAGGCACTGGAATTGCTCATGAATTTCTAAAAGTGCCTTCTGAATTTGCATTTAAACATAAGTCCCCAAAAAGAACTATTTGACCTGTGATTGTCTGACCTGGGGGTGGGGTGATGAGGGAGGATAGAGTACTTTGAATATTGAATATGTACAAATTACAATAATACAGAAGGAGTCGAGTCAAATGTATGGCCATGTAAAATGCCTATGTCTTCTTGCAACACCTACTATAAAAAAAAAAAAGCTTGTTTTCTTTTTTTCCCTTAAGCAAAAAATGTGATAGGGAAAAAAATTGAGTTAAACGAATCTTTCTAATTCCTATTTGATTAAAACTCTGATTATTCCTCATCTTCCTGCTACCTAGGCATCAGAAACCTTTGCGAGAGCCGGGATTAGTTGGTGCCTAGCGACTTCATACAATGGATTGAAACCAATCTAATTTAACACCTGTGTGCTCATCAATAAGCGCACTCAAGCACAAAAGTGAGCACAGTGTTGAGCGATTTTGACACTGACTGCATGACAACTGCAGATTCTGTATCCAAACACTCCCAGACAAGAAGCTAATTGCAGTGATGAAAGGCACACCACTGAAAGCATGAGTAATCACTACCAGGATCCACAGACAACCTGTTCTTCACTAGCGGGGTGCTGCTACCACGCTTCTCTAAAAGCTGCCTCGATCTGTCCCACAACCATTTGTCTCTCCAATTAACGAAATATGTAAATGTTTCCCCATTAATGTATCTGAGATGGTCAAAGTTCTTTTGTGGGCACACACACTTAGTTCAGCAGTCAAGTAGGAAATGAACACAAATGTCGACGTCTGTCATCACACCGAGAGAAGAAAGGCTAATTCATGAGATCTCGCTGACTCTCCTCTCTCCCCAGCACACCCTCGGTTCTTGTGAAACAGAAACACTGTCTCCCTGGGTTGTGCCACATGTAATAAACTATCAGAGCAATTGGTGAGTAGGACTGCACCAAGATGCAACCCCGGGTCTGTGCCTAGAAGACAAGTCAAGCTAGTGGTAGTTAATAACTCACGTGCTGAAACCCTACAGCTCCATCACCACAGGAACAGTAGGAGTTTCCACCTGCAATAATCAGTATGTGTGGACCAACACGGAGGCCTGCAGGAATAACAAGCATGCAGAGACAGTCATATTAACCTATTCACATGTCAGGATGACTTTCTGTTTCACCATGATTCTTTAGATCTTTGTTCCTGATGGCAAATATAAAACAGTAAGTAAGCACACGGCTGACCTGAAGTTGGAAACTACCAAGGGCCACAGAATCACTGATATCTTATTTCTTACCACAGTGAATGAGTGTAGAATTAAATATATTGAAAACAGACAAAACAAAACACATGAAGTAGAGAAAACCTGGCAGTCTATCAAAAATCACCCAACTATCTGAACAAAATTTTCTACTCATTATTTGTTAAATGCTGACAGTGAGAAAGTCTTCTGACTTCAAGTCTGTGGGAGTAGCCTTTTATGCATGAGCACGTAAATTTGTATACAGACTAAATACCAGCAAATGAAATAGCTTCCTATGGCATTTGGCTATCTGAGTGAAAGTATAATGAAAAGCTGTCTAGAAAAGGGATTTTCCTATGAGCTACATGCATGCCTATGTTAGAAAACAGGGGCTATGCACATGGGCCCAGTCTGTAAAATACTTTCCTTGCAAGCATGAGGAGCTGAGTTTGATTCTCATGTCCTAATGCTAGCCCAAATATCTCAGTACATTATCTCAGTGCTGGCTCAGAGGTAAAGTGAGGAGGTCTCTGAGCCTTGCTGGGCAAGTACCTCAACTTGCTTAGCAAGTCTTCGGTCAATGAGAAACCTGATCTCAAAAAGCAAGGTGGACAGACAGCTCCTGAGGAACAAAAGCCAAGACTATCCTCTGGCCTGTTCACACTTGCATGCATACCCACACACATGTGCACAAGCACACACATGTACATACACACAGATTCATTCTTTTTCTCTCTCTCTCTCTCTCTCTCTCTCTCTCTCTCTCTCTCCTTCTCTCTCAAAGTTAGAAAACAGATGCCAAAGCATCATTAACTGATAAGGAAACCCAGAATGCTGACAGGCTGGCCTTGCCTCACCTACATACCTAGCTAGTATCTGAGCTGCTTTTCTGCATTGTGAGGAGGAGGCTAAAGCCAACTCCAGTCAAGATTAAATTCGATCAGCTATCATGAAATTCTGGTGGGAATACCTCAAAGATGAAAAAGCATTTCCAATTTAAATTAAATCCAATTTCCAATTAAGTCACAGAGAATTATGCCTTCAATAAGAAACTGTTTTACTTTGTCCCTTTATGACAAGACAGACTCACTTTTTGCTTTGTGGACACAAATTAAGAGTTTTATACAAAATGATTAATCTCCACCTCTGATTAAAATAAAATGCCTCCTAGCTTAGGTTTGGGAATTTAATTCTGAGGTCTAAGTACTCAATGGAATCCTACAGAGAAGTTCCTAAATGTGTGTGTGTGTGTGTGTGTGTGTGTGTGTGTGTGTTTCTAAGTTCTTCATATTTTATCAGGTTTTCAAATGGGGCTCTTCCAGATAGAGCTGAGGTTCTGGTAAAATTAAGGAGCCCTTACTCTAGAGTGCTTCTCACAGTGTTCCCTAAATCTCCAAATTTCACATAACTGCTTTTTGAATTCACAAAGAATATCTACACACACACACACACACACACACACACACACACATACACACACACACACACACACACGGTGCACTCTGGCTCCTGCCAGAAGGGACCAGGCAGAGAAACAAGATTCTGCAGGGGTGGCAATGCAATGGCAAAGCTTTCGACTTCAATCCAGGCAGGGCGAACTTCAGTGTTATCTCAGAGAAACAGTTATTATTTGCTTGCCTCCCCCTTATTTTTCCCCTTAAAAAGAAAAGCCTCATATCTACCAAATTTGAATTACACTAGCTAGCTTTTTCTTTTGAATGCGAGTGGCTACTGAAATCATTCCTCCTGGGGAAAAGAAGAAGCTGAAGGTCACCACTAAATTGGCTTTAAGATACAGGAAGGTTTCAGAGAGGCGTTAACCAACAAAATGAATGGGCTCTGAACTAAAGTATGAGGAACTTGAACATATGCTAAATTACCAACATAGTGGATGATACTAAAGGATCTTCTTAAGGGATTTTAAAAACAGGAACTAGGCAAAATGGTTCCCAATTCTGTGGGAAGTGTGCACTATTAGACAACAAGCTGTAACAACACGGTGAGACACCTATCTCAAAAACAAGACCAAAAACAAAACAACAAAACAAAACTCCTGGGCTAGACCTAGTACTGGGACTGGCTTAAAGATGTTTCACCATCCATAGTTCCCTCCTGGCCAGCAATACAAGGGCACACATAACTGGCAAGACAGAGGATCCTCTCCCCGGACAAGCAATAGGTACATGTACATGCACTTGGGAAGTGCACTAACTGCTAAATATTGTTTTTTCACCAAACTCATGTGTTGGAACCTAACCTTTCAAAGTGTCAGCATGAGGACAGGGGACATTTGGAGATGACCAGATTATAAAGGAAGTTGTCCTGCATGGGGTTAGAACTGGTAACAGAGGCACGAGACACCAAATCTGCCAGGACCTTCATCTTGGACTTCTCAACTTTCCAAACTGTGAGTGATGTGTTACCTGATGCAACATTCCGGTTTGTGGTATTTCTGCTATACCAGTCCAAACAGACTAAAATAGCAAGTAACATGACTGAGACCAGGAGGCGTAAGAAACAACAAGATGGCCCTCCAACTAGAAGGGACACGTGCAGCATCATGACTGAAGACTACCAAAAACTCAAAAAAAAAAAAAAAAAACGAAGAATGGTACCAAAAGAACCTGTTTCTTTACCAGACAGGGTTGTGTTCCCATTAGTCTCCTCAAAAAGAAGAGGATTGAAAAAGGCAACATCAGCTTGAGATTACCAGAGCCCCAGCACTGCTCTGCATGCAGGAAGTATTCAACACACATGCTTATTGGGCTGCATTTGTTTGAAGGAAAGGGACTGCTGAGAACTAACTCATTTTAGCACCAGGTATCCTGTGAGAGAGGCGTCCTTAGAAAAGCCCTAAGCTCATGGTAGCCATGGAACAAAAGCTGAGTAGGAAGATTTAGGGTCAAGGAAGAGTCACATCAGTGTGATGGAAGGCCATTCGCATCTGTAGGAGCTCTTTGGTCCATTCTCTACCTTTAAAACTTGCTTCTCGGGTACACCATCCTTAGAGTCACCATGTCCTTTCCTGATGCAAATCTGCCAACTGAAGTCCCAGCATTACCAAGAACTTGAATTCCATAAAGCAATAAGCAATGTAGATAAGCAAATCCTGCTCTGGGTCTCAGTGTCTTTATTTCTCTCTATCTACAGTTTTCAACTACTCCTTAGCATAACTGTGTGCCCTTAATTAAATCTAAGTTACCAGACAATTTTTTTTTATGTGAAAACGCATGGTGATGTCTTTGGGTTTATAGCACTATTATTGTTATTGCAAGCTATCCAACTTCAGCTTATTGCATGACTTCAGTTAATAGAGGATTTTGATTTTCATATTCATAGTAGTAACATCATTTACGGAAATAAATGCTGTGCTGTGTTGGGTTCTCTGGGCCGTTTGGCAATCTCACTTCATTCTCAAGGGCGTCCTGGCATGTCCGCCCCAAGAGCCAGAACAGAAGGCACTGATCTTCACAGACACACTGCTAAGAACTCCATGTTTTCTTTCCTTAGTGTATAATACAGGGATACCATGGGGCACAGATGAGCAAGAGGTGGCGATTAGAGACAGGGTGCATCTGAGAAACAGCTATGTCAGAAGGACAAGGGAAATGGTGGTGATTTTCCCATCCTGATATGAGGCTTTTTTTTATTATTATTATTTCAAAGGAGTAACAGACAGATACACCATAAGGAAGAATTTGATTTGTGGCAATTGCTTTTCTTGTCCTGATTCCATTAATGCCAGGTTTGTTGCCCTTAAACTCAGGGCCGAGTATTTCCTTCTTACTTAGGACTCCCTGGACAGTTATTATCTTTATCAATTTTCTTTTACCCACATCGATTCTGCTAAAATTATGTGCCTTTCAGTCACTGCATTTTATTTAACCAAAATATCCTCTGAAACTCATGCCACTGTAGTCAATCTGGGGAACTTGTAAGTCGTAAGAGCTGTTTTTAAACATAAAAGTTATTTCTGGTGATAAAAGTAATTTAGGTTCACTACAAGAAGCAGCTGCTAAAGAACAAAAGGAGCTTAATAAGGCAGAGCGCCACCAACCCAGGCACTCTCTGGTAACAGACAGCATTAGACTACATTCACAAAATTGAAATCATCCTCTATATACTGCTTTATCTATTTACTTTTCATTGAAAACTTATGGAATATTTGCTTATGACATTAAACGTCTTAAAAATTATTCTTTTACTTTTCTTGATTCATTTTATTTTATGTGTTTGAGCATTTTGCCTGTGTGTCTATCTGTGTGCCACACGTGTGCTGGGCATCTGTGGAGGCCTGAAGAGGGCATTGGATCTCCTGGAACTGGAGGGACAGGTAGGCACTGAGAATGAAACCAGGTTCTCTGGAGGAATGGCAAGTGTTTTTAACTGCTGAGTCAGCTCTCCAGCACAATGACATTGAACTTTGTAAAAACCAGGTCACATAGGTATCAGAGATCTTGTCCCGTGCATTAATTACATAACCGTTCTTCCACTCTGTTTATTTTCTTCACCTGTACCCCAATCTGCTCCTCTTACTTTGGATGATTTTACTTTATTTCTGCAACATGATGTGATGAGGCATGACAATGAGATATTAAGTTGGGTGGCTTTATATTAATTTGTCCTATTGTTCTGGATAACTGACATCTTTACATTATTATCTGCTTCAGGCCTTTGACTTTTATCTTTCTTAGATCACTGGATTAAGTAGGGAACAACTTTTCATGTTTTAAAGGATATTAAAAGATGGTCTCTAATTCTTTTTCTGGTTGGGCATTTGTCTTTAATTTGAGAACAATTTTTTAAAGACTTGAACAAGAATGTGTATCTGTATTATTTCTCAACTTAACATTATGTCGTCATTAGAAATTGCTGCAGTACCAGTAACAATCAGACTTATTCTTTATTCTGAGTCTGTGCACTGACTGTTGATCACTCAGACCCTTTTGACTGAAGGCCTCAAAATGATACCTATGAGAAGACAGAATATGCCAGTACTTACCATTTGTCTGTCTGTTTGTTCTTCCCTGTTTAGATGCCAGTGCATGGACACATACATCAAAGCTAGGATCCCAACATAAGGCTCTTCTTCAAATCAAGGAAGTCATGCACGGGTTAGCAAAGGTAAAATGAAACCAAGCTACCACCTTTTGGAATTCGGCTTGAGATTCAAAGGCAATCAAACCAGAAGGAGAAAAATACAATTCAGCTTTAACTTCTAAGTCTCATTCTGATACACTAACTATTGAAAATGTTCCTTATAAACTCTCTAGGTCTTAGGTTCCAATCTCCTTGACATTTAGACCTGGTACACTGAATTTATTGGAACTGTATAAAGAGAAGGAGAAAAAGAAGCAGACTATGAAGAAGGGTATAGGGAGAGGCCTTTAACCAGGTAACACAATGAGAAGGGTGTAGGAGGAGAGGCCTTTAACCGGGTAACAATGACAAGAAAGAAAGACACCCAAGGGAAGAACTCAGACTGAAAACAATACATAAAATCAAGATGGCTGAGGGAAATCTTTTGAATTAAAGACAGGGGAGACTTCAACAGTAGAAGAAACTGAGAACACTCCTGAGTTTCCACTCACTTTGAACTGTCACATACAGGTAAGACCTAAAGCACATAGCATAATATCTTTGCAAAAGGCATAATACTCATATATACATATACAGGCATTCAGGGAAAAACCTACAGTTTAACACAGATGAGAGTCTCACCCCCATAAGGATTACTTCTATGTGGGTAGTTGATCAAAATTCAGTCCTAAAAAATTAGAAATGTATTCAGTGATATCTAAACTCTGCTCAATCCCAAAAGCCAGGTGTAAGTGTGTGGTCATTTTGTTTTCCTTAAAGGGGACAACTTCATTCAACATAAGCCACCACCTATCCCAATGGCAGAGGAGACAGAGTTGGCTGAAGTCTACTCTCTCCATTTTTCTTGTCTGTTCCATTCTTCTCTGGATGGTTTGTGGCTTTCCAATAATTTACATGAAAGATGATCCCCATATATATCTTGACCATCTCTGTTTTGTTCTTCATGTATGATAATATGATTCACTTACAGATCACATGGGAATTATTAATGTCTGTTATTATGATCACTATTATTATTATAAATATATCCTGGAACAGCATCAAATGCTCAACAGCATCTCTGCTAACCAAGCAGAGACTTGACCTTCAAAGGTCTAGAGTTATTCATCATCTAATGGGACAGCTTCAGAGCCACAGGACCTCTCTTCTGCTACCTACCAACTTCAAAGAGCTGGAGGCACAATGTGTAAGTACTCGGGAAATTCAGGTGGGAAAATTTACTTTTCCCTGAATTCTTTGCACAAAGAGCTTTAGCAGAATAACCTAATTGAATAAATAATTGTTCAACATCAGTCTGGGCTTAAAGTAAGAAAGGGAAGGATGCTGCCAGGGATTCAGATTTCAGAAGACTGAGTTTTGCAACACCACTAACTCAGCTCTGAAGAATGCAAGGAGAGCATCAGAATTCACCTAAATAGCATTAGCTCTTATTTCACTCATTTTGGAATAAATTCACTTCTACAAGCTGAGAAGATACCGGCTATCAAGCAGGAGAAAGAGGGCTCATTCTTCTTTCCACAAAATGAAACACAATATGAAATGTTTCCCTCCCAAGGAGCAGCTTTGTTTTGCATCTTTGCTTTGGTCTCTTACTCTTTAGTTTCACAGGGCAGCATAAGCATCCTTTAATTTCAACACAGCAAGCTTCGGGGTGAAGGCGCTACCAGCCAGCTTAGAGCAAACACCAGAGAGTGAACAAATGCACAATGTCTCTAAGATTGAAATATGAGAACCAATCACTTCCAAACAAATAGTCCATTGATTTCTCCATAATAGCGGAATCGCCAAGGCTTTTTAATTCAGTCTGGAGTAGAAAATTTTAATACTAAAAGAGATCATCCCCACTCAGTTTCCATTTCTAGTTCCATGCAAAACCTTTATTTTATATGCTATGAAACACCTATAGGAAATACGTATAGTCTCCTTTCATGGAAGCTTGGACTAGGCATTAAGGTTGCTTAAGAACTAGTCTAAAGGATTATTTTAATATATTCGGCTTTGTTTGGACAAAATGCATGATCATAAATACACTATACCTCTATGGATGTAAAAACAACTGAACAGAAAGAGGCGTATTAATAAATCCACAAATCTAAAAAACGAAATGTACATTAGTTCCATCTGTGTTACTTCCACCCAGTCCAACTCTGCCCACCCCAGCAAATCCCCCCCAGTCCACCAGAAGGATCTAGTTAATTCACAGAACTGCTTGCTGCCTGAGATTCCTGCCAGAACACTTAACAGCCCTCTCATTTGCTGGGTGATTTTATAGGTCTCTGGTGCTGAGCAGAGGTAGGACAGCTTATGGAATGTGAGGCGCATAGATAAAACTACCCTGCTGTGTAGATTTAGTCCATTTGCACTGGCTCTCAGACAGAAAACAAATTGCAGCCTCTCACAAAAAGGTCCCTTTCTGCACTAGCAAGCTTGAAAAATCCAGGCAGAAATGAGTAAATCAAGCAACTTCACATCAGGAGGGGGGAAAAATGGCCACCACTCCAACAGCTGCTCTCGTAATTAAGAACAGATTTCATCACTAAACTCTCGCTGGTTATGTCCACAGCAAAACAAATACACAGATGTGAGGCATTTACATACTAGAAAATTTATCCCAGGCAGCCAAACCACATTTACCTTTTTGTGCTGGAGAATGTTCCCTTAAAAATATTATCCAATCAATGGTACCGTGTAAGGCAACGTCCAAACCTGAATACAACTACGTTTCCGCCATCGTCTTGAAACTAAATTTATTTTGGCATTGTACCAAATTCACTCTTCTTCCATATTTAGAATCACAATGCACTGCTATGAACACGACCTCTTTCAAATAATGAAAATGTGCTATGCATTTCTTTTACTCATAAAATTTGCTAAATTTATTGCTGCCTCATTTATCCATGTGTTAAATGGCTGCATGGCACACACAGTAAAAGGAATCACATTTGACCTTTGCAGAGGTAAATTGGTGTGAAGTTAAATCAGAGAAATAAAATTAATGAAACGGTAAAAAGTGATAGGCAAGGATGAATTAATGGACAGGCACTCTAGTACCATGAGAAAGAGTAACCTCTAATTCATACAACATGGATAGACCAATCTCACAACAACTAAACAACAAAAACTAATAATACAAAGTAGAAAGAAAATGGGCAAAAATAACTTTGCTGTTAGAAGTCAGTAAAGTGGCCTCACTTGGCTGGGAGTGTTACCCAGCAGGAGGGTCTCTGGAGGGCATGTCCAAGGAGCCATGCTCCAGGGCTTAATTTGGGTGACAGGTTCACTGTTGTGTTCACTACACAACTATTCTTCATGTCATTTACTTATGATCACTTTTTTAAAAACACAACTTGTTCTTCTACAATGGGTCATAAAAATGGAAACAAGCTAAGGAGTGAGCTGGGTTTCCTGACTTGAATGTCAATCCTCAGCTCCCGGGGCCATGCTTCAGCTGCAGGCTCTTCACAGAGCTTCCATCCTATGCTCAGGGACCGTCAGCACACTGGGTCACAGGCTTTTCTCTCCGAAGGACTAAACAGGTGGAATGTTGCAGTTTAGACTGCTATCCTAATACCAAGGACCATCTCGTATCTAACACCTGAAACTGATTTACCCTCCTAAGGTATGAATGATAATACACATATTCTATTATGTGACGTGTTACTACTATTACAGTTTCTAACAAGAGAGCACTTTAAAGCATGTAGGTTTCAATAGAATGTGGTTCTAAGTGCATGCCGAACAATGACTGATGACACTGTTTTACATACAAGACAGAAATCTAGAGATGTAATGAAGCTAACTCTGACATGGAAAAGGAATGCTAACACCTGCTGGAGCTGGCTGACTATTTCCTAAGACCTCCAATACCTAAAGCATGCACAACCGCCATGTGTTGTTAAAAATGTTTTTGGAGAGGGAATGCTCGCTGCCTTGATCTTAATACACTGAATATAGGATGCATTGAATTGGCACTGAAAAAACATAAATGTTTAGAATTAAAATTAACCTCAGACTTGAAATACTCCCACCACTAACATATGTAAGTGTAGTTTGTTGAGGGTGGCTGGTATTTAAATGGTAGAGTCCTCTGTAAGAACTGCACTTTCCCAAGTTGAAATTGAGCGGCTGAGCAGCCACTAGGGTGCTAGAGTTTAACTTCAGAATCAAAAGATAAGAAGCAGCAAGATGTATTCTGCCAGGGCAAGGAAGGTGGTGAAAAAGAAGGCAATATGTCTATATAGGCTTTAACCCAGTTAGGGCTTTGGCGAAAAGAAAGGATGCTCACGCTGCCAACATAACCAGACACACTGGGCTCTAAATGGCTTCACGGCCGCACTTCTCAATTGGTGACCATCAATGCATCAACCAGGACTCAAAGGTGAAAGAGGTTCATTATTCTAAGAGGAGGGTCTGGCCAACCTCCTCCTTTGTGTTTGTTCATCTATTTCAACGTTGTTGCAAAGGCTGTGTTTTCTTCTGAAAGCATGATCCTGTGTAGTGATTAATGCCTAAACCATTAAACCTCAAAGAAAAGAGGCTGGAGAACCATACTCGTCTTGTAATTCCTCGGTCGGGTACTTGCTTGCCAAGGGAAGTCCTAGAGATCTTACCTAGCATGACAACACACTCCACAAATGAGATGCAGTAAAATACCTCCCTGCTAGATTGTTCTCTCAAAGATTCCAGAAACAGATGGCTATATGTGGGGCTGCTATGTTAAGCTAAGGCTCCTGAGATTCTTCCACAGACCTTTCCATTGGGATCGGTTTGCAATTTAGCTGGGGACCCAGGATAGTGCCAAGCTCCTTTAATGTTTCATTTTAACTTAGCAGTTTTAGCTGGAGTTAGAATGTTAGACTTTCACTTGCATGTGGCTGAGCATTTAATTTAAAGAATTCTTTTAGAGCCAGAATTTCAGGAAACAGAGACCGTCTCCTTAATGAAATTAACTATTTCAAATTCATATCAATGTTTAGAGGGCTGGAATTTTCCCACTATCATCTGCTACCCCAAAAGGAAGGCTTTTCTCCATGATCTCACTCTTTTAGCACTCGTATGTTTCCAAAATGTATTCTCTGGTGTTTAAGAACTTAATGTCCAGCCAGAACTCTGACAGGGTGTACAATAGAAAATGGACTGTTTTCTCAATCTCCAGCCAGGGGCCTTTTGTGAAAGGAACTGATGTGTGGTTTCACTACAACTTTTCCACTTCCCTCAACATCATTTAGGGAGCACCTGCATGCTCAGCACTGCGCTCCATACAGAAGATACAAAAACGACACAGAGAGGGTGGGAGCCCCCTGGGAACACATGTCATGTGAACTAATGGGAGTGAGGATGATGGATAAATGAACAGAAGGAAGGATGGATAGACAGATGGATGGGTAATAGATTAGTCACAATCCAGAAGACAATGACATACGAGTTTTGGTAAGAAGTTTCCTTGATAAGGCTGGAGCGAACAGATGATGTAGATTTCTAGAATGGAGAAGTTCACTGTGAAAGCACAGAAGAGGGGATGACTGTTAGGTTTTGAGTGTTCCCGGCACAATGTTCTGGGATTATAGCCAAAGGGGTAGCTAGTTTCCAATTTTTAAGGGTCCTAACAAGTAGATTAAAGATTTTTACCTAGGAGGTTAGTATTTTCTAGACATTTCCCCACAATACTACGAAGAGTTGTACTTTGGGGACAAGTTCATTTAGGGAGTGATACACCCTAGAGTTTTTCAGAGATTCATAATATACACACAGGTATCGAGTATAACTTGAATACCCGTTTCATTCGTCAAATCAGAGTTCTAAAGAAGCACCATAGGAGACAGTGAACACGGAAGAGAAGTCAAACAGCTACTGGAACTTCAATACCATGATAAAATTTATTTTTTGCTTTACCTTATTATAGGAAAATAGAGCCTTGTCTATGTCTGATATCAAAATGAATGTCTAACGAAGCTGGAAAGAGATTAATGACAAGAAGTTACAAGGCCATGAAACACAGGAGCAATCCCACTCAAGGGAAGTCCTAAGATTAAATGAAATAAGGGTTAATGGTGGCTAGAGATGGAATAAGGAAAGCACAAAGGCTCTTGCCTAGAGGCCATGGAGGAGGCCTCAACACAGACCTTTGGAGGCAAGCCCTATTTTGCAGAAAAGTCAGTGTTAGGAAAAAAAAAAAAAAAACACCAGGTAGGGTACCCTGCCCTATCTTAAGGCTGGAGGGGGAGGGAGGAGAGTGAGTGGGAGAGCTGGAGGGGAATGGGAAGAGGGGAGGAAGTGGAAATTTTTGAATGGAAAAAATAAAAAATAATTAAAAAGCAACAAAAAAAAACCAAAAAACAAACAAAAACAAAAAATAAAACAAACAAACAAAAACCCACCTTGCTGGTTTCGTGTATTTTAGTCGCTATGGCATGCTAACTGTAAGAGCTGGGGTTTTTCCTTGGTGTACCTGACTTGCACATTATTGGAATTAGCCCATATTCTTACAATAGTGTTCAAAAAAAACCCCAAATAAACCCCTACCCCTAGCCCAAGCAGTCACTTGAAACACAACGATCCTGAGTGACACATGGTCCTTTCTCACGGAGGAGACACCCTGGAAAAGGAGTGGACACAGCACACTCAGAACACCCAGCCCCACGATACTCCAGGAGAAATCACCTCCTTGCATATATGCTTCCGATGAGTCAGTACAAGGTTCTTAAACACCTTAGTCTGTAATAAAATACTGTACTGAATATAATAGGATTTTAAAGTGTCTCAGGTGATGGGGAGAGACCCCTTATGAATTATGAACTTTTGTTGCACAGTGAAAATACTGTATATTGAACATTACCGAACCACATTCACTTCAAAAAATGGTTAAAACAGTAAGTTTGGTTTACCACCATAGTCGCAATTTTAAATTAATGATCAAATTAAATTATTTCTAATTTATATTTGTCCATAAAAATATTTGCTTTATATCCTATAGAAAAATTGAGCCTGCCATTTTGGGGCGGGGGGGTAAGATGAGGAAGAAACAGGTAGATGTGGATCTTCAAGGTGGCTGATCAGAAAATACAGCTCTGGGTGGTGACTGAAGAAGAAATGGACAGACTTTCAAAAGTTAGAAAAGCTAGTGGGAAAGAAGATCTAAACTAGGAAAGGACAACCATGATTTGGAAGACTATGAGAAACAGCTGAGGAGAATGGTCCATGGGTCATGAATATGGGAAAGACACAGGAGAACCCAGAGGAGACACCATTCGGACACCAAGCTTCTAGAGTCCTGACACCTGCTGTGTTCAGCCTGTCTTTAAAAAGAGGCAATAGGAAGAAGGTGGGAAGGGGAGGTGACAGCTGAGACATTGCTCAGGCGTAAATGTCCCGAAAGACACCACTCTGTGGTGTGTTCACACACTGTAAAGCAGCAGTTTGGACAGCCCCTGAGTGAGCCCAACCTTGGCACAGCCAGCTGAACTGTGCACATTTCTTTTCAGATGTGACCCAACTCACCATCCTCTGTACAGTCCTCCTTAGCAGCCTGCTTCAATGCAAAGGAAGGATTAAAGACAGATGAAAACCCTTTGACTTCAAATGTGATGAAACTGAAGAAATTTCCAGAGAGTGATGTCTCTTGTTCCGGGGAAACTCAATAGGACGGAGAAAAATTAAATCCTTCATAATGCTATGCCTTTGGGCAACCTACAAATTGTTGATCTTCCTTCCACTTTGGACCTTGGTGCTTGCTCATAACTCGGGTACTCTTCAGCTTCAATCTGCACAAAAGGTCACCTGGTATTTCCAGATCAGTGTCCCTGATGGTCCCTTCCAGTAAGGCAGAAAACGAGTCTCTGCTACTCGACAATCTGAAGCCTGAGAGAAGCTTGTTCCCATTTAAGAGCTTGACATTGGTGGGAGGACAGGCAGCTCATCTCCATTTAATAGCTGGACATGGGGGAGCGGCTAAGCCAAGGGTGCATTCAAGGTGGAAACTCATTCTTCACAAGATAGGTGTGAAGAACTTGTGTCTCCAGACACCTGTTACCAAACACTTGGTCCTAACAAGATTAAACGACACGTCTATAACTGTGAAAAGCATAGCCAGTTTCTAGAAGGGATAGTGGGAGGAACTGAAAAAGAAAATAAAATCAGTAATTATTGTGGAAATGTGTACATTTAGATTACCTGCTCAGTCTCTGGCCTTCACCTTAAATACTTATTTTTTTCATTTAAGCATGGACATATTTTACTTTGTGACATTTGGTTGTAGGCCTTGTTTAACAGCTGAGACATCTCTCTTGCCCATGTTTTAATTGCTAATGTTAGGATATTATGGTTTACTAAATAACTGATTATATATTTTTAGTTATGTGTACATGTATGTACATATATATTTATTATATATCATACTTCTGTTAGCTATTTAATCTATAAAATACAGCTCGGAGGGGGAAATGCAGTCATAAACCTGTTGGTATAAAGATAAGCAGTTTATTGAATATCTAATTAAATGTGGTCACCAGAGAAATCACAGCTTATGAAACTTTATCAGAAAAGATTAATCCATTTCAAGCTCAACCCAAATGTCACAAGAGAACTCATGAATTTAGATAGGAATCCACTTATTATCCAGAGACGTTCCCATATTGACTAAAAGAAACTGGTATTCCTGGCTGTATTTATATCTACTTCTATCAAATTCACACATTCTGTGGCAATCCTTGAATAATTACCAAACCAGAATAATATAGTAGTGAATGTTTTTCTAATTTTTAAAAATTTCTAAAATATTTCATGACTTTATGGGCTTGATTCATTCAGGAATCAATCCAAAAATTCAAACATGGCATTTTAATTAAGAAAGAATTCAGAAAAAGTGAATGCTATACAGCTATATGCTGTTAAAAAGGGAAAAAAAGGTACTGAGAATGGAGGCCGGAGAAAATTATCCCATCAAAGAACTCACAAACTCATGACCTGATGGGGTATACAGACAGACAGGAAGACAGACAAGAAGAAAGACAGAAGCAGTCATATCTACTATGATAATGGAAATGGAATCTGGACTCATGATTACTGTGCTGGCTGGATTTCTGTCAAACTGACACAAGCTACAGTCATCTGACAGGCAGAAACATCAATTAAGAAAATGCCTCCATAAGATCAAGCTGTAGGCAAGCAAGTAGGACATTTTAATTAGTGATTGATAGGGAGGGTTCAACCTATTGTGGGTGGTGCTATCCTTGGGCTGGTGGTTCTTGTTTCTATAAGAAAGCAGACTGAGCAAACCAGGGAGAGCAAGTCAGTAAGCACCCGTCTATGGCCTCTGCATCAGCTCCCGCCTCCAGGTTCCTTCCCTGTTTGAGTTCCTGCCCCAACTTCCATCAGTGATAGACAATAATGTGGAAATGTAAGCCACATAAGCCCTTTCTGCCTCAGCTTGCATTTGGTCATGGTGTTCATCACAGCAACAGTAACCCTAATTAGGACAGCAACCCAACATAAAGACCTGACCTTCTAGCCTAAACCTGCAACTGGGTTACTCGGTTGAGCCAGTGGCAGGCAGCACCATTATAGAGAGGCTATTATCATCCCTTTCCTCATCCTCTTTAAGATGATGGAAAGGAATACGGTTTACCTGGAAGCATGGGGACATTGTTTGCTACTGTGGGGAATGCTCTTGCACACTTTAAAGATCTGTCACTCATACTGGTTTACTAAAACGCTGATTGGTCAGGCAGGGCAACGAGACTATGAGAATTCTGGGAAGAGGAAAGGCAGACACAGTCTTCAGCCAGATGCAGAGAGAGCAAGATGAGAATACCTCACTGAGAAAAGGTACCAAGTCACGTGCCTAAACATAAATAAGAATTATGGGTTAATTTAAGTTGTAAGAGCTAGTTAATAATAACCCTCAACAGTAGGCCAAACTGTTTATAATTAATATAAGCCTCTGTGTGTTTATTTGGGACTGAATAGCTGTGGGACCAGGTGGGACAGAAACTTCTGCCTACAGTTTGCATGTATGTAACAGTGTCTATAAATTAATATGGCTACTCGATAAAAAATAATATGGCAGTTGTCCCAAAAACTAGAAACAGAAGAAGTACGTGATCCAGGAATCCCAGTACTGGGTATAAACACAAAGGAACTGAAATCATTTGTCAAGTGTATGACCAGCTCTGCACCACTGCTGTACAGCACTCCTCAAAGCGGCTGAGTCGTGGGAGTAACTGAACAACAACAGAGGACCAATGAAGAAAACATGAAGCATTCACATACTCACAGGAATGGTCCCAAAAGGGATGAGATGACAACATTCATGACAACAGGGAAGAACCTACAGGACACTGTATTAAGTGAAACAAGCCAGACAGAAAGAGAGAAGTGTCCCATGGCCTTATTTATGTGTAGGAGATAATAAAAGATGTCACCTCATGGAAGTCAAGAGTCACAGGGCTCAGGAAGGTTGAAGAGGGCAGGAGAGAGGACACAGAGAGAAGCTGGTGGTTAGGCACCAAATTTCAGCTTGTAATCCATGCTAACACAGTGCGGGGTGGCTACAGTTAACACTAGTGCACTATTTCTAAACAGCTAGAGGAGAAAGATAGGAATAGTCTCACCACAAAAACTGTAAGCATATGCCAAATACTGACTACATTATTGCTAATACATGGATGTATGAAGCCATCACTGCACCCTATAAACATGTATAACCACAGTGTCTATTACCAAGAAAGAAAAGAGTAGAATAAAGAGAACTCAAGTCCATGACAGGACATCACAGTGCAGAACACCACCTCAGATTTCAGTGACAGACACTACACTCCTGTTCTTTGGCCATCTATTTGGAATTCATCACATGGACCAGGTTCATGTTCTACTAGACATGTGATAAACAAAGTGACTTCCTAAGGATTTCTGGTAATAGAAAGCATTCCTTAAAAAGAAAATTTAACTATAAATCACACAAGTAAAATGAAGTTTGGTGTGTCCAGGTGTTTTTTTTTCATGAGAAGTAAATTCTATCAATAAATTAATCTTACAACTAAAACAGAGAGCATTACTATACTCTTATAAGTTATTAGAAAAGTGATTCATGTACTTGTGGAGAGGCATATTTCTAAATAAAGCATAAAACTATATAATCACATGATAAATTATTTAATAACTTACAAAGTTAATTTTAAAACTAATGCAAAAATTATGATGAGCAAATTTTTAAAATTCAGGGACAGCAGAAAACAGAATAGAGACTGAAAATGGAATCACCAGCCAACACAAGTGCTTCAAAAAACAATGACCGAAAACCACTGAGAAAAATCATAGCTCAAAGCAGAAAGGAGCTCTTGAAAGAGACAACGTGATTCAACACAAGTAACTCCTTCAGAGGAAAGTCCGAATGCACACCCTCAACAACACTTTTCAAATTCCCTTGAACTTAAAGGACAGACCTATAGACTGAAAGAGCACTCCTTATATCAAAATTTGTTTAATATTGAGATATATTTTGTTGAGTATTCCTTTTTGTTATTGTTGCTGTTGTTGCTGGTGCTTGTTTTTGTCTTTCAAGACAGGGTTTCTCTGTGTAGCCCTGGCTGTCCTGGAGCTTACTCTGTAGAACAGACTGGCCTCAAATCATAGATCCTACTTGCCTCTGCCTCCTACATGCTGGGATTAAAGGTGAACATGCACCAGCACCATCCGGTGAATATTCTAAAATTCTTTAGATACTCAAGTACAAAGAGCAGATTACCTATAAGAAGAAATCAGATGAGCAAATCCAAAGAATATTTATCAACAAAGCTAAAGAGGGGCCTATTAGATGAATGTGATGTGTATGAAAGAGAACCAGGGAGACGGTTCAGCAGGTGAAAGTGCCTGCTGGGCCAGACTCACAGCCTGAGTTCAGAGCCCTGGAAGCCATATAAAAGCAGGACATGATGGCATATGTCCACAATCCCACCACACCAGCTAGTAGAAAGCAGGTGGGAGACTCTCCCAGAAGCTCATAGGCCAGCTAGTCTGAGGCACACAGCACAGCAGCAAGGAGAGATCCTACCTCAAGGTGAAAGGAAGATCTGATACCAGATGGTGGCCTCTGACCTACACATGTGTACCTTTGTCATACATGTACCCTTCATGTACAAACGTGCACACACAAACAAATGAAGAGAGAGAGGATGCTACCTGGAATTAAGGCCCTCTCTTATACAACCTTTTGTCCTGGGTAGCGGGTTTTGAACTGAATATGAAATTTTCTTATCATTATTCAAACTATTTAAATAAGCATGATACCCATTAATAAAAATGAAAAGTAGCTAAACAGAAAACATATTACTAACAAGACAGATAGGCTGAAGATATGGGCCAGTAGCAGAGAGCTTGTCTAGGATGTGCAAGGCCTTGGGTTAGATGTCAAGACACTAACAACTAACCACTTCTACCAATTATTGCTTAAAGAGGAACTAGCCTGAAAGGAAGTATTTGACAGAAACACTAGAAGGAATAGTACTATAGGAAAAGAAAATACACAAAAGTGTGCTAGAAGGAGGCACGAAGAGCAAGCAGCTCGGGGTCCGGTCTGGGTGGAGACAGCACCTCCTCTGATGGGACAGCACATTAGAACTGCATTCTGATCTTTTCAAAAACAAATTGGTCTCTCTGTATTTCAGACACAGAAACTCAATACCCATAACTCTGGGTTAAAATAATTCACTGTTTTCTCTAGAAGATCATGGTAAGAGAATAATGACAAGGAGCTCACCCCAGGAGCTTACAGTCTATGAGGACAGTCCTAATACTATGCACAGAGCAATAAAACACTGATAATACAGAGATTCCAAAATCCTCATAGTCACAGGGTTTGCCCTAGGTCTGCACGTGAGGAGAGGGCATTCTTATGTAAGATTTGTAATCTCCCAGGAATGTTTAATAGTGTCCACATTACATAAAGATAGAATGTCTACACTTTTAATTGAAACTACAAAGGATGTACTAATAAACCCACTAAACTGATATTCGACTATCCAAAATAAAACTTTATGTCTTTTAGTAAACTAAATTTCAGGTAGATAATATTTTATCTTTTTATTTACATTTTTATATCCAATTTTTAACTCTTTACATTTATAGGAATGGTTTATCTAACCCTAGTAAAAAAAAAAGAAAGATCAAAGGAGAAAGAAAATTGTAATTTCTCTACTAAAATAAAAATTAATCAACAAACTAAGAAGCTGCCTATAATACTATTTAGGAAGTGCCAATTTCTTTTTGATATTTGAGAAAAAACTTACAAATATTTCAAAAGAAAAACAGGTAAATGACATGAACAAAAATGCACAAAATCTGTATCTGCTCACCATCTCCTCATTTCAGAATTAGAAATTAAATGGTTAAGATAATTTCTTAGGAATAAATCATGAATATAGACAATATTCACTTGTCACTCTTTATTAAATAACTTATATTCAAGAGAAAGCTTTAGAATACTTAAATGGTTATTGAAAACATTAAGCAAATAAATTTTGATCTGAATGAAGTAAATTGTAAGACAAAGCCCCTGAAGTTATCCAACTATATGATATACAACCTGTGAATCCCACACATTTTTTACAGCTTGTCCAATGGAACTGACGAAGTGTTTATGATGGTGAGGAAGATAAATACGATGACTATCATGTATATCTTTATCGCAATTTAAAAGACGAAAGTATAAAAAAATCAGAAAGACCTATCCCAATATTGTATGTGTATATTTCTCCAAACTATAATACAATTTAATTTATTCATCTTTATGTTCCTAACGTTACATACAACTAAGACAGTATTTTCAAACTTTTTTCTTCACTTGGCACAAAGAGTTGTTTTAATAAGTAGGGTTTCTAAATTCTCTTTCTGACCTGTCCCAGGAATCCAAGACTCTCATCAAAGTAACTAACTTAAGACTTCTGGGTAACTAATTCTAACAACGCGGGGAACATGGTTACTTCTCTTCATACCACCTTTTCTTGCGGCTTCTAAACACTGCTACTATGTTGTCTTCCTTCCTTCTGGTCCCTTCCCTGCTCACTCAGAGGGTTCTGCTCACACTGACTCCTTCCTGTAGCGAGGTCTCAGCTCTCTGCCTTGTCCACACTGCATCTCCCAGGGTGAAGTCGACCTCACTCAGTCTCAGTTCTCAGTCATCAGGTGGACCCCAAAACTCCAAATCTACGTCTCTGACCCAGAACAGCCTCCCTTCTTCAATAGCTCCACACCTGCTGGAGCCAACTCTCTACCTCATCTCACCTCCTCACCCGCACAGCTAAGTGACATTTCGAATTTAGGAAGCTCAAGTCAATTCTTGTTTTTTCCCCACTCCAATCTGTCGTACATGCAACCTTTCTCGTCTCAGGTGAAAGCACCTTGTTTCTCTTAACAGCTCGTGTCAAAATGGTCCTCGGTTCTTCCTGTCATCACTCAAACTGTCAACACCTGGTAGGCTCTCCTTCAGAATACTTCTGGACCCAACCTTCCCTTCTCAACACCCTCAGTACCAGCGTGCGACATTCTCTCCTCTCTTCCTGATGTGGCAGCTTGACTGAAATGCCCCACAAGCTCATGTTTTGAACACTTGCTCCCTAGCAGGTGCCCACATTTTGAGAGGCTGGAAGGTCTAAGGCCGGGTTCTGGGTGGTGGAAGTAGTCACCTCTGATGAGTTCTTAGATGTTATATAACCTGGCCCTGGTTCAGGATGCACTCTCTTACTTCCTAGCCCAACGCCATGTGAAGGAAGAGCTGCCTCTCACTCCCAGGGCCAAGTATGGAGCTGTTCCTGGCATCCTCTCCAACCAGGAACCAAAATAACTCTTTGCTCTCTCAATTTGACTCAGTAAGAAAAAACATACACAAACCCAGACAAATATTCTCTCCTTTGTTTCTGCTGGGTATTCAGATACAGAAGTAACGAAAGCATGCCCATGTGGGTGCAGTAACCTACAGCTGTGTCTCCCGCTTCTACCTCTGCTCAGCTCCAAACTATTGCAGATGCAATGGCCAGACAGACCCTTTCCATCCCTAGATTCGTTCATGGCATTCCCCCGGGCCAAACCATTCGATGCTGCCCAAGTTTTCACTCACTGGAAAGGTGAAGAAGTCCTTCCTGTACCCTAACAGACCTTCATGACAGTTCATCTCCGAGTCTTTTCTTCTCCTGTATTCTATTCCAAATTACTGTTTTCTGGCCACCCCAATGTAAGGAGATGTGTTCCCATACCAATGTGAGGAGATGTGTTCCCATACATGCCTTTGCATCAACCATTCATTCTACTCTGTGTGGATGTTCCTGCTCCCAGGATCTTCCTAACACACCCTTCGTGCCTTCACCTCTTTCTTCTTCCACATTTCTCACCTTTTCAATGATTATCCCAAACACCCACCCTTCTTCATTTTTTAAAAGATTTATTTCATTTTTATTTGTGTTATGTATGAATATGTGTGTGCGTGTGCGTGATGCACATGCGCAAGCAGATGCCCAGGATGTCAGAAGAGGGCATGGGATTCCCTGGAGCTGGAATAACAGATGGTTGTGAACCATTTGATGTAGGTGTTGGGAACTTAGAGCCTCTGCAAGAGCTTTAAGAACCCCTCAGTCATTTCTCCACCACCCCCTTAATTTATCAGATTGCTCTCTATATTCTAACTCCATGCACCTGCCCAAATCCCTTCACCCTGCTCAGCTTTCTCCTCTATCCAACATACATTAGACGTAATAAAATGGTTAAAACAGAAATTTTAAGAGAGTAATTAGTTCATTAGTTCATGAAGCAGGGAAGGATACTCTTGAAAATTCACGAATGCACTTTCTCTTTATTATTATATAAAAAAGAGTGGCATGACCCTATATGAGATGCTGACCAAAGGGACTCAGTAAAGACCTGTTCTACAGAAGCAAATAATCAGAGGAAGGTAAAAGGGACACAGTCAACAGTAATGAAATTCTAGGACACAAATGAAGCTAAGCATAAAGGGGTTTTTTTGTCTTTGATTTTTTTGGAGGGTGGGGAGTTGTTGTTTGGTTTTTGGTTTTTCAAGACAGGGTTTCTTTGTGTAGCTTTGGAGCCTGTCCTGTAATTTGCTCTATAGACCAGGCTGGCCTCAAACTCACAGAGATCCGCCTTCCTCTGCCTCCCAAGAGCCAGGATTAAAGGCATGCACCACATGAGCCCTAGGAAGGGCCAGAGCTGGGAAGGCAGCCCTCGTTGGGGCTACTGGCTAGATGTTTCCCATTGGCTGTGAGGAACAAAACCAGAATAAGCTTTAGTAGGGGTGACACGACAAGAAATCAAATGCCCATGGTGGGTACAGGGCCCTACATTGCTTTGAGAATGCCAAGGATCGTGGGAGGGGAGGAGCTGATCTACATTTGTTGTCAGAGCTTATATGGACAAATGACAGAATATGTGCACCTTTCTGTTTTCTACTGTGTGTCTGTCTGTTACACAGACAAGGGCCAGCCTTTTACTGTGTTTCACAGTCATGCTAGGATCTATAACACACGAACTCTGCATGTGGCGATGTCTCTGAAGAAGCAATCTGTGAGGCAACAAATAAATATGTGGATTTTCTTGCCAATTTCAGAACACTACATCCCCATGAATAACTGAAATGTCAATCCTGGTAGGCAGGACTGATAAAGTGCAGAGCAGCGCGCAGAGGAAAAGAGTTGGGGGCTTTCTTAGAGGCATAGGGGGTGTACTAACTGTATTCTGGAAGGTTAAAGTCCATTGAAACTTCATTCATTCAGCCAAGGACGGGAAGCATGGGCTCACCCTTCCTACCCCACACACTCTTACCCTCCTCATTCTACATCCTCTCAGTCCAACTCTTATCCTGAGGCTAGAAAACAAACCACCCCCAAGAACACACACAAACATACACACACAGAGAAACACACACATACTCATACACACAGAAACAAACACACTCAACACTCACATACCCACAAACATACACACATACTCATATGCACAAATGCAAACACACACACACAGAAACACACACACTCATACACATACAAACACTCCACACACAGTGGGGGGAAGCTCCTGTTGTGAAGACCGCATGGAAAAGGAGGGGAAGGGGAAGGAGGATGAAGAGGGAGAAACAGGGAAGACACAGGACAAAACATCTCTTCAGAGCCTCTGCCTGCTTAACATTTGCTTCTGAGGCCAGAACACAGCTCTAAGACTCGTTTTATATGTGCTGTGTTTACATCAGTAAATACGGCTCCCATCCCTCTTCAAAACTGCTGTTTATATCAGTAAATACGGCTCCCATCCCTCTTCAAAACTGCTGTTTACACCAGTAAATACACTTCCATCCCTCTTCAAAACTGCTGTTTACATCAGTAAATACGGCTCCCATCCCTCTTCAAAAGAGCAGCAATAAATTATACATTGGGGAGTATCTAGATCCTCTTCCCATAAAAACTAGTAAGAGCTTCCCACAAAAACAAACTATAGAGGGCTCAACATGGGGAAGTAGGTACCAACTGGAGGAGTGCACTTCAACTCACACCTTTAAGCTAATGAGTTAATTTAGGAAGTATCTACTGAGCACAAACGATGAGTAGGGCACTGCTGATGGAGCAAAAGGTCAAGACAAAACCCTGCCTTTATAGATCTTCTACCCCGGTGCATTCATAGCTTTCCCCCAGATTTGATCTGTCAATCTGAGGTTAGGTGCATCAGGAGGTAGAAGTAAAGTCAATAAAGCTATTTGTAATTATAATACATCATTACTTCCAAGATTTTCCCTGAATGCAGCCTGCAGGCCAATCACTATTCTAGATGTTGGATCAAATATAAACCCACTCACATGGTACATTAGCTGTTGACAGGGTTTATCATGACTCCCTGTTACAAGGTCACCACTACCTCTACCAGCCAACTCCTTGACTCTCAAATCTAGAAAGCATCTGCAGAAAGACCGGTCTTAGACAACAGCGCTCCTAAAGGCACACCTATCCTGAAACCTGACTTTAGGGCAAAATAGAACTGTGGAGGGTGGAGGGGTAGCCAAGAGGTTGCAGGTCATGCGTGCAGCTATGGAAGTGGACTGCAAATAGCACCAGAGAGACTCTTTCCATGTTCTATAAAGGTATTGCTAATGCTCGGTAATCACGTGGAGATAAGTGATTCTGCTGCTCAGCCCAATTAAACATGCTATTTAATATGCTGTGCCTCCAATAGATCTGAACAATGAGTCATTCTAAGTACTCACTGCCTGAACATTTTAACTTTTTCTCCACCCAAATCTTGTTGAGTCTGTATTTCATTTAATTGGAAATAAAGCTCAATGATACAATAGTTCACAAGGAAAAACACAGAACAGACAAAGAACGAGCAAATATGATCCCAGACTTGGGAATATTACCCCAGGAGGCCAGGGGGCTTACTACTAAACAAGGGAGAATCACATCACTGGGGCTTTGTTATATTAACCCAAGGTAATCTCAGAAGACATCATGATTTTGGTTATTGAACACGCACAAAAATACTTTTTCAGAATTCTCTCTTCCTCCTCACTCCTTCCCTCCCCGCCTCTGTAAGACTCAGACACATACCATCGTGCTTTCCTACCCTGACTTTTATCACTGACACAGCTAACATCTGCCAGGGTTTACTGTGTTGTCTTTTCTTGTCACATTACTTCACTAACCACCCCTACACCTTGCACACACACACACACACACACACACACACCTCTGCCTCAGAACTATTGCCATTTTCTCTAGTTCTCACAGGTACAAACTGAGTATATCTGTCCACAGTCACTTGGCTAACAGGCTGCAGACCTGGAATCTGAACCCAGTCCTTGCTTGTCTCCAATCCACAGCTGCGTGAGACTGCACACATGATTTCTGACCACGGAGGGCTGAAGTAAACATCATGAGGCCTCTTGCAGGACTATATGGCGACACCAAATGCAGAGGCCACAGACTCCTGATTAGCCCCACATTTGGAATTAACACACACATAAGGCTGTGGTTTCAGAGAAGCCAGACTTGCAATCCTTCCAGATGTTTTCTAGGGGAGGGGACTTTACAAGAAGGGAGAAGAGAGACTGGAGAAACAAAGCAGGCTTGCTAATAACCTCCTGCTGGGGCCTATCCTCCTGCCTCTACCCTCAGAAGTGGTTTCCCACCTTAAGGCTAGAAAACTTAGCTTTGTAATATCAATCTGAAAGGGGGGGGCTGGTGGGGGAAGGGAACAGGAAGCGTACCTTCATACAGGGGGCCTACTTTAATAGGCATTTTTCAATCAAGGGTTATAGAAACCGAAGTCATTTTTAGTTTAGTATCTTACCTTTTAGGATGTGCTGGCTAAACATAAAAGGGCCAAAAAGTAGAAGTATTTCCATGTGCTAACCTCCATTGTGACCTTCAGAATTTTTGACCCAGATGGAACAAGAAATGCAAGTGCTTTCATGATGCATGTGAGTTGAGTATTTGACTCTAACACTTCTGAATCTCTGTAGGACAAGGAAGGGCCGGATATTCTCAGAGGGCAGGAGGCTGTGCTTGTGCATCTCCATGGTGTGAATATTCTCAGAGGGTGGAGGCTGTGCACATGCACATGCATGGCGTGAATATTCCCAGAGGGCGGGAAGCTGTGCATGTGCATCTCCATGGTGTGAATATTCTCAGAGGGTGGAGGGCTGTGCATGTGCACATGCATGGTGTGAATATTCTCAGAGGGTGGAGGCTGTGCATGTGCCTCTCCATGGTGTGAATATTCTCAGAGGGTGGAGGCTGTGCATGTGCACATGCATGGTGTGAATATTCTCAGAGGGTGGAGGGCTGTGCATGTGCACATGCATGGTGTGAATATTCTCAGAGGGTGGAGGCTGTGCATGTGCCTCTCCATGGTGTGAATATTCTCAGAGGGTGGAGGCTGTGCATGTGCACATGCATGGTGTGAATATTCTCAGAGGGTGGAGGCTCTGCATGTGCATATGCATTATGTCAATAATCTCTGGGGGTGGAGGCTATGCACGTGCATTTCCATGGTGTGGATGTTCTCAGAGGGTAGAGTCTGTGCATATCAATGTTGTGGACAGGAGGAAGTACAGAGAGTTAAAAATGGTGCTAAGCGACTCTGTCCCCCAGGACCTGCCTCCCCTTGCCATGGGAAATGGGAAGTGGAGGTGAGAAGGATGGGAAGAAGGAGATTACAACAGATAGCAAAACTGAGTCTCCTGGCTCCACAGAGCCCCTCATTCCTTCAAGGAGCAATCTGACAGCATACTTTGATTTGAAAACATTATACATCTCAATTGTAATTAAGAAATTCCAACTGGCATGAATATGTAATATACACTCTGTTTTCGCACATGCCTTTTCGCCCGACAGGCTGGTGCCGACTTTAATTTGGAAGAAATCCATTTTCATACAAAGGTAACCAAGAGTGACAGGAAATAGGAAGCCTACATCATTTATCTTCTGTGAACTTGGAACAAAATCAGTTAATTGCTTTTCTGGGAAGCTATTTTGTAGAATCATGGCATTTCATTTTTCTACTCACACTTGTAACATAAATGGTGATTTTTTTTTTTTTTTTGGAAATGCTGGTCATGAAATTGCTATGTTTAATCAATATATCTTAAACTATTTCAGTGCACATTTTAACAAAGCAAATCTAATCAACCAAACAGTTACTCTATCCTTGTAGATGAAGTATCAATCACAACTAAAGCTCCTAACATAGTTCATTAACTGACACTCAAATTTAGAGATCTCTTTCCAGGTCAACAAAGCTATGTGTAATAGGGTTGGCTTTGCTCCTTGGATTTTAAATATGTTCCCATGCCAGTCATCAGAGGTCTGTGCAGTAGCATATTCAAATCACTGCCATTGATTAGTAGAAAATGAGCAGTGCATTTTGAAACACCACTGCAGATACTGCAAACTTCCAAAAAAGCTGACTGCAGTCTATGAGGACACCTTGGCAAGTGGGGGCCTGTATTAATATGCTTCCTTTCAATTCTTCAACCAGCAAGTAAAAATAGTATACTTTTCCATGGCTCTGTCATATATGTGCCTACCCCATACAGGCCAGAATATAAATAGGTACTAAATTTGGGTCTGATATGAAGAACTTTTCCAAATTAAAGGTTATTATTTTAATAACAATTTCACATTACCCCATGAGTCATAGACTAGAAGATCTTAAAACTAGACACGCTTAAGTTTCAGTGTCCTCAACGCCCAAGAAGGGTCTTAGAGATGTATTTACATAGATGTATGATTTATAAAAATGGCAAATCCCACAAAAACTGTATCTGCACCTCTACATTAACAGTTCCCAAAGGCTCAACCTGCAATAATGTTAAGAGGTGTGTGTGTGTGTGTGTGTGTGTGTGTGTGTAACAGAAATAACTCACTTCAATTGGAAAATATTTGCCATGACCTGTCTTATGATGTTCTAGAATGCATGCTTCAGCCATTTGTTAAGTCCCCTGTCTCTCACCTAACAACAGATACCTTTCCCAGTGGCACTCTAGGGGAGGCTCACTTAATGAGGGGAGGCGTCAAGAATAGGAGACTCAGCTCTAACAACAAAAATATGTTTTTCATTAAACCCAAAACTGAACTGGGATAAACGAGCTGAGAGGCAGGTGTATTGGTTAAGGAATCCTCTTGAGGCCTTTAACTTCCACATCAAACTGCACTAGATTTTTCTACACTAATTACTCATTATTGGAGAGTAAAGAATTATAACAAATAACCTTCTGTGGCAGCAGACAGAATGAAGCTGTTGTAAAGGAAAGAGCACAGACTTGATGGAACAAAAACAGGCAAAAGAGATTCCAAATTTCTCCATTTTTAAACAAATAACAATATTGTTCCACTACAAGGATGGTGAAGATGAGAGAATTTTCTTGGGACTAGAAGACCAATTTTAAAATTAGTTGGGACTGTGGAATACATTGCAAATTAAAAGGCTAAGTACTAGAGATGGATTTATTCAATTCATAAAGATAAATATCCTGAAAGCAGAGATCACATCGTAGATTTCTATTATCTTAAGTCACATTGCACTGGGCCATCAATGTGACTTTCTTAGGAGGATGGTACTTACACAATGCCTAACATCTATTTGCATGCATATTGCATGCATGTGAGTACGTACACACACACACACACACACACACACACACACACACACACACTTCCAGTTATCTCCTTATCAATGCATACCTGGCCTCTTTGACACTCCCAGTACAGAATGTGGGGAGGCAACAGGCTGTCTGTTTTCAATGCTGTGTATAGAAGCAACAGAATGGTTTCTATGTATCACTCTGATTTTTCACATTAGGCCTCCTTCTCTCAGGCATGACCTTGTAATTATCAAACTTGTACAATACATCGTTGTCCCCAGTCTGGGATCCTCAAAGGGTATCATGATGATGTCCAGAGTACTGATAATTCACCAAACACCTTCTTAATACCATGCAGGTGTCTGCACTGGGTTGACCAGAACTAACAACCTCAATGAATTCTAAATGAGTAAATAGTTACCTAAGAAACTGAAGATGATGCAGTAGGAAAACTTAATTTCAACAAGGAGTCAGCTACAAGGAAAGTTGTAGATGGAACCCTGGTGGCTTAAGTTGGTCACCACTGTTCAAGGATGAGCTAAAACTTTCTTTGCCAACAAAGATCACTGGATGACAAGGACAAAACCAAAGAACCTGAAAAATTCAGTTCAATACGGCGGTATCCATGTGTTTCCTACCAACAAAGGCCTGGGGACCATGTGCAGTTATTTTAAAGTTTGATTCTCAACATCCACATCAGGCAGCCCAACTACTTGTAATTCCAGGTCCCAGGCATCCCACATCTCTGATCTTCATGGGTACCTGCATTCACATGCATATACCCACACAGATACACACACACACACACACACACAAACACACACACACACACACACATAATTTAAAAGAATAAAAATAATTATTTTTTAGACGCCTGGAGGAATTACATTTTGCTTTCATTGTTTCTAATAAATCCTGCTTCCTAATTGCTAGAATACATCATAAACGTGCAATCAAAAGAAGCTACTGGTGCACGTCACCACATATCCTAATTAAAACCTTAGTAAACACCTCCTGGAGTGCAAAAGACAGTCTCTCTCTGAGTGACAATCTCTGGGTAACAAGGTTATCTCCCAAATGGCCCATGGGGAGTTCCAAGACAATGGCACAGAAACGCTATGCTCAGTCTTGTCAAAAACACAACAGGAAATGCCAAATCCTTGGTTTCCTTTGGTTAATAAATTGAATTAAGATGTAAAGAACACTCCGGTCACATCATTACTCCATCTTTAAAGAAGAACATGTCAAAGGGAAAAATGACTTAGCAGTTCCTAAGGACACTGCTAAAGAAAGACTGCCTCACCTCCTATGCTACAACATAGAGAGCAAACAGAAGCAAATGCACGCAGTCATAACTCCTCTTTGCGTGCTCTTGACAACTATCATCAATCTGGAATATGGTATGACACGTGCTACTTTAAAAAGATTGCTTTCCATCCAGATTCACTGTTCAAACAGCCAGTCACTGCCTTTCCTACAACCTGTCAAGAGACGGGCTTGTGTAGAATTCTCAGACTCAATGCATCGACTCCACACACTATGTAATGCAATGAACAAAGCCAAAATGTAAACCAGGAGAGTATGAACTGAAATACTTTATCCATCCGGAGAATATGCTCACAGAGCCGAATATTTTTATATCACAAGAAAAGTCCACGTAAGTATTCTGTTTAATTAATATGAGTGAATTTAAATCACAAGTCTTATAAAGTGAGTGGGATATCTAATATATTGGAATATCAACAAGACTCACTATTGATTTAATGCTTTATAAATTCTTATGAGACTTCCTTTAAGAAGTTTATTATAAAACTTTTCAAAATTGATAAAAAATGTTAAGAGTTCTGAACTATTTTACAGAAAAAAACTTACCTTCTTGAAAGCTGAATTACAGCCTTTGAAATGGTTTATATTGCTGTTATATATCTTAGTCAATCCCATCTTGTTCATGAAACTCTATGAACTCAACCCAAGGAGGTATTCCTTCCCTAAGTAATTCCTATACATGCACAAACACATACATACATTTGTACATATATTTTCAGTACTTAAGTGGTGTAGGAGGTTCTTCTACCTACGTGTTGCTTTCATTGGTTAAATAAAGAAACTGCCTTGGCCTTTTGATAGGGCAGAACTTAGGCCGGGGGTGGGGGGAGAACTGAATGCTGGGAGAAAGAAGGCAGGCAGGCAGGGAGAGCCGCCATGGAGTTGCCAGAGTCAGACATGCTGATTATTTCCTGGTAAGCCACGAGCTCGTGGTAAAAACAGATTAATAGAAATGGGTTAGATCAGAATGTGAGAGTTGGCCAAGAAGAGGCTAGATATAATGGGCCAGGCAGTGATTTAATTAATACAATTTCTGTGTGGTTATTTTGGGTGTAAGCTAGCCAGGCGGCCGGGACAAAAAGCAGGCCCGCTCCTCCTACAACACTTAAGATAATCCTATCATGATGAATTTGAGAATTTTAATAACTATAACTTTAGTCTGAGGGCTACAAAGCTTATCACATCAACGGGGAGGTGAGAGGGTGGAAACACGAAAACTGCATTTTCATGTCATGCTGCTAATTAGTTGCATGTAACTGACAATGAGAACACTCACCTCTCCTTGCTTGGGGATGCTGAACTTAGCAAGCTTGGCTTTGGCTCTGGCTGACTCTGGTTTGTTGCCTGGGACCCCTCTGTAGGATGTGCAGTGCACACCACTTTCTGTGGATGACTTAAGCTTGGGAGACTCATCAGGAGCCTGGTCTTGGCCGTCCATGGGCCGCACATATGCTGTTGGTTTCTGCTGGACCAGGCTGGGTTTTGAAGCCAAGGATGGAGGAAAGTTCTGAACACAGTGTCCACTGCTGCTGTGCTTGGATGCCATTGCAGGGGGCCTCTCCTGGGTCTGAAGGCCCGCCTCCACATTGCATACTTGCTTGGCCCTTGTCTGCTGTCTGCCAACACCATCTCCAAGCAAGGTCCTGAGAGAGCCCTGTTGTGCTGAGTTGGAAGAAGAAGGCAGTGAGGGTGGGGATGAGGGATTCCATGCACAATGAAAGGTTTTTCATTGTGGTTCTTTGAGATCTGTGCAAAGCAACTGCCTTATGCCCCTCCTTACCTGCTCTCTGTTGGCCATCAGATGATGAGTGCCCAGTCTTCTGCCAGCCCATGGTGCCTCTTTTACTCTGTTGCACAGAGACAGCTGCAGGTGTGGAAGACGCAGTGCTACAGACAGATGAGGGCTGGGGCTGGGCTCTCGACTCAGCTGCAAAATGTTCATCTACCTTGTTCACGGGAGTCTGAGGAACACCCGGCTTGGGGACACCGACAAGATGACTCTGGTTAGATCTGTCAGTTAAAAAGTCTTTCATTTCGTCATAATTTCCTAATGTATTCTGGATCCGGTTGGAGAGTTCATCCCCCTTGTTAGTCTGGAGAAATAAAAACAAATCCATGATACTATAGAGATAAGACATAGGTGCCAGTGGGGTCACATGCCCAAAACAAATACATTCAGAATGAGAGCTGAGAGATGAAATCGAAGTCTTTTAGACTCTGAAGATAGCTATAAGCTTCCACATTATTCAAGAGCTGGAAACTTGTAATATATAGCCTCGGGCATATTAAAAAATAAGAAAGCTGTCCTTGGTATATCATGCCATAACCAAAATATATTTATTATTATTTATACATATTTATTTTATATGTATGTAACATGGAAATTAGAAAATTTACTCTTATAACTTCACAAAATGGTCTATATTGTCTTTCTTGGATTAGATTATAGTTGTTTTGCAGAAACACTAAAAGCTTTTTTGAAAATTCAGATTTGGCTCAGTATAGGTTTTCTTCCAAATTCTAAATAAGTAATTATTCTTGCCAGAAACACAGTGTGTCAGGCTAGAGGAAGTTGGGTAAACTGAGAAGTAATATAAGATCAAATATGCAAATTTCTCCCACCCTAAACTGTCTGCATTACATACATCCTGAAATGTCCGTGAACCTTGGAAGATGCTCCATTTTGAAAGAAAGGTGAACTCTGTGAGTACAGCAAGTGTGTCTCAGTAGCTGGACTTCGGTTAAAATGAGAAGGGATTTTGCAACATTTTTTTAAAAAAATTATATAAAGTGTGTGTGTGAAAGAGAGAAAGAGAGAGAGGAAGGGAAAGAGGAAGAAAGGGAGGGAGGGAGGGAGGGAGGGAGGGAGGGAGGGAGAGTGGGAGAGAGGGAGGGACGGAGGGAGACAACTTGTAAGATTCAGTTTTCTCCTTCCTCCATTTGGGTCCTAGGGATCAAACTCAGGTCTTCAGGCTTGGAAGCTGCCACCTCCCCGCACTGTGCAGTCCTGAAAAACCCCAATTTCATCGGCCCTAATGGGTGCCTTGATCCTTGCATGAACCACAGATACCAACTATCTAACCTAAACCCTTTTAAATAGTTTTTAAGAGCTCAGGAAACATAACAGATGGCATTAATCTTAAAACCAAAGGGATGACGTCTGCATTATTGATAAAAATCATAAGTGAGTCTTAGTGTCACACTTCACCGATGAAGTAAAGGAGACTATAGAGCCTTGCACTCTAAATAGCATTATTTAGGGGTGGGGGTACCACCGTGGCAGAGCTATCTTCCAAAAACTGACTGGAGTTTCTTGTCGACTCCTTCACAGGACATTCCTGGCAGCTACAGGGGAGGTGAACAGCTGAAAACCATCTACCTTGTAGGGTTCACTGAAGAGAGAGTAACTGGAATTAAAGCCGCCACTGTCCTGCTGTGCTTCCTGGCTTCTTCTTTCTCGTTCTTTCCTCCGTAATGCACTCCTATCTGGTTCATAGACGCTGCACCAGGAGAAAGGAAAGAGAACAACCCCCAAATTAAAGAGCCAAGCCCAAAGTCACAGACACCTGGTTAAAGGACAAATGGCAATGACAACAGGAACACGGATGAGCTTAAAGTCTGGCTCTGAAGGCCAAATGAACTCCATGCCTGAGAGTCACATTCCTCCAGGGGGGAAATTCGTAGGACAAGTTCCAACCAGACTTAGACTCCTCTGCCTGGTACCGCAAGAAAGGAACTATGTAAGCAACTCTGACGGCAGACTGAGCACCTTGCTCGGGACCGTGGTAATTACTTCGATGTGTAAATAGAAATTATGAGCCTACTTCCTCTCGTGACACTGCCTCTGAGTGTTATATGGGAATGCGCCTGGCTGGGATTGTGTGTGTGTGTGGCATGTCTGTGTTTCTGCAGTGATTCTATCATTAACTAGCTCCCTGAAGAGCTGTTAAAACCCATGCTGCAGTGGGTTTCACATTTATGAGCCTTCTTCTGATCTCTGCTAATCAGTCAAGTCGGCAAACGACTACCAAATCAATTCTTCCTTCTGATATATCTCACACTATCACTCCTCCCAGCCATAAGAAAAAAAAATACGTGCTAGGAGAAAGGGGTACAGGTGGCAAAGGAAGGATGGAAACTGAATTATATCACTGTCATGAACTAGGCCTTTGGCTGAAGAAAATAAATAATCTATTCGCCCAAATACAATCACGAAATGGCCAAACACCAAACAACTGGAAGTATGAAGAGGAAAGTAAAGCGTGCCATTCCCCTCCTAAGGAGAAAATAAAGGGGCTGAGATGAGAAAGCGGTTCTCTTCCTAATGAAAGGAAACACAGTGGCCTCCTTGCCTAGTGTAGGCATGCGGCACTACCTATCAGGGAAACCCACATCCCACGAATTGGTACTGTCCTCATTTCCCAGCAGAAGTAAAGAATGAGAGTGACCTAGTCATCATTTTGTTTAGGTTGGTCTAGGGAGCAGAAAGATGAGCTGGGGGCCAAGACACCTACCTACTAATTAAAATTCTCCATGGTCCAGAGAGGAGATTTTTAAAAAGCCACCCAACCTCTTTACACCTCAGTGTCTCCATTATGAGGCAGGGATTTCTTAGGGCATTGCTGTACGGTCAAAATAAGAGGCCGTGATGGTAGTTCTGAAGAAAGTAGTAGGACATTAAGGTGTCTTGAAATCTGGGGCATGGCTATTAACATATGATTAAAAAATGAAAGGATCTGTGGGTTCAAAAGAATGTTGTGAAAATAGTAATATTTTAAAAGTTAAATAGCCATTTTTTGTCATGTAGAGTCAGGAGACACAAAAAACACGGTGATTAAAAAAAAAAAAAGAACTCCAGTTCAGTCCATGTGGCCAGGACATATTTTAAAGTCACTGTCTGTGGGGTGATACCACACATGCTTATGGCAAGGCTACTCCTGCCCCTTAGGCATTTAATTTAAATTTAAAATTAGGGAATGCTAAAATATCCAAGCTAGGAGGCCATTAGCATTTTAATTCATCCTCTTAGTACATTACCCCAAGTTATTAAGCTTGAGAGCCCAACCAGTGTCCTTACATAAAAAAATCCTCTACCAATAGAGAGGCTCGGTCTTCCAATGTCACAGCCATTTTCTGAGCATGGCTGAGGTGACAGCGAACAGCACAATGGGGACCCTCTACACACTCATTCACAGAACCAGGCTTCCAAGCCAAGGGAGAAGCTGTTACTGGTAGCTGCTGGCCAGATGAACCCCCAGCTTTTGTAAACAACCCTATGGGTTTCACACAATGACAAGATGGAAGACACATGATTTATGATAGAGAGGCATGAAGTGGACTTCGAACAACAGGGGACTATTATCAACTTCTAGCTTTAGAATGATGTTGACTGGCATTTACAAAGGAAGGAAGGAAGGAAGAAAGAAAGGAAGGGCAGGCCTTGCATTACATGCATCCCTTCTCTGCAGCACATACAACACTGAAAGTATGAAAGTAGCACCTGGATGCCACCCATCAGACAAAGACTTCTACACACATGTCATGCAGGCCACCCTTAGCCAGGCCAGGCCAACTAAATGCAAGACTGGGGTGGTGCATGGAGTGCCTTATGGAAGATGAGCAGGCAGGTGGTCATTTATGATGGTGGCTAGGCTTCTGAAGAGGCCTCCACACCCAAAGTTATATACCTCCTGCATCTGCTGGCTGATGACTGAAATTCCAGAACTAGAGAATCATTCCTCTGGCTTAAGATGTCTTCACCCCTGTAAAAAATACAAACACCACAAGAAGAGAAAACACTTTAAACCTGACAAGCCTGAATTTGGTATCTGTGTATGTACAGACCTGAGAAATATTTCCCTCAAAGGCCTAAGGGAAGCTCCGAAAAGGATGTGCAACCAAAAAAAAAAAAAAGCAGGGTTATGGGCAGAGAAAAAGTTATCGTTTATTTCGCAACATGATTTAAGTGTCTAAGATCAAAGGGTGGACACCAAAGTCAGATCAGTGGTTATCAGACCCAGTGTATTTCCGGGGTTTTGGACTAAGAGTCATGTCAGAATCTAGGAAATCTGGAGCGGGGGGCTCTTCCTGCTTAAATAAACACCCCATTTGCAGCCTCTTTGGGTTTGAAGAGGCAAAAACAAAACCATTTTAAAATGCAGTCCATGGCTAGACAAAAGTTTCCTGTGTGGTTCCTTCCTGTATGACCAGACTATGGCTTCTGACAGAAAGGACTGAACACCCTTAGGACAGAAGAAATGCACCTGCCATCCTTTCGCAGACCATTAAAAGGTCAATGCTGTGCATCCATGCCATTAGGTGACACCACATGCCCCGGTGCAGGATCACTCTCACGTCGTCAAGGGAGAGTAAAGGAAGCCCTAAAAAGAAAGACCTGCTTCCCAATGCCTTTTCTTTGGTCTGGGCTTCATGTAGCTCTGTAGCTTCTTCCGAGCAGAGGCTTTTTCAAAGGCAACACACCCATCCGCCTAGTTAAGAACCACAAACCTCCTGTATTATGTCAGGTATGAGGAGCTAAAATATCACCTGCTTACAGCAAATGACACTCTAAGAGAAAGGCAGGACTTCCCAATTTCCATCTCTCCATGGATGTCTTTACCTTCACCTTTCCACCAAAGCTCATACAGGCAGCAGCTGCTTGACTAGTCCACCTCTGCAGTAATTACAGGAAGAACGCGTGCAGGCGCGCAGGCGTGCAGCAGCCAGCACAGGGCCGGGCCTTTCTCTTCATTTCTCACCATGAAAGAGCAGCTCCCTCCCCTCACTCCCATGCCTCTGGAGCAATGAGAAGCCTATGCCATTTGCTTTAGTAGCAAAGAAGCCATTTCCCTCCAGGTGGAAAGTTGGGTCAGCTTCCTGGGGGTGAGGGACCAGTTTTAGATAATCCTTGTTCCTGGCAGGCTGGAGTACCTGTTAAAGTTAGTAAATCCCACGTTGTTTCTTCCCGGCTAACAGATGGTAAAATCTCTATCAACTGTTAAGTTTTTCCTTGTTTCCATAAAAATTACAAGAATCATATTCCTCAAATGTATATCACCAAATGCATTTATTTATTTTGCACAGAAGTGTGGTAGTCAACTGCCATAATGTTATTTATTATTTATTACAAATGCATAGCAAGCCCAAAAAAATGAATCTTTGAAATCAACTCCTTCTGAAAGACTATTTTTAGGTTTTATAAAAATAAAAACATTAATAAAAATATTTCTGATTATTCTTCATTTACTTGATTTTAATCTTTTAAGTCAAGTTCCATGCAGGACTCAAGCCAAAGCCAGTCACGGTACATAAGAGAAAACATCCAGACAAGGAAACATCATCATCTCCAAAACTAATCTATTCCTAACTGCAAGGACATGAACTAGGCAACAATGTTTGTGAACCTGGCGGCTTCTTCCTTTTGCTGAGGAAAACAATCAAACAACCACTGATATGCCCATTAAGTGTCCTTACAATGTTGGTTAGACAGGATAGAGAGGGTTGATATTATTACTAGACTAACATTTCAAAATGAAGGCCTCTCCATCATGGTCACACATGTCCATAACCCCAATCCCTGGAAGGTGGGAACAAGAGGATGTGAGACCTATCTCAAACAAATAAAACAAAACAAGGCAAGGAACTTAGGATAAGAGTTAGACCATCAAAAATATGGGGGGTTTTGTGGTGGTTTTTTATTGATTTTACTGAGCTCTACATTTTTCTATGCTCCCCTCCCTGCCTCTCCCCTCCCTGCCTCTCCCCTCCCTTTCAATCCTCTCCCATGAACCCCATGCTCCCAATTTACTCAAGAGATCTTGTCTTTTTCTACTTCCCATGTAGATTAGATGCATGTATGTCTCTTTTAGGGTCCTCATTGTTGTCTAGGTTCTCTGGGACTGTGATTTGTAGGTTGGTTTTCTATGTTTAAAAACCACTTATGAGTGAGTACATATGATAATCGTTGTTCTGGGTCTGGGTTACCTCACTCAATATGATGTTTTCTAGCTCCATCCATTTGCCTGCAAATTTCAAGATGTCGTTATTTCAGAAAATATGTTTTAAAAGAACATCATGCAAGAGAGACAAGTGTTTTGGACTCCCAAAATATTTTATTCCTCTCTCCCAAGAGATGAGGAGCTGCCCACAAACCAAGAGATAGCTGAGCTATCTAAAGGCCATGTCCATAAAAGATGAGGATGAGTGAACAACAAACACAAGCCTCACGAAGCAAACAGGACAGATAAAACAAAGAGAAGCTATTTCCCATGGAAAAAGAACAATGAAGAAAAGTATGGTAGCAGTTATAATTTCTTACAGTTTCCAAACAACAGAAAATTATCTTTTCCCACTACACACACACACACACACACACACACACACACACACACACACACACACACACAGATTACTACACAACCTAGAACTACAGCAAAGACAAACAACAAAATTACAGACTGTAAACAGTGCTAACGAGGGCTGATGGCATCAGAATGCTGCCCACTCATTAGCCTACCCCAGTCTCTCTACACTGCCCTCCACGGAAGAAAGGGTGCTGATGAGTACAGCCAACAATGCCAGCTGAGCCCAGTGCTTGACCTAGAGGACTCAGCTGGCCAGGAAGAGCTGCCTCCCTCCCTGATGTACTCATTCATGTGCAGCCCACCCACAGAGGAATGCTCATTCCAAATAAACTGTCATTTCCCATGGAGGAGGCTGTCAGCAAAGGGTGTATGGAGCCAACTTCAGCCCTTGACTGGAATCATGTTTTACTCTTTATACAAAAATTATCCTAACTTCTGGTAAGTCTCCAGAGTTGGGGTTCTGCATCCATCATTTTCTGTTGTTATAACAACATACCTGAGGCCATGTACCTTATGAAGAAATGTTCATTTAGTTTGGGAGGCTGAAAGTCCAAGGTCAAGGGGCCACATCTATTTAATCATCAACGAAGGCCTTCTGGCTACACAACAGCACAGGGGATGGCATCATATGGAGTGTGTGCAACAGAGAGAGCCAGCGGCCTTACCACCCAGGCCCACTTTTGCAGCAGCTCACTCTTGGACCTAACCAGAGTCTAGAGAATATATAACCCCTTTCTAATTCAGTGACCATTTGGACCAGACCCCAGTTTTACAAAAGTTCCAGCCCCTCAATACCACCAAGCTGGAGGCCATGCTTCCATCATGGGGACCTCTGGGGAATTTACTCAAACCATCTCCCAATCACATCAAGGGCGAGGCAAGAGCCGAGTTTAAGAGACGAGAGTGACCACCTCCTGTCCTGTAGAGAATGCTGGCCTGCTGACCATAAGTTTAAAAGGCGCCTTTCAAATACCAGAAATATGGCTTAGTCCATAACCAATTCCTGAATTCCAGACGTGAGGGAGACAATCAGGGCTATGACCAATCCCCCCTACTGCTGAGAAGCTGTCTCAGAAAGAGGAGAGAAAGGAGAAGGAGCTCATTCATCAGCAGTATGAGTACCAGGTCTTCCAGGCACTGGAGAGGATGACACAGACTGGGGTGGGAGTGGGATGCAGATCAGCTCTGGGCTGGGCCTAGGAGAGGGCTGGGTAGGAGAAGAACCATCCAGTGGTACAGAGACATAGGTTACTGCTGATTGGCTTTAAGAGTTTGGTAGGTGACCTGACTTCTTTAGCTAGAATTCTATTTTCAGAACTTCATGCCTTTGTTTGCCCGCTGCTAGCCTGCCATTACTACTTCCTTCACAATGGGTTTCTCTGGTCCCTTCCCCAAAGCAGAGGATGAAAAGCACTGCAAACACTCTCCCCTTCTTACATTCTCCATCAAAGATGGCTGCATCGCCTGCTTCAGAGACCGTTTTTCAGTACCTGGCCAGCACACCGACAGGGGCATGGACACAAAGAGGGAGAAGGAAAGTAATGGATGGTGAGGGGAAGACTGTGCCTCTCAGCTGGCAACATCAGACACTGTATAATTTAAGGCATCTAATCAAACACTCCAAATTTATAACAATTGTTTCAGATTTAATGAATCATACTAATTACCATCTTTTGTTATTTATAAAGCAAACATTAAAAGATCAGTAATCCTGTCTCCAAAGAGAGAAAAGCAAGGCAGTCAAAATGGTACTTGTAAATCCCCTCCATTCATAGAGGTGCTGGACAGAAAGGCAGCTGGGATTAAACAGGTGAGAGGCAAGATGAGGCGGGGCTCCAGTTTGGTAAAAAGACAAAGTCTCCCAGCTGCAGCACCTCAAGGCTCTGGACGGGGCTTATGATGGTGCTGGTGAGGCTGATAATGAGGGCAGTAACAGCAGTGAGGTGATGGTGGTGAGGGGCGGAAGGCCTGTTGAGGGGATGGGTGGTGATGGTTGTAGGAGTGTGTGCTGGTTAATTTTGATGCAACCTAGGATCCCTTGGGAAGAGGGTTTTAGTGGGGGATTATCTAGATCAAGCTGGCCTGTGGGAATGTCTGCGGGAGTTGTCTTGCTTATTAATTGATGTAGAAAGACCCAGCCTACTGTGGGCAGCACCACTTCACGGACTGGGTCTCACTGTGTAAGAGTAGAAAAATCCAATAAAGAAGAAAGAAAGAGTCTGTTCTCTCTGTGTGCTAGACGGTAGGTTTGGTAGGACTAGTTATTTGAGTTCTTACCTTGACATGCTTTCCCACAATGATGGACTGACCATGACTTGGAATCAGAGCAGGGTGAGATGGGTGTGTGGTGCGGTGGAGGCTGGTGGTGGCGGTGAAGGTGGCAGTAACAGGACAATGATGATGCCAAAGGGTGGCGGTGGTGAGGAACGATGATGGCAACGATGGTAAGTGACAAGAGGACGGTGGTAAGACTGGTGGTGGCAATGACAGTTATGGGTGTGAGGGAGCTGGTGAGGGAAGTAGCCAAGGAGATGGTGGCAGTGGTCACATGCCTGCTAAGGAGTGCAAACCACTCATTAACGTGCACAGCAGTCCCATAAGTCCCCCAAGAGCATCACTGCGTCTCTGCTCACTTATTCTGGCTTTTCCTTTTTGAGTAAAGCAATTTCAGCTCCATGTTCATTCTGCTTGCTGGCCTTATGCAAGCTGCCTGCATCAGCCTGGAAGTGTATATCCCCTCTTCCTTGTTTGTCTCCAACCGCAAAGATTATCTCCATCTTATTATCTTCAGTCTGGAGGGAATCCTCTGAGAGCATTTATAGACCTCAGTCTTAGGTCCTCTGACTGCTCTTGCAGAAAAGCAATGAAGCTGAAGGCATTCCACACCTGAGTCACCTCAATACCGTATTTTTGGGGTAACTTTAACATCACACCTAGACAAACCACCCACAAATATCCCAAGTAAATTTGAAGGTGATGTATGCAATCTTCCCAGACACATCTGACTTGTATTAATTTTTTCAATAACAACAGCTACTCCAAATGGACTTCACATGAATCATTTCATTTAATAATCTTGAAACTCCCAAGAGCCATTATCCTCATTTTCCAATGAAGAAAACAAGAGGCTCTAAGGTTAACTAACTTGCCCCATCCCACAGGCAGCCAGTAGCAACTCTGCAGTTAGAAGCCCGGCAGTCTGGCACCAGACATAGAATTCCTAGACTCCATTGCACTGCCTCCCTGGGGACAGCCCCCTGACAAGCTTTGACAAATGGTGCCCCCATCCTTTGTTAGTAAATGCCAAGCTGAGGAGTGTTAATTTTCAAATAGTGAAATTTCTGTTCATTCTTTTAAGGTCTGCTACTTGATTGATACAATTTTACAAATTCTGCAGGGAAAAAAGAACCCCCCACACACACACAAAAAAAAAACCTGCCATAATCACTTCCAGTGAAAAAACACTAAAAATGATCCAATATCCTGTCCCTGAACATCCTCACATTTCAAGAACTTTAATTTAAATCCATTTCCCTAGATTATCCCATCCTTAAGGTGGAATTCTGTACGTGGAATTCCTTAGAAATTATATAATACCATAATAAGAGTATTTTGTAACTAGCACAGCAGAGTTCCTGCTGCAACCTGGAATGAAACACCTTATACCAAGTTTTTACTGATCATTTTCTGGGTCCAAACGCCATTCTATCTCCCTGGAAATGAAGACTTTCAAATCTCTCTCGTAAATATCCTCCAGTGAATTTTGAGAGCGAGAGATGACAGATAAATGACAGCTTTGCATTTCCAAGGGTTAAATGTTTTTCCTGAGGGAGCCTAAGCCTCCATGCCATGAGAACAAGTGTCAGGCGCTAATGGAATTGTTCCATGATAAATAAACTGCCAGGCTGGATGACAAGCAGCTTTCAAAGAGGCTTTCCATATAGTCTAACCAGCAGAAGTTAATTTGAGTTTCTTAACAGGACCTTCTTCTTTCACAGTATAAAAGTGCCTTGGGATGAAGCAATTACTCTGATTTACCATCTTCTCCTTGGTAGAATATAAAGATGCAGCAAACCTCACAAAAGCAGTAACTTAGCCAAATGGGACTCGCTTGCAAAGTCCCTACTATGCTATTTCCAAGAGTTCCCGCCCTGGCAGCAGCACAGAGTTGCTATCAATCACTGGTACCCAAGTGGAGGAGGGTGGAGGAGGATGCTTCCTCTCAGGGCTATGCATGTTGGAGCCAATAAATCATTTTTCCTCCAGCAAATGCTCAGTTAAATTTCATCTTCGCTTTGCAGAATGTTTCTCAATTTCAGCTTCTGGGAAGTTTAAGAGTCATTTACAGATGTGTCACGTTTTACAGCATGCCTGAGTTTTAACCAGAATGCTTGCCCACACATTCACTGCCTTGGCCACTCTGGATCATGAACTTGTGCCTCAGGTTTGAGAGTGTAAGAGTGGCCAAGCTGATACTACAAGATCAGGTTTCTGGGCACAGAGCTGGAAATACTGAGTTTTAAGGAATGGGCTGTGCTCTCCTGAATCCAACTCTTCAACTTGTCTGCCCAAAACCACCAAGTGGTTGAAAGCTGCTTTCTGCAAGGGAATGAATCAATTCGGGCTACTTCTAGCTACGGCACTGAATTAATTTACCTGCCAGGTGCAGAACTAGTTGACAGCCAGGAGGAAATCAAGCACAGACAACTTTAAAAAGGATACACATAGGCCCAGATACTGTCGGGTAATATAGTCAGCCTAACAGAACAACAGTTGGGATCTTCCACACGGAAAACATGGCTGGGAACTACGAGAATAACTGTAGTTACAGGAAAGTGGGGGAAGGCTCTGTTTTGGTTCAGGACAGCTCATCAGCTTAACTGAAAACCTTAGTAGATCAACAGGGTGAGGAAGAATAAGGTGAAATTTTTGTAATGCCCTCTCAGGCCCCAGCGGAGAACAAATAACATTCCCTGAGAGGTGATGTTGCGATCATCACAAAGCTGGACAGAGATACAAAGCAGAGGCTCAGCTCCTTGTTGCAGAGCATCTAGCAAACCAGGCAGATGCTTGCTCTATTTTGTGTCCTGCAATCCCCTCCTCACCTACTGCAGCCTCTACTTCGCCCCGCCCCGCCCCCACTTCCCATAGACTGACTCAGCACCACTTTCCCGTTTTCTCATGGTCTTGGTGTTTTGCTGGCTCCTCTCATGCCGTTCTTCCCTGTCTGCCAGTTCGGGGCAGAGCTTTCTACACTTGCTGGTTCTCCCCAATGCTTGGTCTCCTCTGCTATTTACAGGTAGCTTTCCCGGCAGGGCCAGTCCATGGCCATCTTCACTTCCTCCTCATTGCTAGCACTGCCTTGGCCCTGTGTCCTTCCCTGAGGTACTGAGCATTCCTAGGCCCCTTCTGCTTCCCCTGTACCACTCAGGGCTTGAAATGAAACCTCTATCTAGACTAGATCTCTCCTCCCATGACAGTCTCTCTGACCTGTTGTGAGATAATGCTCTTGTACACTGTAAAGATTTGTCACTCGTATTAGTTTAATAAAATGTTGATTGGCCAGTAGCCAGGCAGGAATTATAGGCGAGGCAACCAGACTAGGAGAATTCTGGGACAAGGAAAGGAAGAGATGCAGTTGTCATCCAGAAGCAGAGTAAGCAAGATGAGAATCCCTTACTGAGAAAAGGTACCAAGCCAAGTGGCTAAACACAGACAAGAATTTGGGTTAATTATTTAAGTTGTAAGAGCTAGTTAATAATAAGCCTAAGCTAACAGGCCAAAAAGTTTATAACTAATATGAGCCTCTGTGTTTCTTTGGGACTTAACGACTATGCGACTGGGCAGAACAGAAACTTAGGTCTATACTGACCAATATCAATCATTGCTCATTTTCAGGTGCCATCTTCATATGGATGCCATATAAGGCTCAGGATTCACCTGGATCTTCTCATCATGCCCAGATTCAACTACCTAACTACCCCCATGACCTTCTAAAGTCCTGATTCCCCCTGACATGCTAGGTTCACAAGGTCATACATAATACATAGCTCACCACCCTGACTGGCCTCTGCCAGCTCTGCTGCCTGTGTCTGTGGGTATCAAACTACCAGGCACCAGGCTTCAACTGGAATCCACCATTACCTACCCTATTACTGCCTGCCATAGCATTCCGTCAATCTCTAGGCCAAACACAGGTCAGTTGTGTAGGCTCTCTCCTCCACTGGCACCTCTTTACCCACAACCACTGGTTCCCTGTAAGATCCTTGGAGACATCCTAATAGGTCCCCTAGCTCTTCTTCCTGCCACAGCCAAATGTTCCTTCTTTTCTACTATAGTTTAGTATAACTAGAATGCTCCCCTTAGGTCCACATGTTAAGGATTTGGTCCCCAAGGTGGTGCTACTGGGAGTGGTGGAACTTTGGAAGGAGCGACCCTTCAGTCATTGACGGCAATCCCTTAGAAGAGCAATGGAGGCATTGATGGGCTTCTTCTCTCTGCTCTGGTTCAAGATGTAAGAATTTTGTTTCTTTGCATGATCCTACCATGCATGGTACAGCAACCTCACCAGAGACCATACTGATAGCACTGCTTGTTTGGGGGTTGAAACATACAAAACTGTAAACTAAATAAACTTTTCCTTATCGAAATGCAGCTGCCTCCTGTATTTTGTTGCAGTAAAGCAAATGAGGAGTCCAACGCTAAAACAGAGTGGTGGTGCCACTACCCTGCCCTCAGAACTGAGTGTTGACTCTGGATCCTGACTCACTGCTCACCCTATCAACGGTCTGTGATGACCTCGTCTCTATGCCAGCCCACCTCACCCTGAGCCCAAACATCTCCATTTAGTAAATCTTCCCTCAAGAATATGCCCATAAGCATCCCAGCATAGCCAAAGAAATCGGCATCTTCCTAACTACCATTCTTGCGGAATCCCTCACTACACTGTCAGCTTCCTCCTCAGCCCATCTGTGCTGACCTCTGAAACTCTGTCAGTGCCTAGGGTCCCTGGCACAAAGTGGGCACTGAAAATCGCATCCAAAAACTAGAAAAATATGTGGTAAACAAACGTTCCTCTTATCTCCTTCCTTTTCCAACTGTCACCCACAGGCATAACACAACACCAATAAACACAACTAAAACCCACTCAGACCTGGGGTCCTAAAATTTTCTTTATGATTCTGGAACTTAACAATCATGGGAATCATATTTACAAGTGATTTTGAGCAGCTGCCTGGTACTGGAAGCTTCTAAAGGAAGTTTATACTTGCTCTCATGTTTAACCCCTGTCTGTAAACCTGTTACATAGCAATTACCACTGTTAAGAAAAATGTTTAATAAATGACCATATAAATACAAAAGTGAGAGAAAAATCCATGTGCCATAAACATCATTGTGATCAGTTTAAAGATAAAGACCTTTCATCAATAATTAAAAAAAAATGTGGGGCTCAGAAATTTTCAACAATTTTCCCAAAGCACAAAATCATTACAATCAGGATTTTCATTCTACGCCAATTGTGGATAGTAAAAACAATGTAAGCTTTAAAATGCTATACTTTCAATTCAAAAAATATGTACACTTATATGTAAAAAATATGTAACATGCAAAGCACCCCCCAGACATGAAGAAAACGTCTGTGACTACAGCCTCCACAAAGGCACAGTGGAGAACATGTCTCTGGCTTCCGATGGTGAAAACTCGGCAGTCAGCTGAGCTTGACTAAGGGGAAAACGTTAAGAAGTATGATTCATTTGAACTCTGTGGTTCTGTAACTCATTTTGTATTACAGACAGTAGAGATGATTAATTCTAAATATCCATATAACACAGTGGCAGCAACGCAAGGGGTCTTCCCATAGCTGATGCCTCACTCACATTTCCAATTTCCATGAGACATGTGATCTATCATAAAAGTATTGTTTGATCCCAAAAAACATTATATATGATGGGACTACCCATGCATGGTGCTAATTATCACAACCCTTCAAGAGATACTGCAAAGAGGACTTGGGGCCTACTATGCTTCCTCTGTTTTGCTGCTCCTTCCAAAGTCTTTCCCTCGCCTTCCTGCCACTACTCTTTATGTTTCATACACAATCAAGTAAGTGTAAGGGCGGGGGGAGGGAGTAAATACAAACAGCTCTGTGATATTAGCATAAATTTGCTAACATAAAAAGGTCTTACAATGAAAGCACTTCGCCTCCAAAATGCTATACTTTTAATAAGAGTTGGGCAATCTAAAACAGGCAAGGTGGACATTTGGTAGCACATAACCAGATAGAGTCAGGAAAGAGACATTTCGCATCTCAATCCTCTCCTATCTTTGGTCTTTGTCTAGACAGCATCTCTTAGTCCTCCACTGAGTCAGCAGGAGGCCATCAGTTCCGTTAGCTTCTGGCTTCTCAGGGGTCTCCCTCTCTAGAACTTCAGAGTTTATGGCTGTGAGAATTAGCTGAGCCTTGTAAGACCGGCACAACGTCTACAGAAGTGCCATCTTATCCTTTTAAATCAAAAGTCTGTGTGTCTTAACAGAGGATAATTTCCTAATGGGAAGCATATTATAGGCTGACCTTCTCCAATCTGAGAATCCATAATCTAAAACATTCTAAAATCTGAAAACATTTTGTAAGCCATCAAGATGCCACCAGAGTCTACCTGGACCTCATATGATAGGCCAGAGTCAAAACACAATGTACTAAGAGTATTGTACAAAATTACCTTCTGGCTATGTGTAAAAGATACACCCTAAATAAATGAATTCCATGTCACACTTATGGTGTGGAACAATCGTCTATTCTGTCAATTATATTTTAAATAAACGCTGATTGGCTGGTAGCCAGGCAGGAAGTATAGGTGGGAAAACCAGACAGGAAATAGAGGTGGGGCAATGAGAACAGGAGTATTCTGGGAAGAAGGAAGCTCTTTTCACAGTCCTGCCAAGACCACAGAAAAAGCAGGATGTGACCTGCCCCACTGAAAAAGGTACTGAGCCATATGGCTAACATATACTAAAATAATGGGCTAATATAAGTTATAAGAGCTAATAAGAAGCCTGAGCTAATAGGTCAAGCAGTGTTTTAATAAATACAGTTTCTGTGTGATTATTTCAAGGCTAAGCTAGAAGGGCGGCTGGGGTGACAAGCAGGCCCTCATGTTACAGATTAATGTCCTGTTCCCAGAGTATATATTTATTATATACAGAAATATTTCTTAATTAAAAACTGGACATCTAAACACTTTTCCTCCCAAGCATTTTGGATAAAGGATACCCAAGCAGGAAAAAATTATCTAACTTGAAGATTTCTTGAATAAGAAGCAAACAACTCAGAAGCAGAGAAAAGGGAAGACATTGAATCAGAACATTTCTTATCAGTGGACCCATAGTTACCAAGGTCCTGGATCGCTTTAAAAGCTGGGCCTGGAATGAGGAGACCCAGTTACAGCCAAGGAATGGATAAGCCAGGAGCTACTCTGTGCCTTAGGCCGCCTGGTCAAGCACAGATAATAAAAGTAATCCACACATCGACAAGTTTCTAGGAAGCAAATGAGGTAATTAACAGTAGTATGTGAAAACATCAGAGTGCTCTGTCAATGTGAAATATTACTAATGCCTGGATACGTGGTGACTAAAACACCCACCATGAAGAAAGAAAACCCTCCTCTTCCCCATCTCAGACAGCAACCTGGGCAGCCCATCATTAAATACAGACCTTGATAGAATATTATATTTAGAACTGTATATAAAGCATGTGCAGGATTTCACTACATATTAATTGCAACACAAAAGCAAATTTAAAACCAATTAACTATTCAATCTTAAGGGAATGGTGAAGAAATTATAGTGCTACATACAATTGCAAACTATGTAGCCATGGATGGAATGGATCTAAATGTGAAGATATGAAAGTATTCAAAATGCACATTAAGTAGGATAAAAGTTGTAAAATTACATAGACTCCTTAATGTAAAATAGTCTGTGCATGAAGGTTTTAAGATAACATCTCTGAGAAGAAGCATGGGGCACTGACTAAAAGGGAAGAGATTGCATTCGGGTTCTATTAGTGACTATATAAGCACTTACTGCTTTTCTGCTTCAATATACTGTTTTTAAAATATTGAGGAGGATGAGAGTTTTCACCTATTCTCTGACTCCTGAAGCAGCAACACGTACAATGCAAAATTAAGGTAATTATTTTTAAGCATACCACAGGATTATGTGCCACTTCAAGACCAGAATCCTTGTTTTTCTCTATTTAGGATGACCTAAATCATTCTGTCTACAAACGTTATCTGTAGACTTTGACTTCAAACAAATACTATGCTGTTCAAAGACATCCTTATTCTCTCTGAACTAAGGCATATGGTTTTGTTTGTGGAAAAAAATACTGTATTTATCTTAATAGTGACAAGCTGCATCTACTCCAACAAACTATGGCTCTCCGCGAAATAATCTACATTTTTTTCAAAGATGACACAAGGCAGTAGGTCTTCAGTTCTTCATGAACTCAACTTGTCTCCTTCTTCCAAGAGAGAAAAAAAGAAAATTAAGACTACCCACCAGTGCACAGAGGTATCTGGGACTTCTGATTTGCAGGGACAAATTATTAGATGACAAGGACATCTAAGAACTCTGGACTCTACTCTCCTGGCTACAGACCGCCTGACGGCCCGCTCCCTGCTTGGCCTCTCCCCATTCAAATCTCTATCTTTATAATCCCACCAATACTTTTTGGTTTTTGTATAAAGCCACCTCTTTATCTTTCAGTAAGCCCAACCTTGTTTACCACTTGAGAATGGATAATTCCTATTAAGTCAATAAGTAATAAACTGGATTTTTAGATCAAAGTAACTTACTCTTTAAGATTACAGTGTGCTTCCTTTTTTCCCCAAATATTTATATTTTGAGCAGTTGTCACTGAGTAGTGTCCACAGATCTTACATACCAAGGAAGTCATCAATAACACCACACCACTCTAGCATTAACATTGAGCGTGTCACATTTTCTTAAAGGTTAAGATTTACAGACTCTCATCCTTTCTCTATGAAAATATTTGTAATTCTAAAAATTCAACATGACATTTCCTGGTCACATAAATTATTAAATACCTTGAATTCTTGAAAGAATAATAAATAATGAGCTACATATTTTCATGGATAATCAGAAAAATGCATCTATTAAAGGTAAAACCATTTTTACCTATATTATTGGAAAAGATTTTCCAAAATGAGTTAGAGAAGTCTTCTTCGGTAGTGCTCATTGCCAGGCGACACTGGTAGCCCACACAGTTGATGGGAGATATCAGAACAGACTTAATGAAGATAATTTCGTAACCTGAAACATTTCTAGGACTTTAAAAAAGAAACTTTACTCTTAAAAATCTCTCCCTAGGAATATAAACAAAGTAGACAGTCAGAAATAAATGGATTTATATCTCTCATTTTCATTAAGGGGTTATATATGAGAGAAGGAACTAGAAAAACTGTAATGTTGAATAATCAGAAAATAATTAAATCCTTATTTACAGAACAATAAAAACTCTTGTACTTCAATATTCAATGACACGGGAAATGCATGGTCCAATGTTAAATGAGAAAAAAATGAGAGAGGGTAACAGTTTTGTTCAAACTATGCAGTAATAAATTTGTGATGAATATATATGTGTGTAGGCATGCACACTTACATAGAAGGAAATCTAAAAATGTTATTGATGGATACTCCTGAGCCACAAAAGATATGAATCTTATTAACTTTTGTATGCACATTTCTCCTGAATTCTTTATGTTGGACATGCATTATTCCTAATACTCATTAGCCCTCAAAACAAACTGATGGTGAGGATGTAGAAAACTGGAATCCTTGTGAACTGTCATTGCCATGTGAAACATTAAAACCAGGATAGTGCTGTGACATAAAAATACATTATATATCCAAAGCACTGTTTCCAAAACATTAAAAACAGCATGACGCTGTGGTATCCAAAAGCACTGGAAGCAGGGTCTTAGAGAAATGCACACCCATGTGAACAGCCATGTGACTCTACAGCCAAGAATCAGGAGCGACCCTAGTGTTTCCTAACAGACCAATGGGTCAAAGAAGTATGCCTAGACATACAATGAAATAACATTCAACCTTAAAGAGATATCAAATTTTGTTATGAGTTATACAATGTTATAGGATAAATTATGTCCCATCTCCTAGAACTCACATGCTGGATCTGTAAGACTTCAGGATGTGACTGTAGGATGGGTAATTAAGTTCAAATGAAGTTGTCAGAGCAGGTTCTAATCCAATCTGACTGGTGTCCTCATCAGAAGAGGAGATCTGGATACAGGCACCAGGGATGCCAGCACACAGTGCAAAGGCCATGTGCAAAAGCAGCAAGAGGCCAGCCACCTGCAAGCCAAGAGCACAGACCGCAAAGGAAACTGAGCCTCCTGACAGCTTGATCTTAAGCCTCCAGCCTTCAGAGGGGGAAGAAAACAAGTCAATACCATTTAAGCCAAGCGGCCTTTGGCATTCTGTCAGCATGGGCCTTGAAGACACTATGCTGGGTCAACTAAGCCCGACACGGACAGACACACTGGATGATTCCACATACACGGTACCGAAATAGTCAAATTCAATGAGACAGAAAGGGATGAGATGAGCCAAAAGCCAAGGAGTAAGGAAATGAGCACTTGTCTAACAAATGTGGTTGCTGTTTACAAATGAGAAATCCTAAAAACTGGTTCCACGACAGATACTGAACTGAACTGTTTAGAACACCTAAAAAGGACAAGCTGGTAAGCGTCTCATGGCATACAGAGAAAAACAGTTACATAGAGAAATATCTTTGATATGTGCATGAGGAGAATTAAAGCTACAGCAATTTGAGCAACAAAGCAAAGGAGTACTGAATTATTACCCAAAACATAAAATAATAAATACATAGTCAAAAATAAGTGACTTATTACATGGATTCCTGCACCATCTGCTAAACAGATCTAGAAACATTAATAACCCATTTGCAATATGCATCCTGTTGCTGTGACCTAACACCTGGCCAGAGCAATTTAAGGAAGAAAAAGTTTATTTTGGCACATGGTTCGGGAGGATCTAGCCCATCCTGGCACAGACAGAATGGCGTTCAGAACATGAGTTGGCTCATCTTGCCTCTGCACTCACGCAGCAGAGGAAGATGAAGCTGGTATCCAATCAGCTTCCTCCCTCTTGCCCTTTTATGCAGTGTGGAACTCACTCCATTAAGTGGTGCTGCCCACACTCAGGGTAGGCCTTTCCTCATCAGTTACTCATCTATGTAAATACCCTCACAGACACTCAGAGCTAGACCTCCTTGGTGTTCCAGATCAAAGTACCTTCCCAAAATGTGCCAACCATAGTAGGTTAAGTTCTTCCCTTGCTTTTACTTACTGTTTGTTTAATGTCTATTCATAGAATATAGTTTGATCATATTCTTTCCCCATGACCTCCCAAATTCTATCCACCCAACCTCATATTCTTATTAATTCTCTCCTCCATCCCTCAAAAAAAAAATCAAAACAAAGTATCAAAACAAAACACACACACACACATAAATGGAAACCCCATTTTGTGTCAGCAACTACCCTGAAATAACAGTAAACATTAGCCATAACTCACCAAGATCTTAGTTTCTATGCATATGTGCACAGGCAGCATACATGAACAGGCATGCAAGTACACACATGTGCGCATACATAGGTGCCATGGCACAATGTCCTGCTCTGTCATTCTATGACGTATTCCCTTAAGACTAGGTACCTCATTTACCCTGGAGCTCACTGATTAGGACAGACTGTAGGTTGGCAGACCAATGAGCCCCAGTGGTCCTTGTGTCTCCATGCTGCCTCTTTCCCCATGTACAAGGACCACACACAGAGACACACACACAGGTATGCAGGCACATCCAGCTTTGTATGTGGGTACTGGTGATCTGAACTCGTGTCTTCCTGCTTCACAGCAAGTACTCTTATCCATCTCCCCAGATAATATTTTGTCTTTTTCTAATATAGGGTTTCAGGTAGCATAGGCTGGCTTAAAACTCACTACATAGCTGAGGATTGCCTTTAAGTCCTGATAGCTGATCTTCCTACTCCTACCTCCCAAATATGGGATTATCAAGTATGACCACTGTGACTGGCTTCAGATCTTGGTTTCTAACATCATCAGCCAAACAAAAGAATTAGGGTTACTTAGAGAATAAGCAAATTTTAGGAGTAGGGTTAAAAAGAAAATACATAAAGATTGGTCTGAGATACCTTGCTGTGCAAAAAGCAAGAAGTTGTTCAAGATAACACTACCATAATAGAGTGTATCTATTAAAGGCATACAGAAGTCAGCTGAAACATCTTCTGCTGGCTAAAGCTAGAAAAATCTGAACAAGTTCAGAATCAAGTAGTACTGGATTACCTAAAGCAGTACACTGACAAAAACAAATTATTAAACAGATAAGTAAATGGGATAAGGAAGAGACAGGATGACTCTCCCGTGCAGAAAAAGTCCAAATGATTTATATGGATATTCCATGCCTTTAAGCACCACTCTGTAATCTCTAAGAACTATAGCTACATGTAACGACATAAATATATGTGATAATGCAACACTGAATGAAAGAAGCAGGAGAGGACACCTACTATATAATTGTATCTCTATGGTGTACAAACTAAATGCACAAAGTGCCTGTAATTTATAGTCTTGGGATTGAACATAATGGCTACCTCTGGAGAGGGGATAAGGATAATGATTAGAAGGATGCCCAGGGAGAGTTCTGAGGTTCTGCAACTTTCTGTACAATTGGACCAGTGATCTGTGTTCTGCTGATGCTCAAATCAACTCACTGAACCGAACCTGACCGCTGCTTCACACTGTGCATAGCCAATTGCAGCTGTGGGCTGAAGCCGATTCTGATGCAATATGGGGACTGTTTTTTTAACACTTCTCCATATGGTAATCCAACTGACTAAGTGCCAGTCTTTGAAAAGATCACATGCCCTCGAGGCTTTGCAGAGCCAAGACTGGTAATATTTCAGGTCTTTTATACACAGGCAGACAGAAAGATAGACAGACAGACAGACAGACACACACACACACACACACACACACAGAGAGAGAGAGAGAGAGAGAGAGAGAGAGAGAGAGAAACAAGTGGAAGACATTCCTGTCTATCTTTGCACTAACACTACATGCCTCAATGATTGCAGATTTAATAAAGTTTGTGAAGTAAATCCTACAATGAATTCTTTTGCATTTTTAATACTTACTTTGCAATCAGTTTGCCAACATCCAATGATAATTCCACATACGATGGGCTAGAACTCATTTGGCGTTCAGATGTACTATATCTTTATGACTTCTTTTGTCAAATGTATGAGCTTGAATTTGGAGCTTCCTTTCAAAAGCCACACATTCACCAGACAATGGTGGCACAAGCCTTCAATCCCAGTACTTGGGAGGCAGAGGCAGGTGGAGTTCAAGGCTAGTCTGGTCTACACAGCAAGTTCCAAGATAGGCTCCAAAACTACACAGAGACCCTGTCTCAAAAAAAATTATGTGTGTGTAGCATGAACAAGAAATAAATCTCATTATTAAAAAATAAAAATGCTGAGGTAGACATAGTAACACAATACCTTTATTCCAAGCACTTAGAGGGAAGAGGAAGGAGGATTGAAAATTTGAGGCCAGCCTGAGCTATACATGGAGACAGTGACTCAAAATATGAATAAGAATGAGGAAGGGGAGGAGTAAAAGGAGGGGAGAAGCAGCAGCAGCCAGGCATTAGCACATGCAGAGCTATGCTTATTGAGTTTGATCCTTAATACAGCATGAAACTGTGCAGTAGTGCACATCTATAATCTCAGCATCTAAGAAATAGAAGCAAGAGGACTGTAAATTTAAGTCCAGCCTAGGCTGTTGTGAATTAGGTCAATATGATAAATAACCAAGCCAGCTCAAGAAGAACAGTTATATTTTAATGGTTAAAAAGGGGAAACTCATGCTACAAGAGTGGGAGGTCCGACGTCCTATCTTTCCAGCGGGCACTGCGCAGAGAGAGAGCGGGTACCTGGGTCCTCCAGGTTTTTCTACCTAGGCCCCAGGTAGCCACACCCCAACTAAATGTGATTGGTTGATAGAGTTTCTCCATCATCTCCCCCTTTTGTCCAAACAAGATCGATCCAAACTCAACACAGCTATATACAGATACCAAATATAAAATTACAAACAATAAACAATATTAAGCAAGGAACACATAACAAAAGTTTTACTAAACATTCTATTTTAAGGAGTCTAACTATTGCATTGAAATTAAGCTTGGCTAAATCATGAGGAAGGTAACTACAATTATCTAATCTTCAACTCCATCAAAGATCTGAGAAGGGAAACAATATTACTTGAGCAAACAAGAAGTGCAATCAAGAAACTTTCAAAATGTGCAACAAATGACAGAGACAACTGACTATCTGGGCAGTCACCCAAAGTCTCATTTGCAATGTTGAAGCAGCCAACTTTGGCTAAGGCCTAACGTAACTGATATACCATTTTCAAAGGCAAGAAACTTTTTAAAACTATCTTACCCTGCCTTGGCAGGATATGACAGTCCTGTTTTAGCCATTTACAGATACTCTGTATCTTTGTCAGTGGTTGAGGTATGGGCATTTTTTTGCCCAATGGCCAGTTCGGCCAAGAAGAAAGGCTCCAGGTGGAGTGTGTTTGGTGTTCAACATTCTTTTAGGAATAGATTGGCGTTGCCAGGAGCGATTGTGTCTCATTACCACGGAACTCTAAGTTAGATTAAAGGCCATTTTCTACAGCTCCTTGAAGAGTTTGAAGATTATCTATCTATACTGAATATAATCCCTATGTATCTAAAGAACCTGATTAGTCTAATTATAAATATGACAAACATAGATAACTACTGATCTATAATTCTCAATACCTATCTAACTTAAAGACTAAGACAATAAACAACTGTGCAATAAATGAGGACAATGACTTTCAAATGTAAACAATGTATAAGTATCTTAATCAGAGATAGTAATATACACTGCAGTATGGTAAATATATCTATATATCAATACATAAACAATGTTTTAAACAGAGGTAGAAGCATACATACATACAATATTCAATATAATTTAACTTTGTATCCATATACAAGAATCTATACCAATATAATTGTCTAAAAACAATAACTCACAAATACCAATCTATGAGACTCTTAATCTCAGGGTCGTGGGTTCGTGCCCCACATTGGCCACCAAGTGTTGCGAATTAGGTCAGTACAATAAATAACCAAGCCAGCTCAAGAAGAACAGTTATATTTTAATGGTTAAAAAGGGGAAACTCATGCTACAAGAGTGGGAGGTCTGACGTCCTATCAGTCCAGCGGGCACTGCGCAGAGAGAGAGCGGGCACCTGGGTCCTCTAGGTTTTTCTACCTGGGCCCCAGGTAGCCACACCTCAACTAGATGTGATTGGTTGATAGAGTTTCCCCATCACTGGGCTACACATTGAGACAGTAGCTCAGATGATGATGTTAATGATGATGGTGATGATGACAAATGCTAGGGATAGCCATAAATATGTACAGAGTACTGAATTTGATCTTCAGTGCTACATATAATTGTGTAGTAGTTGGTATACATCCATAATTCTAACACTTAGGAAGTAGGAGGAGGAGAATAAGAATTCTATTTATCATCCTCAGCCACAGAGTTGGCTGGAGACCATCTTGAGCTATGTAAGAGCCTATCTCAATAAGAATAGAAAGAAAAGTAAAGACCCAGGCCTATAGTCTCAGCACACATTCAAGTAAGGCAGGAAGAATGTAATGGGGTTTGAGGGTAGTTTGGACTACATACACAGTAGGTTTCAGACCAGCCTAGGATACAGAGTGAGACTTGACCTCAAAAACACCACCACCAACAAAACCAAAATAAAATTAAATTAAAACTGTATCCTAAACCTTGGAGTAAGAAGGAGCATTAAGAGAAATATTTAAGATTAACTTCATTTATTTTAACATCCCAGCTATAAAACATGTATCATTGATTCCTTAAGACTCTCTAAAATTAACTTAAATCATTTATCAGGTGGTAAATTCTGAAAATGAATTTTTACTCTCAAAAACAATACTATCAGACATGTCCATGACATAGAGTGCATAGCTAAAATTTCCCATTTTAATTGAGAGCAGAAAACAGCACAGAATTTTTATTTCTCACATTATCTTCAAGTAATAATCAGTTCTAATTTGCAAAATGGTCTGTGAATCCATAACAAATAAGCATTTCCCACTTGCTGTTTTTCTTAAAGGAAAAAATCTATACATGTTTATCAGAGTTAACAAAAAATGTAAGTTCTGTAGCAATTCTTCTACAAAACTTTGAAGAACCTTTGCAACCATAATTGTACACAGATAAAAAACTATACATCTGTAAAGTCCTATGACTCTTCAACATCTGTCTTCTTCTCCACTGCAGTGCATAAATCATGCAAAGGAATTCACACAAGACATAATATAGGCACCAAATTATTTTGATTTAATTCTCAATAAGAAGTGAAGCAGTAACTTGTTACTTGAGACTAGAGAATCAATACCAAATGCTTGTTCTTAGATTGCTTATCACTCCACTAATGCAAGGAGCTTGAAGAGCTGACACATTAGCATTGACAAGGGGATTGCTCTATTTGTTTTCCAAAGGTTTTCCCTGCATGACTCTATACTTAGTTTTATGCCAAGGAAAATCAATTTCTTTATTCAACGTGTCAATCTGAAAACACACATAGAAACAATGATTCTATGGCAACCTATAAAAAGTACACTGAACAGTAATGTAAAATGAAAAATGTAAAACATTGTTTTATGTAGCATATAGAAACAACAAAGAATTATCATATCAATATAATTCTCATTCTTCTGAGTATAAGCTTAAGTGTAAAAAAATAAAACAAGTGAAATCAGTAGGACAGACTACTCTCTATTCTCAAACACACCAATCTCTTTTCATTTCAGAATTATTTAAAAATTTCCTCAGAAAGATTAGCTTCTACCAATACAAAAATTCAGAGACACCTAATTTTTCTTTTTTAAATTTGTTTAATCTGCAAAGACTTTCTAGACTGTAATATTGGTGCATGTTTATAGAATATCAAAGAAATAAATGTTTTTCTTTCAACTACAGTTTTGAGTGATACTAAAATATACTTTGCATAATAAAGAATCAATGTGGAATTACAGATGCCAGGCTTTTGATCTAGCACCCATAAAAGAGCCCTTAAAAAGATATGTACAAGCTACCAAAGTAGAAAGCAACACAATACACAAACCCATTATCACATGCACGCATCCAACAAGGTCGCTCAAGCCCACTGTGTTTGAAGTATTAAATGTCACCAGCATCAATTGTTTCATGTGAATTTTCTTTTATTTTAATGGATGAGTGTTGCTCCCCGCCACTGTGAAGACCTGGCTCCTGGCCTCTGGGAACGACTCAGATCCTTTTCTTGTTGCTCATTGCTCTGGGGATCACTACACACCCAAACCTCAGCTCCTGTATCCTCATGGCCACCAACAAAGCACACAGACACAACATGAGTACTTTACCTGTTCCAGCCATGTTCCTCCCCAACCCATTCTCTACCCACATTCAAATCCCTCCATTATAATTATAGTCTGGCATCACTTGCATGCACAAGTTACAATATGTTTTACCGATACAAGACCCAACCTAGCCTCACATCAATTTTACCAAAACAAAGACGTCAGGAAAACATATTTCACCCTACAGCATCCTATAGGAAACATCCTGTTAGCTAAGAGAATCCTCACAGAACTAGCCAAACTTCCTCTCTAGCCAGAAGCCTTGTTGGTGTACAAGGAGCTTCCAAACCACAAAGAATGAATCACATCAATTCAACCAAAGTCACCAGACTCACCAACTATGAGCAGGACCACTGAAGTCAAATGACTACTCAGGAAACCGATGGCCCTGAGGCTCCCACAAACAGAACAACCTGGTCACATGTATTCTCCAGTCTTAGTGGAGAAGGCTACATATAGGTAGTACACACTCCAGATAGTAGGTTGCCCTAGAGAAAGCACAACTTGGAGTCACAGGTTCCAGGGTCAGTCCTAGCTCTTCCTTTCTGTTTACTAAAGCAGCTGATGAGGAATAACCTTCCTTTTTATCCCTGGATCCTAACATGTAGCTGTGTCTGCAATACTTTGAATGTGTCTGCAATACTCTGAACGTAAAGAACGGGGTCTGCCTTATTAAGCACTTGGTCTTTGGTTACAGCTTTCCAGATGATGAAAACGAAGGACATAACACTGTGATGCATGCCTTCTTATGCTGAGATGCCTTGAAAGTCTAGGGAACTGGTAAATATGGACATTATCTGCATGCTGTGATGTTTCAGGGCATGCTGTAAGTACAGAAGCATGGGACAGCGATGGCAATGCTTGAAGAAACATGGCCTGGACAACCAGGTTTTTTCCTCAGTCCCTTGAATTCCCTCATCTACCTCTCGGTTGCTCCATGCACAGAGACACGTAATTTATATGAGTCTAATCAAAACTGAAAATGCAGAGCAAGCTTTAAAAAAGTTTAAGTGCTGGTTTTCAGACTTTATTGGTGTGGGAGGTCCTTCTGTCTATGTGTTACTTTTATTGATTAATGAATAAAGAAACCGGTTTGGCCTATAGCAAAGTAGAACTTAGGTAGGCAGGGAAAGCTAGGCTGAATGCTGGGAGAAAGAGGGCAGAGTCAGAGAGAAGCCATGGAGCCGCCACCTGAGACAGACATACCTGAACCTTACCTGTAGGCCACGATCCTCATGATAAAATATAAAATAATGGAAATGGGTTAAATTAAGATGTAAAAGCTAGCCAATAAGAAGTTAGAGCTAATAGGCCAAGCAGTGACTTAATTAATACAGTTTCTGTGTAGTGATTTCAGGAGTCTGGGCGGCTGGGAAACTAACAAGTGGCCTCCTACTACACTTCATCACACTCTGTCCTGGCAACTGTCTCCCTCTTACCTTCAGGTCACATGGGGTTTTAAGGATCTGACCTTTACTAGTCTCCCCCAGCCCCTTCATTTAATAGCCACAGAACTGCCCCTGTGTGATCATAGCCCATTAGTGCCTCATCAGCTCTTCTAATGTATAACTTCACGATATTAGGACGAGATGAAGAAAATAAGATTTTCAATAAGCTCACTGTGGGGTTATGAAATAATAGATAAAATATTCAGGGAAAACAGTTGGACATGGCGGCACATGTCTTTAATACTAGCACCAGGGAAGGAGAGGCCGGTGGATCTCTTTGAGTTCAAGGCCAAGCTGGGTTCCAGGACAGCTAGGACTGTGACACAGAGAAAATCTGTCTCAAATCAATCAAACAAACAAACAAACAACAACAACAACAAAACACACCAAACTAAAAAGGAAAAATATTCAAGGAAAATACATTTTTGTCTTTTTTTATATTAAAAACAAACGATTCCAACTAGTTGAATTTAAGAATCATGATTTCTAAATAAACCCATAAAACAAGAGGAAAACAGAGGTCTTCCTAGTTACTAAAGCAATGAAAGAGAACAAAAATATATACTTCTATACATCAAAACACTACCACAAAGTTAAAAAACACAAAGTTAAAAAAGTTAAAAATCTTTCTGAAGGGAAATTTCACAATTTATCAAAAACTCTATAAAAGTTCACAACTTCCAATCTTTCATCTCTAAGAATTTGCTAAAGGGAGATAGAGAGATGGCTCATCAGTCAAGAGGACTGGCTGCTCTTCCAGAGAAGGAGGATTCAATTTCCTGGTCCACTCAGTGGTTCACAAGCATCTGTAACTCCAGTTCTAGGCAATCCAAAGTCATCTTGCGTCCTCAGAGGGCACCAGACAGATGGTACGTGGACATGCATGCAGGCAAAACAATGTACACATAAAATGCATTTCAGAAGAACTGAAGAAACCATCAGCAGTATATGCAATACCTTCTCAGCACATCACATGCTCATGTAACCATCAGAATACTAAGAAAGAAAACTCAACAGGACGGCTAAACAAGTTGAACATTAGCAATCTGTTTTCAAAGCAAATGTAATGATATCTAGTGATAAATGAAAATTCAGGATTCAAAACTCTACAAGTATAATCCATACATATGAGAAAATTATCAAATGTGACCATAAGAGAATCTTGTGCTGCTTAACAATGAGGATGTATTCTTAGAAATGCATCATTAGGCAATTCTGTCAATGTGAACATCATAGAGGGCACAAAAACCAAGGCAGCTATCATGTCACCAGGCAATGCAATCTTACGGGACCACGACATGCGTAAGAGCATGGCTGGCAACAATCTGAAGTACAAATAACTATGTCTGTGTTCATGTCAGAGGGGCTGGGAAAGAAAGGAAAGGAAAGCTGCCGGGTGTTGGTGGTGCACGCCTTTAATCCCAGTACTCAGGAGGCAGAGGCAGGCGGGAGTTCGAAGCCAACCTGATCTACAAGAGCTAGTTCCAGGATAGGCTCCGAAGCTACAGAGAAACCCTGTCTTGAAAAAAGAAGAAAAAAAAAGAGAGAGGAAAGAAAGGGAAGGAGGGAGGGGAGAGGGAGGAAATAAGGAGGGAAGGGGAAAGACAGAGGAAAGCTACCTAAAAGGGTCTAAAACAATGCTCTCAAGTATAACTTTAAAGGGTTTTATGGGTTTGTTGTTCTTGATAATTATGTGAATTGGAACTCTATAGATCTCACAATTATACAAGTTAAAAAAAAAACTTTCTAAGTCGATGCTTCAAATCAGAAAAGCTTTGGCTTTGACCTCTCATTTGGAAAGTCCTCATCAACCTACGAAGGACAAAAGGGAAACACCAAGATGAAAGAGCAGCAAAGGCAGAGAGAGAGAGAGAGAAAGAGAGAGAGAGAGAGAGAGAGAGAGAGAGAGAGAGGCTATTTCAGGGCCCAGGGATGTCTCAGCAGAGGTGGGCATGTCTCCTGCCTGCTTTTCTGCCATGACAAGGGAGATGAAAACAACCTATTCCCTTAGCTCATTCTCCCCAGGATTACAGAATCAATACCATGTCTCACATTGTTCTAAAACTGAAAAGAAAACCCAGAAATATCAATACCCTCGCCCCCCAGTAATACACAAACACCTATCTGTAAAGAAGTTGGACAAAGCAAAGAGCCTTTACAGAAAGTCACAAAACAGAGGAAAAAAATCTCGACCATTTTGGGAGCTGGAAACACAAAGACAGTTTTGACTTTACTTCCCACATACTTTACAAACACCAGGGAATGGGAATGAAAGGCAGCGCATAGCTTATAGTTGGGGGTACAGAGATTGGCACCAGTCCCAACAACTCCCGTGACTGTCACCAGGACATACATTTGCATGGGGAAGTCCACCATGGAACAAAATGTTAGTGACTTCATCTGTGTCTTTGGGACAGGAGAATGCAGCCTGTTTCTTTTCTTGCTTAATTGGGGTGGGGGTGGTGTTTTGGATTTTTTTTGTCTGCTTTTGAAATTTTTTGAAATCAATTTATTTTACTTTTATAATGAGAAAAACAACTTTACAGCTGTTTTGAAATGTATAATTGGGTAAATGAAATACCACCTTCACTTTCCTGTTCAAAAATCTATGCTGGGTGCTAGAGAGAAAGCTCGGCACTAAGGGCACTTGTGCTACTGCAAAGAACTTGGGCTCAATTCTCCTCGCTCATCCTGTCGAGCGGCTCTCAACTGCCTGTAACTCCAAGTTCTGGAGGAACCTAGTGCCAAGCACTGGCACAGACAAGCAGATGTCACATTCCCCCCAACACACACACACACACACACACACAGATTTTAAAAAAATCGACAATCGCTTCCTAGCATAGTTCCTGTCAAATTCATATTCTTTTAAGGGATTTCTGCCAGATTTGACGATTGAACACTTCACATGACATGGAACCCCTTGACATACTCCTTTGTGACTCTCCCAACACTCCTGCTGTGTGTCCATAACTAGATCTCCAGGGACTGCTCTCGGTGTACAGCACTCATGGGTCTCTGCTCACCTGACTCTGGTTAAAACGCCAGCTGTCTCTCTTCCATAGCAAGCCCTCGTGCAGCAGCCTACCCTCCCACACACTAGAGCTGTTCTCATTTTCTCTCTAGGATGGAGGCACGTCAACTTGCTTCTCCACAACACTTGATGACTTCCCTACAAGACACTAGGTGAACATATGAGAAATACATTTCCACCTTCACCATTCTACTTCTGAGACACCTCCCATACGGTCTCTCAACCTCTGCCTGATGAATATCTATCTGATCAGCACCCCTAGCCACAAAAATCCAAAGGCTGTGCCATGCCTTCTTTCTGAGGGGTCAGACACTATCATGACACAATGATCCCCGTTTCACAATCTTCTCACCTTATCACAGGAAGACCTCCCTCTTGGCAACTCTCCCCTGATCACACCCGTATGCTCATCTATCTTATTTTTCTTGTTGGACCTTTCTAAACCTATAGTCATTTACACTGTCTAGATGCCCAGTGTTTTTAAGTTCTGTGGCAATTACTCCTTACAGCCTACCCAATCAGACTTCCATTTTCTTACAGAGACAAAATGGGACAAATCCCATAGACATGCCCCCACACAGGGCACTACAAAAAGGAAGACCCCCAAATATCCAAGCTACAACATTGCTCTGCTCCAGAAAGACAGCCATAGGGATGTGATTATTTTATTCTTGTCTTTCCAACAGCTCCTGAAGACCCTACCATATACAAGACTCAGAGAGCAAACAAGTCCAAGGACACAGTATGATCAACGATGGGAGAAATGAAAACGCTGCAACAGGGGCTGGAGAGATGGATCAGCGGATAAGAGCACCAGAGGTCCTGGGCTTAATTCCTAGCACCTACATGGCAGCTCACAACCATCTATAAAAGTAATCCTAGAACTGAGATGCCCTCACCTACTATACAGATATGCAAGCAGGAAAAATGTCTCTAGAATAATACATATTTCCTAGGCCTCTGACCAAGACTGTAAAACTAGAGTAAGCTCAACTTTTCAGACTGTTGCATTCAGCAGCTCCTTCCACAGGCAATAGTTACAGTGGCAGCACAAAGCGTCGTGTAGGCACATCCATGTTGGGACTCAGGACCACAACTTGCTAGACTCCTACCAACAGAAAAATGGCCCATGTCCTTAACTGTGAAGTGGGCACAGTCACGCCTGCCCTGTATATCTTTTGGAGAAAGGCAAGTCATTACCCTGTCACTGTGAAGCAGAATTTATGTAAAGGAGTTGTTTAATTCCGCTAGACAACACAAGAAAAACTGACATCAGTGATAAAACATTAAAATCTGTAGATCAGGTTCTGCCAGGGTTGACTTTGTTAGAACTCTTGCTAAACCTTATTATTAACTTCCTTCAGAGTCGCCAGGGTGTAGGGTTTGGAGTGGTGGTTCTCCCTAGTGGGGTGAAAGGGTCTGGTTTACTAACTGGGAACCACCCCCTAGAGGAGAGAAGTGAATACCCTTCATGCAGTGTATCTCAATGTCCTTGTGGTCCAGGTGGCAGAGGCTCACTGCCAGCACTGCCCAGTCACCACTGACACTGCATGCTCCTCTCTTCCTCATCTGACAATTAAGCCAATCCAGGACTCAGGATCTTCTCAAAGAAACCAACTGTGCAAATGTGTATAACCTCACAAAGGTCCAAGTTGAATGTGATTGATGGTTCTGTGAGACATATCTCACAAAGGTGTTCTGTCTCCTAAATAAGTTCCAAATCCACAAACATGGTGGTACATTCCATAGAAACTTCTGATGATGGACCTTACCACAAAGGGCTGTGAACTCTGGGAAGCAGGGCCTTTGATGCATGCATTAGAAGAGATCACATACATATAAAAAGAATACAGGGCACTATCAAAGTTTACCTTAAAGACACCATGATAAGTAAATAGCTATTCTGGTAATGGCAAAAGAAGTCCCTGGATTTTAATTCTGGTGTGCAGAGTCACCAAATCTGCAATGTTTAGTGTTCAGACAATGGGCAAGAAGCTGAAGTGAGAGTTTGTGCATGTCTAATTAATCAAATAACCTCTGTGCTACTTATCTTTGGAACTAGCATTAGAAAGGCCCCCTCATGCCCCCAAATCATATAAATCCCATGGTTTCCTATTCATTAAATCCAGCTGGGCCCATGCTGATGTGTCATATTTTGACATGTAACCACAAGGGATGCACAATCAAAATTAAGAAGAGACCTTAGCTGAAATTGGCATGCCCTACTCCAATGAACAATTTATGCCCACACGTGGCTAAAGCTGCATATTTCTCCTCCAAATGATGAGTATTAAGCAGGTAGAAACACAGACGCACACAATCCAATGGCGCATTTTGCATGAAACATTTCTTTCAGTTTTCAACCAAACACATAGAAAGGATACTTACACCACAGCAAGTACACAGGCTACTATTACACAGAATTACATGCAGACTTTCAATACTATGACCATCATATTTACTGAATAACCCTGCCATGTTAATGACATCATATTCTTTCCGTGCTTTACATGACTTCCCTCTGCATTGAGAATTGATGTCAAACTCATCACTATCACCCGCTAGGCCCCTAAAATGTCCTGCTACCCACTCCTCATCCTACAACCTCAGAACCCCCACCCCACCATAGCTCATACTGCCCTGCCATGCTGGCCTTCCTTCTTTGTTCTTTGTCTCTTCAACAGCCCTTGTCCCTGCTGTTTCTTTTGTTTCCAAGGCTTTTCACCCAAACCTCTGTGTGGCTCACTTCTCCCATCTCAGGTCAAATGTCACCCTGCCAATGGGCCTCCCTGGCCACCCCAGTGAGTGCTGGCCCGCACCTGCCATCAATCTCTGTCACGTCCTCATCTCCCATCTCATTTTTCTTTACAACACAAATACATTCCAGTGGGAAGCACTCTGCTTCTGAGGAATCATCTGGCCACCAAAACGTAAGAACACCATTCGCTTCCACCACTGTGTCTGAAACCGTTACTGACATACAATGGGAACACGGCGCTCGTGTGGTACATAAACTACTGTGGATGAAGCCAGCTGCAGACACAGTGCAGACCCCTGTGGAGGCATCAAATGATTAGGATGTTAGTGGACAAACAGGCAAGCGACGCATAAATGATGGTTAGGTGATGGGATCTGAAGAAAAAGGAAAACCTACTGAATCCAAGACAAAACACAGACCCTGTGCTGTGCTTTGGACATGGTCTAGGTGCTCCCCATGGGTGGATTTGTTAGAAGTACAGTAAAGTTGTGGTGGTGAGAGGTGGGGAGGGGGTCCTAAGAGGTGGGGCCTGCTGAGGGTGATGAGGTCACTGACAGCATGCAGAACTGAAGCAGAGTACTCTCCCAGGACTGACAATTTGGTTACTTCTCTTGAGGTTATAAGGAAACAGTGAATCCTCCCCTGTCCTCATCCTGGCTTCCTGCCTCATCATGTGACCCTAACCACTCACCTGTGCCCTTTGATCACATTATGACCCATGCTCTGAGATGGGACGCAGCTAGAGGGATCTTGACAGAGCTGGTTCCATGGAGTTTGGACCTTCAGCTTCCAAAATTGTGAGTTAAGTATCTAGCCTGCACAATTATTTGAGGGACAGGAACACCTGCACCAAGACGACTCTGAGGTTTGAGACAGAAGAACTTGAAGAACCTGGGTGGGTATATGAACTACACACACTCCCTGGACCCTCAGAGTTGCTCAGCCAATACTTCATTTGAACACATATACGAAGAAAGGTTTCAAATGGAACTTTCGGTTCCTTAGCTGATGTTTTTAAAGAGCCATTCCCGTACAGTTCCTACTGGCTGCTCTCTCTGGTGTAAACCTACTAGACATGCGGGTGCTGAACGGAAGCAGGAGGAAATCCGCCCGCAAATACAGGTGAAAGGCAACTCTGAAGAATGTTTCGCTAAGTGGGAAGGATTTCTTTTAATCCCTAAAAACTTCAAAGAGGCTTTACAAGTGCAAACAGACTTCAGCTCTTCCACATTTTTCATGCCCAGAAACTGGGACATTAAAATGCCAGGAACCCTTTCAATATCAGAACCGTGTGATAAACGCTGGAGAAACTCCCCAACGACCAAGATCAATCCTGTGGAGCTGCCAAAGAACCAGATGCTTCCATCAGAAGGATATCAATTTGGCTCTGAATAAAGTTGTGGCCTCAGCCCCAAACGAGAAGGGCAGGTGGAGATGGCAGTGTGGGCTACTGTTCCCCACAGCCTTCCCTAAGAGCCAGACTGCGCTGCTCCCCAGCTGGGAGACATGTACACAATGCACAGCTCTGCCCCACATGAGGAATGGTAGAGTGCAAAATGTACAAAATGAAGTGATGTTGCGATGTCCAAGAAGGTTCCAAAAACTGCACTCATGTTTTATTTTCAGAGAAACTGAACATAGATAAATAAAAGGTCTCAGCAAGATGCTAAAACATAAACAGTTCTTAGCCACCAATGCAAACAACAGAATAACTGTTTTCACGACCGCGTCTATCCGAAACATCAGGCAGGAGAATGGCGAACCTGTAAAAGGCACTATTCATGGGTATCCGTCCCCACTAAGTCTGGGAAACCAGCATGAAGACTGGGGTTTTGTAACAGTTACTACGGTTTTCACGTTTTAGGCTGCATAAGGAAGCCCGGTCTCCATCTCTACATTTGCAGCTTACAGAGTTGGTTCGTGTTTGAATTCGCTGCCAGAATTATTTTGTCGCTGTCTTTAACCCTGGCCAGCCCCCTGAGAGCACATGTGCTCTGAGCTTTCCTAATCAGCAGCTCGCACCTGAGCATCTGACTCCAGTAATTAGATCTCGCCACGCCAGAGTCCTCTCTTCCCATCTGGCCACAGGGTCTGGACTGAATGCATATCTAGGAGCTGTGACTTCAGCCTTTTCACTACTTTCCTCTGCCACAAGGTGCCTGGGTCCTCGATTACCATGCCCTTGGTGCCTGAAGGGCATAGCCCACATTTTCATCTCTCTCCTTCCTTGACATCTATCAGGATCCTGTCCCATGGAAGACAGCCCCTAAACACTCATTTACTGACACTAACACTCTGTAGGTTCATGTTCGGGAAAACATTCTGATTGAGATAGCTTTCTCTTTCCATCTGCCTCTGTCCACTAAAAGATGTATTGGGGGTGGTAAAAAGCTCTGTGCATAATAACTGAATATTCCAAATACCATAGCCTTCTCTCTCTTCCTTCATAGCCTCAGTTACAGAATACAACAGATCTCAAGCTCTGTAGCTCTGTTTCCAAGATGCTTAAAAAAAAATCCAAACACCAACATAAGTTCACTTTCCTGACCCACTGCAGCAGTAGAAGGATAACATAATAAAATTCCCTAGGCAGTAAAGAAAAATGCACACTGTCTCACCTCTTTCTCTGTAGATGGGCCCGACGCTTGCTGCTTCGCTGGCCACTGGATGATCGGTGTGGCATAAAACTGAGTATTCAACGTAAACAATGAACCTCAGAGAGTGACCTCTGAGCTTCAGTGTGGGAGTACTTGGTAAGTTTACGTCACTTGAAAAATAATCTAAACGTGCCAGAGGAGAAAAAGCTGTGCCCTGAAAGGCTTGGCTTTCTACACAAGGGCAGCTGGCTGCTGTCTGGCCCTCCAGCTGGTCAGACCCTTGCCTTGCACTGTGAGGTAGATACGAAGAGGCAGGCAGGAACCAGCTTCAGGGAGCACAGGATAGGACAGCTCTCTGCTCTGGGAAGGAAAGCCTCTGGAGCCCCAGGGACCCAGAGGATCAGTTCCAATCTTATCAACAGAGGCTCACATGCACCTCATTAACTTGGCTGTAATGGTGCTGGTTGAAAAGACAGCAAAGGGAGGGAGGACAGGCCAAGGCAGCAGAGGTGTACAGGGGAAGCCACTGGCAGTTGTCATTATTCCAGGGTCCAGTGCCAGTCAGAGACTGAAAGCACCGGAAAGCCAAGAGGAGTTGAACACCAGCAGTCACTTCCCACCAGCAACAGCCAAATTTCTGCTAGAACTCTGCGTCTACGGTTACCTGCAGCAGCGGCTGCAACTGTGAACTCCTGCTCTGTGTCTACAGTTACCTGCAGCACGGCCTGCAACTGTGGACTTCTGCTCTGCGTCTACAGTTACCTGCAGCACAGCCTGCAACTGTGGACTTCTGCTCTGCGTCTATGGTTACCTGCAATGGTCTGCCAAACTGTGCGCTGTTAATAAGCAGAACAAAGTTCCATTACTGAGCTCCCACCACATGCGACCTCTCTGTATTCTGCTAAGGGATACATAGGCTCCCCCTCCAAGAGCCTCAATTAACATTCACCATTTTAAGTGAGGTCCTTCAAAATATGCATACACCTGCCTTTAAGGAACATCAACCACATACTGATCCATGCTTAGGGCAGGTAACTAAACCTCTTTGTATCTGTAAAATGGGAGTGGAGTAATAGAATTAGTGATGCACAAATGACATATAATAAACACTGGATATGCTGAATTAGTATTTTAAAAATAACGTTGAACATCTTGCTCTCACTGAACATCTGAAACAATAAATACTCCAAGCTTGCAAATACTTTAAGCATTGTGTCAAAAGAATTTAGATTTTTCAGGTGAGGGGTGTTCAACTTCTGTGGGACAATGGTCTTGTACCCTGAAAAGATTTGTCCCTTGTATTGGTTTTTAAAAACGCTGATTGGACAGTATTCAGGCAGGAAGTATAGGCAAGGTAAACAGAATAGGAGAATTCTGGGAAGAGGAAAGGCTCAGTCTGCAGTTGTCACTCAGATGAAGAGGAAACAAAATGAGAATGCCTTGCTGATAAAAGGTACCAAGTCATGTGGCCAACACAGACACAGAATTATGGGTTAATTTGAGATGTAAAAGTTAGTTAATAAGAAGCCTGAGCTAACAGGCCAACCAGTTTATAATTAATGTAGCCCTCTGTGTGTTTCTTTGGGACTGAACAGCTGTGGGACTGGGTGGGACAGAAATCTCTGTCAACACTCAACCAGAATCTGCATAACTATTCCCAAATCAGAATATGTCTAACTTATGAAATGATTTAGGTTATTAATGTTTCAACCTGCAAACTTCTATGACTTATGGTAGCTGCTGGCCATGTTACATGTGCACACAGTTCTTTCAGTAAGTGCTCAGTGTGCTTTACTTGAGCAGTGAGTTTCAAATAGTATTTGTTCATATTCCGTGAAGAGTGCATTCTTCATTGAGGGGCCTCAAACTCCAGTCCTCCTTCTTCCCTGCCCTGTCCTGGAATTATGCAAGGGCAAACACAGTAACAGAGACACTTTTCTGTCTCTCAATAAATCCTTGAGTTTCCAAACTTAAAGAGTTACTGCATCTCAAAATTCCCAAGGGCCCAACTCTAGGACAAACCCTAATTGATCTAAATAAAACAAAATGAACATGTTTTTAATTATTTTTAAAATCTACTGCATATATTCTTGACATTTTTACAAAAATCTAATCAGAACAATAATTTATTGCACATTTCAAAGAAGCTAAGAGACAATTTTGAGTGTTCCAGCACAAAGAAACCCGAAATGTCTGAGGTGACAGATATGCAAATTACCCTAATTTAATCATCTGCTCACTGCACATATGTCAAAATCTCACAATGTACCCTACAAATATATACAATGATGTGTCAATTAAATAAGTAAATATGCCATCTAATTGCAAAAATACAATATCAAAAGATGAATATCCATAAAGAATATCAAGATATCCATTTTTGATAAAAATGAAGGGATATTCTTTAAAAAAAAAACCACTCAGTTAGAGTAATTAAAACCTTGAGTTTAAACTGTCAACACTAAGTGCTAAACCAATGCTTATCAATGCAACCATGCTGAAGCTCTCCAAGCTCTCTCCCATGTGCTCACAAAACCCTCCACAAGGAGTAAAGAAAGCATCCTGTCCTTGGTGCCAAATTAAACTGCAGAGCTGCTTCCGCTGTTCTCTGCTTTGTACTTTATATTAACTAGCACCATAAAAGAAAGCCTTTAAGATAATATTTATTTGCAGAAACAAACATCGACTCAAGGCACTTAAAAGCACATATGTGTACTGAGGGGGAGCACTAGAGGGAATCCTAGTATTTTATCATGTCATGGGGACTATTACAATGTACCTGGGTATCTCTCTGCTAAGCTCATTCCCAATATTTCATGTCAAGCTTTACCACCAACCAAAGTCATTCTCCTAGCATATTATCCACAATAATGATGCCGGTAAATATCATGTCAGGCTGTCTAAGATTACATAAACATGACATAGTTTGAGAAGGAATGCTTCTCTGCAGCTTACAAGTTAACCAAGATAAAGCTATGACAAACATCGTAAGCTATAAATAAAGACATCCACCACTGTATTGCACTTACTCATGTCTGGGTTGAACAAATGTTAATTACAGAGAATTTGAAAATGGGGCTTGTTAATGTCATTTTTAATTTAGCATGTTACAGTGTAAATGTTTTCCATTGTGTTAATTTACACCTGTTATCACAAGCTTCATTATTAGGTTTACAGAGGAGCAGCTCTCTGTGACTCTTAAAATTTGCTTAAAATAGCAGAAACAATTACTAATTAGAAGGGCATGTTTACCTTAATTATATTTATTTCCTAGTCTAGTTTTATACATAATGCACTATGGAAGTGTATGATTTCATTAGTGAAACCAATTCATCACAAGCAATTTCTCAAATGAGCATTGTTTTAAAGACATATTCTTTCAGTGTTTCCCAAACCCCTTGGATGGTATCTCTGCAGAGACATCTACATGAAATCTCTCACTCGTGACCTCAAAGCTCTACTGATTCCCTTAGCAATGGTAATTTATCTCAAGAACACTAACACAAATGTTAAAACATGGTATGCAAATATGCAAATGAACCCAGTGCAATTATATTCAAAATTAACATGAAGTTTATTTACTGGTATTTATACTCACAAATTTCCCTTAAAAATTCTATTCTAAACATAGGAAAAGGAAATTTCAATTACAAATCAAATGACACAGAATGTTTTTCTCCCTAAAGTCAGCCTGGCATTGCATATACAAAGACTGTTTGAGGGGTGGAAGTCCCATGCTGGGCACAGAA
>PVIU01000371.1:280829-339438 GCA_004026605.1 Ondatra zibethicus | reverse complement strand
GAAGGCTGGAGGCTGGGAACTATGGTGCTTGGTATGGTAGCAGAAGCAAGAAAATCACAAGCTTAAGGCTAGCCTAGGCTACATTGTGAATTTGATGTCAGCACTGGCTAGCCAACAAGACTCTATCTCAAAAAGACAAAGAAGAAGAAGAAGAAGAAGAAGAAGAAGAAGAAGAAGAAGAAGAAGAAGAAGAAGAAGAAGAAGAAGAAGAAGAAGAAGAAGAAGAGGAAGAAGAGGAGGAGGAGGAGGAGGAGGAGGAGAAATAAAAAAGAAAGAAAGAAAGAAGAAAAAGACAGAAAAATCAAAACCAGAAGCCATACCCATAACACCATCTGGGGAGGGAAAAATAACACAGCGAGGATTTGGGCTCATAGATACTTCTGATTTTCTTGCCTCTAATTCACAGAAAATCTCAATGAATGAAAACAAAATCTAGGAAAAGACAGGACATGTTATCTGACTTGACTTTAAGCTTCTTATTAGCCCAGACTACAAAGAAATCAGTGTAGGTTATAGGAGCAGGGTAGGTAGGTGAGGAGAAGGCAGGTCAATTTGGCAAGACAGCCATCCGGTTGAGGATCAGTTTCTAAATAGGAGTTAGGAGAACCCTTCCAGGGGGATCAGATAACAGAGTGAAGCCATCAGCCAAGGTCACACATAAAGCACTCAGGACTGACAACCTCAGGATCCCCTCTAGGTCACTGATGTGAGACTCTCTATAATGGTTTCATGCAGCCTTGATGAAGAATAAAATTATTCTAGCCACAGAGAAATGTACACAACTAGAGGTCATCGTATTAAGCAAAAGAAGTCAGACTCAAAGAAATATCACTGGGTTAAAGAGATGGCTCTTTGGTTTAGAGCACCTTAACTACTCTTTCAGAAGACCCAGGTTCAGATCCCAGGACCTACATGGTAACGCACAATCATCTATGACTCTAGTCCCAGGGGATCTGATGTCCTTTTCTGGCCTCTGTGGGCACCAGGCATACACCTGGTACACATACATATATGTAGGCAAAACCACTTGTGTACATTAAAATTTTTTTTTGAAGAAAGAAAATATGCGGGTATGGTGGTACGTGTCTTTAATCCTAGCACTTAGAAGGCAGAGGCAGGTGGATCTCTTGAGTTCTAGACCAGTCTGATTTACGTAGTGAGTTTCAGGACAGCCAGGGATATATAGAGAGACTCTGTCTCAAATAAGCAAACAAATATTTAAAAGGAAAATAAAGGCATAGTGGTGCATGCCTTTAATCCCAGCACTTAGGAGGCAGAGGCAGGAGAATCTCTATGAGGTTGAGGCCAGCCTGGTCTATATAGAAAGTTTAAAGTCAGTCAGGGCTATATAACAAGACCCTTTCTAAATAGATAGATAGATAGATAGATAGATAGATAGATAGATAGATAGATAGATCACATTTTTCTCATTTGTGGATTTTGGGTTTTATGTAGATATACAAAATCACACACACACACACACATACACACACACATGCATGGAAGTAGAAGCAATACACCTGGAGACCCGTAGGAGTGATGGGGTCTGGAAGGAGAAGGAGGGAATGGCAGTGAATACAGTTAAAGTACATGATATATTTTGTAAAAATGTCTTACCAAATCTTATCACTGAGGACACTGAATATGTGCCAATAAAAATCTTTTCTGAAGAGAGAATTAGAGAGGTGACTCAGCAGTTAAGAGCTCCAGCTGCCTTGCAGAGACCTGGATTCAATTTCCAGCACTTACATGGCAGCTCAGCCATCTGTAACTTCAGTTCCCAGGGCTCCAGTGCACTGCATGCACGCACATGGTGTACAGACATACATGCACGCAAAACAACCACACACAGACAATAAAAAAAAACAAAATAAAAATATTTCTATATGCCCGTCCTAAAGAGAAAGGAGAACCTATTAGCTGATCATATTCAGCTCCATGGACACTTGTCCCTCAGTCCTTACTGATCTCCCTGTGTCTGCAGTTATAGGAACTGTGCCCAATACAAGATAGTGTACAGATCTCATCGGGAACTGCTAGCTTCCTCATGGCTTCCAGGAAGCAGTCTTCTGTAAATTAACTTACTTTGTTGACTGACAGGTCGTATTTTACGTAGTCACAGGGTACGTGATGCTTGGGTTGTGTGTGCACTGGATAATGATCAGCTCAGAGCAATAGCATTACCATCACCTTACATGTCAGTTGTTTCTCTGGGGTGAGAGATGTGTGACATATTCTTACTGGTTGCCTTCATCTGCGGATGGCTTTTTCTAGAACTGGGTGACAAGTAGATAGAAGTGGCTGTAACCTCTGAGGCTGGCCTTCCCTGAATAGTCCAAGTTTACGGACCTCAGGCAGAGATGAATGTCCTATGAGGGGAGGCTCTGACACAGACGCGAAGGAGTATGCGTGTATGAGCGAGGCAGGCCCAAATGCCTTCTTGGTTTATTTTCTATCTCAAGAACTTAAAAAACAAAACAAAATAAAAAAAACATTTATATAGCATTTACATTGTATTATGTGCTCTAAGTAATTCAGAGAGGGTTTAAATTATACAGGCTATACCCAGCTTCTATGCAGATGCTAATATTTTATATAAGGAATGTGAATATCTTCATATTTGGTGTCAGCTGGGTCCTAGAGCCAGTCCCCCACAGGTACTGAGGGATGACTGCATGATATACATTATTTGTGAACAGAATTTAAACATTTAAACACATTCTGTATATAACACAATGTGCTACACATATGCAAAACACCATGACCTATGTTCTAGCTTAAATAAGCCAGGTTTGAGAACCACCCTTGCTGTTAGTTCTAGCAGCTAAAGCTTGGAAACCACACTTTAGGAATTTGTCAGTCTCAATGGCTGCATAGATTCCACTTGGTTATCGTGCTCTGTTGTACTGATCCCTGCTCCTTCTCGTGAGTCACGGGACTGTCCCCCAATTTTCACAACTCTACACAGTGATCTCTGCGTGTCCCAGCTGAGTCTCCTTGGACTGTGCAAATGTCTCTAAAGAAGAGAGCCGACTCTGGCTTCCAGGGCTGTTTGGATGGAACACATCTCCATCTCACTTGGGATGGCTCAGCTGTTCTCCAAGTTGCCATACTGATTTTCCACCACTGTGGGTTAGTGGCCTATTCGTTTTTACATTGTCTTCCCATGACAATCAAGATTCCCCACAGCTGACCTCTCTTCCTTTCCTGTAGAGGATGGTCAGTTACTTTCCTATGCAGCTTTTAAGAAGGAAACAGAAAGACAGGAGCTGGAGAGGTGGCTCATGGTTAAGAGTTCCCTGCTCTTGCAGAGGACCTGAGTCGGTTCCCAGTCAGGAGGTTCGCAACTGCCTGTAAATGCAGCTGTAGGGCCTCCAATACTCTCTTCTGGTCTCTTCAGGGATGACCTAATTTTTTTTTAACTTTCCAAGTGACATAAAGAAAAAAATAGAGGGGGAAAAACTGAGACAAGGTAGAATGTGGGAGGCCTTTTTGTTAAAGTGGGTCTTTCAGATGGATGGGAGACCTAACTGAGCCAGTGAAATATGCAAAGCTGATCTCCTCCTAAGCTGAGCTCCTTGTGAACAATTCTGCCCTCTGCTATCTTCCCAGCAGGGGTGCTGTCACAAGCGAGCACACAAAGGGCGTGAGCGTGAGCAGCTTTTCCAGTGAGCACACAAGGGCGTGAGTGTGAGCAGCTTTTCCAACAAACACACAAGGGCGTGAGTGTGAGCAGATTCTCACTTCTCTGGCCAGTATCCACCTTGTTATATAGTTATATATAGCATTACCCTGAACTCCAGATCCTTGTGCCTCCTAGGGCTGAGATTGCAGGTGTGCACCTCTGTATCCAATCCAGGGCTTCAAGTATGCTGAGCCAGCACTTTACCAACTGAGCCACAGGCCAGTACTACTTCTTGAATTCTATAGTTTTGAAACCAGTTAGGATTGCTCAGACAGAAGCAAGGGTAAAGAATTTTATCCAAAATTAAATATAAAAAACAAAATGACCTTATTTCCATCTCTAGTCACAGAGATGAATACGATTTCAACCCCTTATCAGAGAAGTTTCTTGCAGTGGGTGACAGTTAATACAGAAACTAATGACTGGTCAAAATGCAATAGAATAAGAAACTGTGCAGTGCTTAGCCCTATATGGGACATCTGTACCAACCCCCACCCCTCAAGGCTCAGGGAACATGACAGGGTGGAATGGGGACAGAAAGACTGCAAGAGCCAGAGGTTGGGCAGCCCTGGGGTAAAACATAGTGGATATGACATGACCGTTTTGCTCAGGTACTCACAGCAGCTGTGGTTGACAAAGCAAGATAAACCCAATCAGTATTTCAGCACTGTTTTAGGGATTCAGGATTTCTACTGCTGCAATGAAACACCATGACCATAAAGTGACTTTGGGGAAGAAAGAAAGGGTTTATTCACCTCACACTTCCACATTGCTGTTTATCATTGACGGAAGTCGGGATAAGAACTCTAATAGCGCAGGATCCGGGAGGCAGGAGTTGATGCAGAGGCCATGGAGGATGCTGCTTACTGGCTTGCTCCCCATGGCTTGCTCAGCCTGATTTCTTATAGAACATCAGATAGAGTGGACCAAAAAAAAAAAAAAAAAGAAGCCCCCTCACCATATAATAATAAAAACTCAAAACATACAGAATAAAGAAAGAATATTAAGAGCTGAAAGGAAAATGGTCAAGTAACATATAAAGGGAGACCTATCAGAATCACAATCGACTTCCCAATGAAAACCACAAAAGCCAGAAGGTCCTGGACAGATGTGCTGCAGACACTAAGAGACCACAGATGCAAGCCCAGACTACTATACCCAGCAAAGCTTTCAATCACCATCGATGGAGAAAACAAGATATTCTATGGCAAACTAGATTTAAACAATACGTATCCACAAAGCCAGCCTTACAGAAAGTACTAGAAGGAAAACTCCAACCCAAGGAAGCTAACTGCACCCACAAAAACACAGGCAACAGATAACGTCATACTAGCAAACCCCAAGGAAGGGAAACACTACCACCGAAAAGTAGCAGGAATTAACAATCACTGCTCATTAATATCTCTTAATATCAATGGACTCAATTCACCTATAAACAGACACAGGCAAACAAATGGATATGAAAGCTGGATCCATCCTTCAGCTGTTTACAAGAAACACACCTCAACCTCAAAGACAGACATTATCCCAGAGTAAAGGGTTGGGGAAAGATTTTCCAATTAAATGGACCTAAGAAACAAGTGGGTGTAGCTATCCTAATAATAAACTTCAAACTAAAATCAATTAGAAGAGATGGAGAAGGACACTTTATACTCATCACAGGAATAATTCATCAAGATGAAGTCTCAATCCTGAACATCTATGCCCCAAATACAAGAGCACCCACATGTGTAAAGCTTAAATCATACATCAAACCCCACACACTATTAGTAGAAGACTTCAACACCCCACTCTCTCAAATGTACAGGTCAACCAGACAGAAACCTAACAGAGAAATAAGAGAACTTAAGATGTCATGACTCAAATGTATTAAAAGACATTTCTACAGAACATTTCACCCAAACACAAAAGAATATACCTTCTTCTCAGAACCTCATAGAACATTCTCTAAAATTGACCACATATTCAGTAACAAAGCAAACCTCAACAAATACAAAAAATTGGAATAACCCCTGTATCATATCAGATCACTATGGTTTAAAGTTAGAATTTAACAGCAACACTAATTACAGAAAGCCTACAAACTCATGGAAATTGAACAGTGTTCAACTGAACCACCCCTGGGTCAAGGAAGAAGAAATAAAGATGAAAGTAAAGACTTCCTAGAATTCAATGAAAATGAAGGCACAAGTACCTAAACCTATGGGACACTATGAAAGCAGTGCTAAGAGGAAAGTTCATTAGCACTAAGTGCCTACATAATGAAAATGGAGAAATCTCACACTAGCAACTTACAAGCACACCCGAAAGCACTAGAACAAAAAGAAGCAGACTCACCCAGGAGGAGTAGATGACAGGAAATAATCAAACTGAGGGTTGAAATCAATAAAATAGAAACAAAGAAAACAATACAAAGAATCAATGAAACAAAGAGCTGGTTCTTTGAGAAAATCAACAAGATAAACAAACTCTTATCCAAACTAATCAAAAGACAGAGAGAGAACATCCAAATTAACAAAATCAGAAATGAAAAGGGGGACATAACAACAGACAGCAAGGAAATCCAGATAATCATTAGGTCATACTACAAAAACCTGTACTCCACAAAATTGAAAAATGTAAAAAAAAAAAAAAAAGTCAATTTTCTGGATAGGTACCACATACCAAAATCAAATCAAGACCAAGTGAACAATTTAAATAGACATATAACCTGCAAGGAGATAGAAACAGTCATCAAAAGCCTCTCCAAAAAGGCCCAGGAAGGGGTGATTTCAGTGCAGAATTCTACCATAACTTCAAAGAAGAGCTAATATCTATACTCCTCAAAGTGTTCCACATAATAGAAACAGAAGGAACATCGCCAAACTCTTTTTATGAGACTATAGTTTCCCTGATACTGAAACCAGTATAAAAGACTCAAGCAAGAAAGAGAATTAAAAACCAATCTCCCTCATGAACATTGATACAAAAATACTCAATAAAATACTGGCAAACCAAATCCAAGAACACATTAAAAAAATTATCCACCATGATCAAGTTGGCTTCATACCAGAGATGCAGGGATGGTTCAACATACAAAAATCTATCAATGTAATCCACCATTTATAAATAAACCGAAAGAAAAAAAAACATATGATAATCTCATTAGATGCTGAAAAAGCTATCAACAAAATCCAACACCCTTTCATGATAAAGTTTTGGAGAGATCAGGGATACAAGGAACATTTAAAATAATAAAAGCAATATACAGCGAGCTGACAGCCAACATCAAATTAAATGGAGAGAAACTCAAAACAATTCCACTAAAATCAGGAACAAGACAAGGCTGTCCACTCTCTCCACATCTATTCAATATCGTTCTTGAAGTTCTGGATAGAGTAATAAGACAACAAAAGGAGATCAAGGGGGTACAAATTGGAAAGAAAGAAGTTGAACTTTTGCAATTTGCAGGTTATATGATATTATACATAAGTGACCCCAAAAACTCTACCAGGGAACTCCTAAAGCTGATAAATACCATCAGTAATGTGGCAGGATACAAGATCAACTAAAAAAAATCAGTAGCTCTCCTATATACAATTGATAAAGAAGCTGAGAAAGAAATCAGAGAAACATCACCCTTCACAATAACCACAAATAAAAATTTATCTTGGGGTAACACTAACTAAAGAAGTGAAAGACCTGTTTAACAAGAACTTTAAGTCTTTGAAGAAAGAAACTGAAGAAGATACCAGAAAATGGAAAGATCTCCCATACTCCTGGATAGGTAGGATCAGCATAATAAAATGGCAATCCTACCAAAAGCAATATATAGATTCAGTGTAATCCCCATCAAAATCCCAACACAATTCTTCACAGACCTTGAAAGAACAATATTCAACTTCATATGGATAAACAAAAAACCCAGGATAGCCAAAAAAATCCTGTACAATAAAGGAACTTCCAGAGGCATCACCATCCCTGACATCAAGCCTATTATAGAGCTACAGTAATGAAAGCAGCTTGGTACTGGCATAAAAACAGACAGGTAGACCAATGGAATTAAATCAAAGATCCGGATATTAATCCACACACCTATGAACATGCGATTTTTGACAAAGAATAAAATTATACAATGGAAAAAAGAAAGCATCTTCAATAAATGGTGCTGGCATAACTGGAAGTCAACATGTAGAAGAATACAAATAGATCCATATCTATCCTCATGTACAAAACTTAAGTCCAAATGAATTAAAGACCTCAATATAAATCTGACCACACTGGACCTGATAGAAGAGAAAGTGGGAAGTAGCCTTCAATGCATGAGCACAGGAAACCACTTCTTAAATATAACACCAGTAACACAGACACGGAGAGCAACAATAAATAAATGGGACTTCCTGAAACTGAGAAGCTTCTGTAAAGCAAAGGACATGGTCAACAAGACAAAACGACAGCCTACAGAATGGGAAAAGATCTTCACCAACCCTACATCAGACAGAGGTCTGATCTCCAAAATATATAAAGAACTCAAGAAATTAGACATCAAAATTCCAAATAATCCAGTTAAAAAATGGGGTACAGATGTAAACAGAGAATTCTCAACAGAAGAATCTCAAATGGCCAAAAGACACTTAGGGAAATGTTCAACATCCTTAGCCATCAGGGAAATGCAAATCAAAATGACTCTGAGATACCATCTTACAGCAATCAGAATGGCTAAGATCCAAAACACCAGTGATGGCTTATGCTGGAGAGGATGTGGAGTAAGGGGAACACTCCACCACTGCTGGTGGAAATGCAAACTTGTACAACAACTCTGGAAATCAGTATGGCAGTACCTCAGAAAACTGGGAATCAGCCTACCTCAGGACCCAGTAATGCCACTCTTGGGCATATACACAAAGGATATTCAATCATACTATAAGGACTATGTCCAACTATGTTCATAGCAGCATTATTTCTAATAGCCAGAACCTGGAATCAACCTAGATGCCCCTCAACCAAAGAATGGATAAAGAAAATGTGGTACATTGGTACTCAGTGGTAAAAATAATGACATCTTGAAATTTGCATGCAAATGGATGGAACTAGAAAAAAAAAACCATCCTGAGTGAGGTAACCCAGACCCAGCAAGATGAACATGGTGTGCACTCACTCATAAATGGATACTAGCTGTAAAGCAAAGGATAACGAGCCTATAGTCCATGACCCTAGAGAAGCTAAGTAACAAGGTGAACCCTAAGAAAACATATATAGATCCACTTGGAAAGGGGATATAGACAAAATCTCCTGACAAAATTGGGAGTATGGGTGTGGGGGGAAAGGGAGGGTGGAAGGGGAGGAAAAGGGTAGGAAGGGAGGGTTGAGGAGAACTTGAGGGAATGGTATAGTCGAGCTAGAGGAAGGGCAGAGATGGGAGCAAGGAAAGAGATATTTTGATTGAGGAAGCCATTATGGGGCTAGCAAAAAACCTAGCACTAGAGAAATTCCCAGGAATCCACAGGATGACCCCAGCTAAAATCCTAAGCAATAATGGAGAGGGTGCCCAAACTGGCCTTGCCCTGTAGTTAGATTGATGACTATCTTAAATGTCATCATAGAACCTTCATCCAGCAACTGATGAAGACAGAGGCAGCGACCCACAGCAGAGCACTGAGCTGAGCTCCCAAAGTCCAGTGAAAAAGTGGGGGAAGTGAGAATATGAGCAAAGAGGTCAAGACCATGATGGGGATACCCACTGAAACAGCTTAAATGAGCTAGTGGGAGCTCACCAACTCTGGCTGGACAGGGAAGGAACCAACATAGGACCAAGTTAGACCCTCTGAATGTGGGTGACAGCTGTATGGCTGGGGCAGACTCCAGGGCCACACTGACAGTGACACCAGGATTTGTCCCTGCTGCTTATACTGGCTTTTTGAAACCCATTCTCTTAGGATGGATACCTTGCTCAGCCTGGATATAGTGGGGAGGGCCTTGGTCCTTCCTCGGATCAACGTGCCTTGCCCTCTCTGGGTCTCTTCAGCAGCCTATGTCATGATGTCCTTTCCAATAAAGACCAAATAAAGCATCCTGCAGAAGCCACAGTGTGTGTCCAGAACCACACCGCAGACACTCCTGACTTCTGAACAGGTCGCGTCCCAAGAAACCCAACAGTAAGTTAGAGATGCTGTGAAACAAACGTATGAATGTCCAAAGCGTCTCCCTCACCAGTACTGCAAACACTGGGCATGCTGGCTGCTTCACTGGTAGCCACGGGGCCAACGGGGAGAATGTGGTGCCATCTCTAGGCTGGGAAAATGTTAACATTCCACTCTCAAAATCCAAACTCTGAAGTGCTTCTCCTGAATACAAGTAGCTCTTATACCCTCATCCAGTCAAAACACAGCAATGTGGAATTCCTGGAAAGAAGCTGCATCTGCCAAGACTGACAGACTGGAACTGCAGCAATTGGATGTTTCGCGTCCAGAGGGCAATTACCTCAGCTTGGGCCAGTTCTAGCCTCCTGGGCAGCCATTCCTTGCCCACTTCTGTGTCAGAACTAACATCCGGTGGCTAATAGATTGCAAAGCCCTTTTTGGAATCTTTTGATTTATTAGACCATTAGCTTCCACCAACTGAAAGCCAAGACTGTTGTTAAATAGCATCTGAGCCCTATAGGAAAGCATCCCCCATCTTCCTGTAAATGCCTCTCTGATGTACCCACCAATGTGTTTTACATTTGCCTTGATTCATGACTGGTTTTGTTCTTCAGAACTATGAAACTGCTTCTGCATTAGAGCATGGAATTTCAAATTTAGGGGCAACCTAAATCTGTGCTCCTAGGCCAGGGTCACTCAAATTTGACTCTAGAATAATCTTATTTCCCTTTTAAAGCAAGAGCTATGAGCTGTTTGTTCATTTGCTGTAAACTGGATCATGGGCACCACTCAAATTTCATTTTTACTTTAGCATACAGTGACTTTTGGTTTTAATGTGTGGCTCTTTGGGGTCATATCTCCCCGAAGGCCTGTGTGTTCAAGGTTTGCTTCCCCACTGGTGCTGCTGTGGGCTGTCGATGGAGCCTGTAAGAAGTGAAGCCCAGTAGGAGGTCTTGGGTCACTGGGATGGGGGGTCCTTAAAGGAGACACTAGTCTTCAGCTCCTTCTTCTCTTTGGCTTCCTGATGGTGGCCATAAGCCCAAAGCAACAGGCCCAATGACCAGACTGGAGTTCCCAAAACTGTGAGCCACATAATCTTCCCTCTTTGTAAGCTGATCAGCTCAGGTATTTGTTACTATACTGGGAAGCTGACTGGCACAGTATTTTTATCACCAGCATAGAACATCACCCAAAACTCCTTGCTGCTGCCCTGTACAGCAGCCTCCTCCTACCCTTAGACCACAGTGACCCGTTCTCTGCTCACATAGCTTCGCCTTTTACCAAAATGTTCTATAAATGGAATCCCATAATATGCAGCCTATCGAGACTGGTTTCTTTCACTCGGTCTAATCTAAATAGAATTTAAAATATGGGACGCTAGACAGACGGCGTCACGTTTAAGAATATTTGTTACTCTTCCAGAGGGTTTAAGTTCTGTTCCCACCACCCACACCAGGCTGCTTTAGAAGTGCCTACAGCTGCAGCTTCAGGGAACCTGACTCCCTCTTCTGGCCTCTTGGGACACTCACAAGAACAGGCACATAGCCACACATAGACATGCACATACATAAATAATAAAATAAATATGTTACAAAAGTATATGGTTTTGTTTTCCTTGAACACATACATGCATAGAAACATGGAAACTGTGCAACGAAATCTGGTCCCGAACAGTCTCCATACACAGTGAACTGTAACCTTCCTGGACAGCATGCTCTTGTAACAAGTAGCCACATCTCTGCCAACCACAGCAGTGAGTTTTCAGCTTCTCACAAGCTACAAACTGGTCGGATCTATCCAAATACTGCAAAATGTCAACTTGAGCCTCCCTGGCTATTTTTGAGTTCTCTTTCCTTATTTGCCTACTGCTTAGTGGCATCTTCGCTCATTCATACTGCTCCTTGATTCCGGAACATTTCCTTCCTCAAACTTTGAGATAGTGAATGTGTCTAAAGCTTTATTCCTGAGCCGGAGCCGGAGCCGCAATGTGCTCCCCTCTCATGTACAAGGCATGTTCCAGCCACGGCACAAAAACTAACCTAAAATAAAGGTTTTCTTTAAACACCATGCATGCAATGTGCCGTTTGTAAGGTCTCAAACCCCGGACAAATGGTTAACTGAGGTGCCTATTATCATGTCAAAGCAGGTTCTGGAACTCGGAATGAGGCCAAATACGGTGGGCAGCAGAAGCCAGCAGAAACAAATGATCCATACATACCTTAGGAGAATCAGATCAGCAGTTGCTGAGTCCCTTGGGTGGGAGCTCATTTATGCCACTCTTGAGGTTTTGGCACCAGATGAATGAAAAAAAGAAATAAAAAGGACATGACTGTTCCTAGGTATGGTAGAGGAGAACACTTGTAGATATGAGGAGGAGGAGAGCCAGAGGCGTCTGGAAGGGTCCAGAGTGAACATGACCCTGAGGAAGTGGCGAGGGGAGAGCAGAAAGACCAAGAGGCCAGGAGACCAAGAGAGGAGCCAGCAGCCAAGGGAGCAGGAGGCCAAGAGACCAAAAAGTCTAAAAAGGACCATATAGCCAGGGAAGAGTAGCTGGGGGAAGAGAAAGCCCCACCCAGTCCCTGGGCTGGACAAGTTTTGGGTAAGGGGCAAGGGTACACCAGCCAGGAGGACCCTGTACTAGGGACCGAGGGATGCTGGGAGAACCTGGTGTCCAGAGTCCTCTTTGATATGTTAATAGTTTGGCCATTTGTTCTGGGATTGAGAACTAACATTGTCAATCATAACTGTAAACAAATTACACACGTTCTCCATTGACGGTAGACATCAGTTTACTGTTACAGGCTGAGGGCAGACCTCAGTTGCAGAGCCCATCATGTGCAAGGCCCTGAGCCCCATTGCCATTCCAGGCTCACATGGATTTCTATGAAAATAAATCTATTAAGTGACATAAATAAATAAAGGGTATGTATGGTTTTTTAAAAAAAAGACCAAAAATGATGAAGAGGAGGAATGACTGAAGTTGGAAACCATGGTTCATAAGCTGGACAAAAGCTGTACACACACCCTCTCTCTCACACACACAGATGCTACATAAATACAGAATGCCAATTGGTTAGGTTAAGAATTGTTGAAAAGGAAGATGGAAAAAGAATTCAAAGAGAATAAATCAGTTGGAGTCAATTGCAATTCCAACACTCAGGAGGTTGAGGCAAGGGGATCATCATTTGTGAATTCAAGGCCAACCTGGGCTACATAGTAAAACTCTATCAGAAAGAAAGGGGGACATAGCAGGGAAGGAAGGGAAGGAGGGAGGGAGGAAGGGAGGGAAAGAGAGAGGAAGAGAGGGAGGGAGGAAGGAAAGAGGGACATAGCAAGGAAGGAAGGCAGGGAGAGAGGGAGGGAGGAAAGAAGGAAAAAAGGAAAGAAGGAAGGGAGGGAGGGAGGAAGAGAGGGAGGGAGGGAGGGAAGGGGGACATAGCAAGGAAGGAAGGAAGGCAGGGAGAGAGGGAGGGAGGAAAGAAGGAAAAAAGGAAAGAAGGGAGGGAGGGAGGGAGGAAGAGAGGGAGGGAGAGAGGGAGGAATGGAGAGAAGGAGGGATGGGGGAGGAAAGAAGAAAGGAAGGAGGGGAGGGAGGGGAGGAGATAGGAAGAAAGGAGAAGGGAAGGAGAAAGTGGTGGGGAATGAATAAATCACTGTGTTATCTTCTTGTTGCTGCAACAAAGTGTCTGACAAAAGCTACTTAAGAAAGGAACGGTTTGTGTTTTGGCTCCCAGCTCCAGGGAATGCAACCATCTTAGTAGGAAAGCCATGTGAGGCACCCAGTCACGTGGCAGGCCCACCCAAGAAGTGAGAGAAATGCGTGCTGGTACTCAGTTCGCTTTCTTCCTTTTACACAGTCTAGGATCCTGTGAAATGGAGTCCCCCACATGCATCATGGGTCTTCCCCGCAGCCCCCCACGAACCCAACCTAGAAACCACTTCACATATGTATCTATACGTCTGTTTCCTAGGAGAGTCTAGCTAGATTCTGTTGAGATGACAAGCCACTGACTAGCACAGTCATTCATTGCCAGGTCTCTCATTTCCACCCAGCTCTCACCGCGCTTTTCTGGAACTTGTGGGCAAGCACTTGCCGTGTGTGTGTGTGTGTGTGTGTGTGTGTGTGTGTGTGTGTGTGTGTGGTGTGGTGTGTGCATCCTTGGCTTTATTCCCCAGTACTGCCAAAGGGGGAAAAAGCACCAACACAAATGGAGGTGATGGCCATATTTCTGAGGGTGGTGCCCCAGGTACCTGGCCATCTGTCGCTCAGACTTACGCATGTCAACAGAAGTTTCCATTCTTGTTCCGCATGTCCTCACTGGGCTTGTGTCTGTATGGTACTTTGATGGGTATATGCATGACTGCTGGGCCTCAGCGCCATCACAGTGCCCTGGATGCCTTCAGCTTATTACCAGGAAATGTCCATAAAGTGAACAGCCTCCAAACGCCAACTGCAAACAGGACCTCGCTTGCATTTAAACACTTCCTGGTAATTAAATGTTTGCACATGCAAGATCTGTGAGGCTTTTCAGAGGGTGTTTCTTCCTCTAAGTCAGACTTACCGAAGACTGTGTCCAAACCCTCCCACCCCCTCAAGAAACAGCCATGTTACGGTTTCAGGGCTGCAGCGTCCAACCTGAGATTGGGAGGGGGAGATGTAAACTCTAGAGGCTGGAGAGATAATCCAGTGATTAAAGATAGTTGCCACCAAGCCTGACCACTGGAGTTCCATCTCCTGCGCTCACATGGTAGAAGGGGAGAGCTGACTCCTCCAAGTAGTCCTCTGCCTCCGCACATGCACTGTGGCACACGTGTGTGCACACAATGCATAAACACCTAACAAATTAAATACTCTCTAGCAAAAATGGTTATGCCTTGCTTTTTAAAAATGTGTTTCATTCTGAAAGGAACTTATTGAGTTTTCAAGATGTGCATTTCATTCTTGAAAGGTATTTATATTGTCTGAATGTAAAGTGACTAATAAGATGTTTAGTTTGTCAAACAAGCAAGCAAGAGTCAGAAGCTAGAAAACAAAAGGTCAGTTGTGATAGCGTGAAGGGCATCCCGTTAGACACAGCAAAAGCACGCCAAGATCCGCGAGTGGGGCATGACGGTGTGCATCTGTAAACCCAGGACTCTGGAGGCTGAAACCTCGAGCAGAGTGTGCTCTGCTCCCACACTCAGTCCTCCCCCAGTCTTTGAATGAACCTCATTGACTCTTATTTGTGATTCTAACTTTGTAAAATCAGAACACCTGTTCTGTTGAGCTGAGGGAAGATTGGCTCGATAGCCAGGAAGAGCCTGAGGGAAGCCGAGTGAGGAGGAAAGTGACTGGTCAGAAAGGGACTCTCCTGGCAGAAGTGGAGGGCAGAGAGAGGGAAGGGCCTTGTCATTGCCTGAACAATAGAGATGGTGGGAGAATCTTTCCATCTTTTTTTGACAACTTTTAATTTTTTAATGATTCCTTTTTATTTATTATGTGCAATGGTGTCTTGCCTGTATGGATATCTGTGTGAGGATGTTGGTTCCCCTGGACCTGGAGTTACAGACAGTTATGAGCTGCCATGTGGTGCTGGGAATTGAACCTGTGTCCTCTGGAAGTGCAGCTAGTGCTCTCAACCTCTGAGCCATCCCCAGAATCTTTCAATCTAAAGTTTAGTCTTCAGGACCGGGGCTGTAGTTGTTCTGTAGAGCATTCGCCTAGCATGCTCATGGCCCTGGGTTTGCTCCCTAGCACTATAAAAATGCAAACAGTAATAAACTAATATATGATCTCTGAACAAGGTTCCTGAGGGAGGCCCCATGCCTGGGAACTTCCTATTTCACTTTTGTGAGGACTCCTGGGGCACCTGAGCAGCAGTTTAGAGCTCTCAGCCCCACCCTGTTGTCCTAGATGAGGTCCCAGCAGCAGATGCTGGGATCGCAAGATCACACTTCCGTACTGAAGACTTCAGACCACCCCCTTAACTCAGGGGTTCCAGGAACTTATGACTTCAACACATCAGACACTGGGTGGGCATCAGACATCACTGATGGCATTCGTCAACAAGAAGAGAAGTGCCTGCCCTCAACACCTCACCCTATGTCCCCTTTCATCTGCTTGTTTATCAGTATCCTTTTCACAACCATGACAATAAGCCAAAAAATATAAGAGTGAGCAAAGCGATTTTAGCAAATGATTAAACCCATGAAGGGGTGAATGGTGGGAGTCGGCTGGCCAGAGAAGTTCAGGTGCCAAACACTCAGGGCGTGGCTCGGCCAGTAAACTGTTTGCTGTGCAACTGTAAGGACCTGGGTTCGGATCCTCAGCACCCATGGGAAAATCCATATACATATGACAGTGAGTCCACTCCTGTCCCTCACAATCTTGAGCACATGTTATACACACAGGTACACACACATACAGAGAGAGAGAGAGAGAACAGAAAAACGGTGTATGTTTTCCAATGCTAAATAAAACTTAAATGAGGCCATGCATCAGGCCCCACAGACCAAACCATCATGGATTCACTCACACCAAAATTTCCTATCACTAAGTCAAAACTAAGTCGTTTTATCTGATCTTCCAAGAAATCGGGCGAGAGAGGTGATAGCCAAATCTGCAAAGAAGTCACTTTCAGTCAACAGGACGGAAAAGTCCCCTCTGCTTCAACCTCTCCAAGGAAAGTAACTTCGGAACCACCAGTCGGTCAACTGTTTTTGTTTCTCTTCTGTCTCCCCAAGTCCTTTTCTGGTTATCAGGCCAACCTGCACTCAGCTCAACAGAACTGGGGTGGTGCCTGCTTCTGAAAGCAGAAACACGAGTCAGTGAAGATCATTCAAAGATGGGGGAGTGGCTGAGTGGTCCAGAGTTGCCACTGCAGATGAGGCCAGTGCTACACAGCTGGTAGAGCAAAACAGATAAAAATAAAAAAAGTCAAGGAGACACTGGCAACCTAGGGCATTGTGAGTTTCAGGCAGGCACAGTGGTGCAGACCTGCAGGGCTGGCACGCCAGAGCCAGAGGTAGGAGGACACCAAATTCAAGGCTAGGCTGCACCACATAGCAAGACCCTATCTTAAAAGGACGTTTGTGCCACAGCTGTACAAACAGATAAATAAATGTGATCTAAAAATTTACATATGTGTGTATATCTCCATATATGCACATCTGTCTATTATATATATATAATCAAATAAACTAATTGTAATTTTGTTTTTTAACAGAAGCCTAGATTAGTCACTGACTTCTGAATTGGGGTACCCTATGGGACTGAACCTTTAACCTGGGGATGTTGCACTCACTTGAGGTAAAAACTACTGAAGTTTAACTCAGCTATGGGCCTGCTGGGATAGGCTAATTGGCCGGTACTGAAAAGCTGTGTAACCCCCGAGCCTAGGAATCTCTCTCTGTTGAGATACAGTAGGAGTTTGGACTTACCAGAGCCCAGCTTTCTTTGTGCCTTCCCCTTCTGTTCCCCAAGCCAGGGCCTTGGGAGCTCCCAGCAACAACAAAGGTGTCAGGCTGTTGCTAAAACACTGTGAGAAGCTAGGCCTGGCATGGGGACCAATCCTAAAACCCTTACACAAACCCCTGACCCTCCCTAAAGAAAGCTTCTTTCCCTTTTCTGTCCCAGGGTAAGCTGCAGTCCCCTACTGGTGCCCTGAATAAATACCTGGACAGGTCCCCTGCACCCAGAACTTCCTACTTTGAGTCCCAGCCAGTTCCATCACTGACTACAAGGAACACTGCTGTATGGGAATTTCCCTGTGGCTACTTTTGGAGTGACTTCAACAACAGCTTTGGAAGGAGGAAGCACAGGAGAAAACTCTTTCCCCAACACTCAAGAAACACAAAGCATCTAACAGCCACAGCCCGTGAAGGTAATGCCTAGAAGCCCGTGAGTGCAACAGGAGAGAACTTAGAACTAAAGTGTTGAGTGTCCGTGTGCTCAATTTATGAAGTGGGGTGTTTGAACTATAGGTATCAGGCCATTACCAGCGGCACTCAGCTAAGGGAATAGCCCTCAAAGCCAGAGAGGCTTCAATTCCAGCGAGTGTGCCTGTGTGTGTGTGTGTGCATGTGCATTCATGTGTCTGTGTGTGTGAATATGTATGTATGTGTGTGTACATATGCCTGTGCGTGCATATGTTTGTGTGTGTGTGTGTGTGTGACAGCTAAACTCAATTGTCAGGCTGATGGGATCTAGAATCACTTGGGAGACAAACCCCTGTACAGGTCTGAGAAGCAGTTTCTAGATTGGGTTAGCAGAGGTAGGCAGACCCACCCGAACTGTGGGAGAACTATCCCGTGGCCTGGGTTCCCACACTAGATAAAGGGAATGGAACTGAGGCCCAGCCTGCATCATTTCTGCTCCCTGCATGTAGTGTTTGCTGCCAAGATTTCCCCATTACGATGGACCATACCCTCAGACTGAGTCGAAATAAACTCTCCCTTCCTTAAACTGCTTTTGTCATAGCAATGGGGAAAGGAACTGTTGGGCATGGTGGTGCATACTTTTAATCCCAGCACTCAGGAGACAGAGGCAGACCGACCTCTGAACAGGCCAGCCTGGTCTACATTGAGAGTTAGTTCTAGGATAGCCAAGGCTACATGGAGAGAGAGAGAAATGAGAAGTACTACAGTATGCTACTGGCATCTGTGAAATGCAAGAAGATTCAACCCTCAACATCTCACAATACACACAGTGCAACCCAAAAAAGAGTTTTTTGATTGAACATCTCAATAGTGTGAAAGTTGAGCTATCCTGATCCACAGCTACAAAAGGAAAAAATAATATACAAAACTGGGAGAGGACCAAATGGGGGGAGAAGGAGGGGAGAATAGACATCATGGGTGAGCTGGACTCCTGAGCCCTCAGAACAGAGTTCATTGAAGGATAGCTACAGGGACTAAGCACCAAAGCATGTAACGTTTTGATAATATCATCAATAACTGATTAACAATAATCAATGAGACAACAGACCCCATTTAAGGTTAAAGGTGGCTACCATGGTAACCAGAAACAGATAATGTGGTCCTCTCCCATATGACCAAATGATGTGCAAGGTTTGGTGTAGAAGACACAAGAAGAAAGTGTTTAATTTTTATCATCTCCTTTGTACTATTTGAAATTGTGTGTGTATGTGGGGAGGGGGGAGCCTGTGGAGGCCATTGTCCACTTTGTCATTTGAGACAGGGTCTTTCACTGATGAGGCGCTCATACAGGTGAGGCTGTTGGCAAGACCCACCTGCTCTACCTCCCCTCACTGGTGTTACACACATGCGGGCATGCCTAGCTTTTTTTTTTTTTAAATATTCTCTATGAGAGTGTGTGTCTCTCTGTGTGTGTTTGCATGTGTGTGCATATCTGCGCATGTGTGTGTGTGTGTACACTTGGAAGTGAGAAGTGTCATCTGGCCTCCAGGAACCAGACTTACAGATGGTTGTGAGCTGCCACGTGGTTGCTGGGAAGCAAGCCCTGGTCCTCTGTAAGGAGCAGTGAGAGTTCTTAGCACTGAGTCATCTCACTGGCCATCTTTCCCCATGGGTTTGGCTTGAACTCAAGTCCTCACGCTTACAAAGCAAGTACTTTACCAACTGAGCCATCTTCCTAGCCCTGAAATTGTTCTGGACAGTTAAGTACCCTGTACAACTTTTGAAATAAAGGAATGTGATGTCTAAAATCCAAATGAACACAATACAGATTCTCTCAGACACTTTTCTCATCTCTGGGATAGAACACTTGACAGAATCAGCCTCATGAAGAAAGGCTGTATCCGGGCTCATGACGTCAGAGACTTTCAGTCCTCCCTGGTGGGGAGGCACGGCTTCTGGAACAGTCTGAGTAGCAGGAGTTTTGCTGTGCAACCTCTTCACACCTTGGTGGTTCAGGAAGCAGAGAAAACTCGACCAGAGGGTGGGTGGGGCTAACACCCTCCAAGCCAATCCAGGGACCCATCTCCACCAGGAGACCCCCACCCCCACCAAAGTCACCAGCAGCTGGGAGTCATGTGTTCAAGCACACAAACCTCTTGGGGACTTTCTCAGATTCAAGTCACTTCGGATTCCATGAACAAAACATTGACTATTCAACAAAGGAAGTGTCGTCTGCCTTTGCATTCAATAGCTCAGCTCCATACAGATTGCAGACAAAACCGTGCAGCCAGCATGCCTCCTCCCCACTGGAGAGACAAATTTACCTCTGGGAAGCAGTCCCCTCTTCCCCTCATTCACTCCTGGGAGGCAGCCCCCTCCTCCACCCATTTAAAGGTCATTCCTCTGATCACTCTGTTTGTAACTCAAGATTCTACCAAAGAAGAAATTCCATCTTATTTATGGAAAAATCACTTTTCTTTTTTCTTTCTTCAATTTAATGTGGATGCTAATAACGGTCATTACAGGCTTCCAATTCTTCTTGTAAATTACAAAAACGACAGTTTTTTCTTTTCTTTTAAATGATACTCAGACTCACAAAGCCCAGGAAGTAGAATTTGTTCGGTCTAGCATTCATGACAACATGGAAACCCTATACTCCTTTGTATCAGTTGCTCTGCAGAAATGGCCCTTCCTGGTGATTAGCAGCAGATCTCTGAGGACATTGAACCTAAGGACTACAGACGACCTCAGCAATAACACAGTCTCAACACTTCATTCTGGGAAATCATGGCAAAAATACCCAACAGATGATTCATTGGACTCTGGTGGCATTTATACCATCAACTTGACCCCGCTGGAGTACTTTTCCTGATTGCCCATCTCTCATCTTTGAGCACATATGCACACAGGGAAGGAGTATAGGAAGACACTGGGGGCCCTGTGCTATCACTTTCCAATTCCTTTGAGACAGGGTTTTTACTGAACCTGGTGCTGGGCTGGTGGCCAGCAATCCTCCTGCCTTTGCCCCTGATGGCACTGCAGTTATAGGAGCCCATGACCGTGCCTGGCTTTTCCACGGGTGCTGTTCTTTAAGCTTGCACATGTGCTCTTTTCCACTGAACCATCTCCCTAGGTCCCTCTCTTCTTTTCTCTCTCCTTCTCCCTTCCTTCTGTTTCTCTGATTTTGGAAACAAATTCTTGCTCGGTAGCGTCAAAATTGAAATCCTCCTGCTTCGGTCTCCCAAGTGTTGGGATCACAGGTATACAGCACTTCCATGCTGGGCTCGAATCCTTCCTGCCTTTGACATCCATTCCCACTCGGCACTGCTCCTCTCTCCAGTTCAGACAGAATCTTGCTCAGTTAGAGTAACGCCAACACCACCAAATAAAGACGGAACCACGTACTGAGGGCTTGCCTGTGTGCCTACAACTGGACCAAGCTCTCCAATCTCAGTCACCTAAACTTGAGGCCAAACACATCAGGTAATTTCTTCAAGGTTGCATAGCAGACCAGAAGCATGGTGGAATGTGACCCCAGGGCCTCTCTGCGCGAAGACCTTAAACTTTGGTCACCACCATCAACAGCATCATCATCTATGAGGCTGATGGTCAATCAAGAGGAAGAAGAGCAAGCAAGGAAGAGTAAGGAAGTGACAAAGGTTAAGAAGACACTCCTGAGTGTCTATAAGGCTCCATATATTCTTATCAGCTCTGATATTTTCCTACAGAGGTGAGAGCTCTTAACCATATAACAGATAAGGGAATCAAGGCCAGAAGGGAACAGTAATTTACCAAAACACAGTTAGGGGGCTGGAGAGATGGCTCAGAGGGTAGGAGCATTGCCTGCTGCCTTTCTATTTCTTAATAAACCGTTTCTATTTCTATGAAATATTACTAACCATTTATCTGTTATGTACCTGGGACATAGAAACTTGGGACTTGGGGGCTGGAGAGATGGCTCAGAGGTTAAGAGCATTGCCTGCTCTTCCAAAGGTCCTGAGTTCAATTCCCAGCAACCACATGGTAGCTCACAACCATCTGTAATGAGGTCTGGTGCCCTCTTCTGGCCTGGAGACATACACGCAGACAGAATATTGTATACATAATAAATAAATAAATATTTAAAACAAACAAAAAAAGCACAGTTAAGACCAGGAAAGCCTAGATTCTAACTAGGTAGGAGGTAGCAGAAATACATATGGTGCTAACCAGAGTGCTCTAAACTTCCGCCTCCCCACAGGCATTTTTCTGGCTAACATGTTCACCATGTGTTTTCTGCATCCACAACCAGGAATAAGCCACAGGACAGCCCTGTGTGCTTCTGCTCCCCTGATACATCCCCAAGCATCCTCTTTACTTCTGTGAACTTCTTCTTCCCTGTCCCTGTCTCATCTTCTATCTGTGCTGCAGAAACATCCCAATAATTTCCCTCCACACTCTGTGATCAGAGTTGGGTGGGCATGTTGTGTGGCTCGGGGCATTTCTAGCTAGGGAGACTTGTTTCCAGGAAGAAAGCTCAGCTTTAGGGATGTTAACCCAGCCAGCACTGCCTCTGGGAAGGAGACTGTTTAGGCAGGCATAAAGAAAAAGGAAGCAGATACTTCCTTTTTCTAAAATAACCGGTTAGGGCTCATCCCTCTCAGCCCCGGGACCAGGTCCCTGTGCACACAGAATGCCTGCCTCGCTGTCTCCTCGGGCAGGAGACTCAGTTGGGCAGGCTGCCAGCCAGCTGGTGGCAGAGGCAGGGGGAACTATTGACCCAGCTTGTGAAAGTTTTGCAAATGCCCCTCATTGTCATCTGTCCCTTCCCAACCAATGAAGAACCAAGCCTCACCTGATGGAGCACAGACCTGCTTCACATCCCAGCGTCTGGGCTGCACGCCGGCTTTGCCAAGGCGCTCACCGCTCCCTAGGGCTCTAAATTCTCTTCTTTCTTCCTGAGCCAGAGCTCCTCCCCTGCCCCCATGTCCTCTTGGCATCAAGACAATAAAAAGAGCAAAGTCCTTTCACCTCAGGGTTTTATTTCTTAGCCGCCATAAGGAAGTGAGTCGGGTTTGCTCCCTGCAGAGTATCATGGAGGTGTGCGAAGAGGCTGAACCTTAGGTCCTTTGGAGCACGTGCTCCCCCTTCCCTGGGACTCTGTGTTCTGTAGCCCGCTCCCCTGAGGCAGTGCCTGGCAGGAGTTGTGGAAGTAGTTTACATCTCAAGGCCGGCAGCTCAGAATTCAAGTCCCGCCTCTTTTTCTTCAGTTTCTCCCAGCCTCAGTTTTACCCTCCTCATCTGAGAAATGGAAGCAAAATCTTCTCTACCTCCTCATTGTTGGCAACACTCGAGACAAATGGGACTTTTGTACAACTCAGGGCATTTCTCTCCCAGAGAAAAACCCCAGCTATTCGGACACTCAGCCTTCACCCAGTGCTGTCTCTAAGAAGGGAATAGTCAAAAGGAAAGAAAGATGGGTCAGTGGCAACAGTCTGAACTCCTAGCACTGCAGAGACTGAGGCAGAAGGATGTCAAGTTCCAAGTCAGCCCAGAAAACATAGTGAGACAGACCCTGTCTCGTGGAACAGGGAGGTAGGGAGAAAGAAGGGGGCAGGGAATGGGGCTTATACTCCTGTTCCTAGATTGCAATATTGACACCCATACTAAAATGCAAAGTAGAGCTAGAAGCTGGCATGCATGAAACCCTGGATTATGTCCCCACTGCCAGATAAACCAGGCGTGTGCACCCCTGTGACCCCAGCACCCAGGAGGTAGAGGAAAGAGAATCTTAAGTTTGAGGTTATCTTCAGTTACATAGTAAATTTAAGGCCAGACTATGATGCAAGAGTCTAGAAACAAACAGTAAAAACACAATTAATTAATGAAATAAAAATAAATGTATGGGTCTGGAGAGATGGCTCAGTGGTTAAGAGCATTTGTTGTTATTGTAGAGAAGGGGATCGAATTCCCACCCGCACTTCAGGTAACTACCTATAACTCAGCTTTTGGGGATCCAACACCCTCCAGGGGCCCTGCACTAATGTGTACAAACCCACACACACATACTCATAATGAAAAAGAAAAATGAAATGTTGGGGATACACCCTTTAATCCCAGCACTCCTGAGGCAGAGGCAGAGACAGAGGCAGACAGACCTCTATGAGTTCAAGTCCAGCCTGGTCTACATAGCAAATTCAGCCAGGGCTACAAAATGATTTTCTGTCGCAAAAAAATAAAATAAAATCTTAAAAATAAGTAAGCAAAATTTAAATTTCAAATGCAAAATGGTGATTTTCTAAGGGAAAGATGGGATTTTTTCTTTCATACAAATTCAGAAAAAGCCTTAAAAAGAGAGGAACTAGAAGATGGTCCGCAAGAAGATGGCTTGGTTTGCTTTAAGAACCGTTCTCCTGGGGCAGGAATAGCACCCCCCAGCAGCTGATTTGCGGTTCTGTCTGCAGAGAGAGTGGGGAGGAACCACATGGCAAGTGATCCTTTCACGGTTGTGTTAAGTTGGGAGAGTAGGCCCCAGCCCCTCGCATCTATCCCAGCCCCTAAGCCTGGTCTGGACTCCAAATCCCAGCAGGCCAGGTCCTGACCTCCCCCCCCCAGGGTATTTAAGTGATCTCCCGAAAGAGGAACACGTGGTCCCTTTTCCTTCCTCTTGGTGGTCGCATTTGCGCGGCTTCCCGGTTTCCCCCTCGGGGCCACCTGAGAGCGCAGAACTTCCATTAAACCTGGATATTTCTTAATTTGGCTTGTTTTGATTTGGCTTGATTGGGAATTTTGCGTAGGCGGGGAGCTCATGTTAGGAAATATTCCTAACATTTTGGAGGTCCCACCAAGATAGGGCAGGCCCTTTCCACGCAGCAGGCCACGTGTTGAAAGGCCCTTAGTCTACAGTTCGAGTTCTCTACGCCACACTTAAAACTGGCTTCTGGGCTACAGCAGCTGTGTCTTGGTGACTCCCTTTTTTTGTCTATGCTATAGGGTTTTGAGGGAACCCATTCGTACTTATTTTTGTCATTTTTGGATTCCTGCTCACGCCAGGAACTTGATTCCCAGGTGGCAGTCAATCCCACAGGACCGGGCTTGGCTGAGGTGGAGATCTGTCTGTCTCGGGACGCTGGACATCCAATCTCCGCACCCCCTTTTGGACCTAAGAGTCATTTTTGTGGAAGCGTTAAAGTGGACTTAGGCCATGTGGTTGGGCATAGACTCTAAAATGGGCACTTACAGTTCAAAGCCAGGTCTGCTGTTGCTCCTGTAAGCCTCTTACAAAAATCATTTTAAATTGAGGCTGTCTGATACAAATGAACAGAGCTTACATATATATGTCCATGGTTTTTGGTTTCTGCGCTCTCGCCCCCACCCCTTAGTAGCCAGTGTCTCACAGCACCACATTGCCAGAGGCACTGGCCCCTCCCCCACTCCCTCAAGCCCACACTTCCCAACCCCCTCCTATGGAACAACATTCTTTCCCCTCCCTTTTCCAACCCGGAGGTTCAAGGTCAACTTCCACTTTCCCCTCCCCCTCTTACCTCCCCCTCCTTTCCTGGACCCCCTCTGTGCACTGGGCTAGCCCCTCCCAGGCTCCCTTTTCTCTTCCAAATCTCTCTCAGTTAGAAAAGCAGCTAGGTGCCTTTTCTACCAATCCTTCTGCTTACCCATTTTTTCCTCAGTCAGTACCAAATATTAGTAAAGAGTTAAGAAAAGTTCAAGATGGTCCCCAAACTCCTATACGAAAATTGGTGAAAATGGCCTTTAAAGTTTTAATGCCCGAGAGAAATCAGCTGAGTCTTCCCGACAGACAAAGCTACAACAATCTACAGGCCCAGGCCTTAGCAGCTGCTCTGAGGTCTCAGGAATGGGGACAAGGGAAGCCAACCACAGGGCTCTACCCTGATAGAGCCCAGGCTAAGTTAACCTCACAGACAAACTGTTTAGTGTGGCCTAAATGGTCACGTGGCACGATATTGCACTACACCTGCTCCGAGGTTATGCCCTGCTCCGAGGTTATGCCCTATCTGCCAGCAACCTGGACACTGGAAATCACAATGTCCCCCATGCAGGCTTGTCCCCTATGCCAAGCCACGGAGGTCCAGCCTCACCAACATCAGCAAGTGAAACTGTGCCAGCCTTCAAACGTCTCAGCCTTGCAGAGGATTGACGCTGCCCAGACTTGGTTTATCCCGTAACCCTATCCAAGCCTAGGGTGAAGCTGCAGGTAGCAGGTAAGTCCATTACTTTTATCCTCACTTGGGTCTTATGTTCTCCTCACCAGTTTCAGCTATGGGGGTAGACGGGACCCGTTCCTCCCCACTTAAAACTTTGCCACTGCCCTGCATTCTTGCAGGACAATTTTTTTCTTTCATTCTTTCTTAGCGTACCAGCTTGCCCAGCACCTTTACTGGATTGGAGATATCCTTAGCCGCTTCCCCAAAGCTTTGTTCCGCTTCTTGGAGCCCCTTTTGACCCCACCCATCTCCAAGATTCTATTTTACAGGTTCACTCCTCCTGCCAGACGTGAGCCCAGGCCAACCCACAAGGAGATCTCCACATACTCCAGCTTTGTGGACACCAACTGGACAAAGACTGGCAGGTTAATTTTGCCCATATGCCTACTCATAAAAAACTCCATTATGTCTTAACACTTGTGGACACTTTTATAGGATGGATAGAAGCATTTCCGGTCTCCAGGGAAACAGCAGATGTGATGGCTCAGGGTCATGGGGCTCATGTCAGAAGCTCTCAACATCTCCTAGACGATGGGACTCATCAAACAACTTATCTCCGTTAAACTTAGGTTATCTTGGCCCTCCCTTCTCCACATTGCCCTGACTCCTCTCAGGGCCACCCCACCTTCCCCTAAAGACCTGAGCCCTTTTGAGCTGCTTTATGGCAGGCCATTTCTCCTTAACCATCACCTCCCAGTTCAAACTCCTCCACTGGCAGGGTACCTACCCTGCCTCTCCCTTTCAAGGTCCCTTCTCCGTTCACACGCTGACAGTTGTTTTCCTGCCACCACACCAGTGGACCCCAATGCCCCTAAACCTGCCCCGCTCTCCCCAGGGGACAGAGTACTCCTCAAACAGCTAACTCCAAGGTCTCTTGAACCTCGATGGACAGGACTTCATACGGTAATCCTCACCACCCCCTTGGCTGCCAAGCTCTTGGGACACCCATGCTGGTACCATCTCTCCAGGCTCAAGCGGGCGCCTACTCAGGACACTTGGTCTGTCCAGCAGACAGGACCTTCCACCCTCCGGTTTTCCAGGATGCCACAGTGAAGGGCCTACCTGCTCCTCATCCTGGCACACTCATCTTTAGTGATAACAATTATTTTTCTAGACACCTGCCTTCTCATCTCCCCCAAGAAACAGATGCCTGCCATCTCCAGGATGACAGTACATGGGATGCCTCTCTAGCTACACCCTCGCCAAACGTGGACACCTAGCTCTCCCCTTCCCCATGCCCTGTGCCCGCAGGAAGTAGCCAGATTTGAGTCTCTGCCCTTTTTTCCAAAGAGAGCCTAAATGTTTGTCATAATTATCACTTCAATTTTCTGTCACCCCTATATCCAAAGAGTCTGGAATGTTAAGTTGGGAGCGTAGGCCCCAGCCCCTCGCATCTATCCCAGCCCCTAGGCCTGGTCTGGACTCCAAATCCCAGAAGGCCAGGTCCTGACCCCTCCCTGGGTCAGGGTATACCTCCTTCCCTGTTTCCCCCTCGGGGCCACCCAAGAGCGCAGAACTTCCATTAAACTTAGTGGTTAAGAGCATTGCCTGCTCTTCTAAAGGTCCTGAGTTCAATTCCCAGCAACCACATGGTGGCTCACAACTATCTGTAATGAGGTCTGGTGCCCTCTTCTGGCTTGCAGACATAAATGTAGACAGAATATTGTATACATAATAAATAAATAAATAAATTTTTAAAAACCTGGATATTTCTTAATTTGGCTTGTTTTGATTCGGCTTGATTGGGAATTTTGCGTCAGCAGGGAGCTCGCATTAGGAAATATTCCTAACAGGTTGTGAGGCAGGGATTTTTGATTTCTGCAGTATTAGTATTTGGGTGTCTTGTGCATTGTGGGTTGCCTAGCAGCATCCCAGCCTTCTCCCCATTCCACTCTAGAGACACCCCAAATCAACCACACCCTCAAACCCCACCGGGTTTCTCCCTTCTGGAAGCCATCAAATGCCTGGGACTCTGCCCTAGATGTTGTGAGATGTTTCTTGTGCTGTCTGCACGTATCCCCGATCTAGCAGTAGTGATAGCTCAGGGCGACTACAGACGGGGGTGAGGGAAGGGGGAGGCGGCATTTCACTGTTGTTTTAGAAACCTTCGGGGTTTTAGACCCTATGCCTGTGTAACTTTCTCAAGAAAGGATATAGATCTTGAAGATATTCTCTTACAAGCTGTAGTTTGGACAGTACTATCCCGTTTCTGTTGCCACAGAAAGCCAGCGTGGCTGTTGGGTTGCAGAGGCTGTACCGCCCCTAGCTCCGAGATCACTCCACACGCGGCTTTCCTGTACCCTACCTGCGTGACCTCCAGCTCCCGCGTCACAGCCGCCACTATGCGGGTGCCTAACCTCTGGGCAGCGCCTCTCTCACATTCGTCACTCATGGTGTGTTCCAATTGGCGATGAGGACCTGGGACTGCGCACAGGCGGTGCGTCGTCCTGCTATCCAGAGAGCCGCCAACGGTATCCTTGGCATCCAGCGGGTCCCTGTGGGTGGCGTCTCTGGACAACTGCTGGTCCTGGTGCGCTAGCATTACTCACTGTCTCCTATGAAAACCCTACCCTCCGCCTGGCAGCTGCCACACCCCATGGAGTCCCCAGGGGATGCAGAAAGCTTTGGACTGGAGCGGCTAGCTCCAAAAGGCTGCAGGATCCTAAAGTAATGCAAAGTGAGTCATTCGCTCATCAAAGAGCTTAGAATCCCAACCACCCACGGTGAGCTAGCGAGCGAGAGGAGCACCTGGCTACCTCTATAACTGTCTAAAAGTAGGTGTGAGTGGGCATGGGGATGCTGCAGCACAGCAGGTGACCCAGTGAAAGACAGTATGGAGAGTCCTGCAATACTGAAATAATAGAGGCGTGCCATCCAGCAACCCACTTCTGGGATATCCCCCCATACTCCAGAGGGACCTCCAAATATGTGCACATCTCTGTTCTTCCCTGCACCATTTTAACAGAAGCAAGCTCAAATGTCTACCCAAGACGAACAAACAAAAGTGGTCTGATCTCTGTTTCCAGAACTAGTTTCCCACTGCTTGAAACTCTGCCTTAGAATAGTAAGGATAATAGTAATAATAAGTCAACCAGACTAGTGGCCCAGGCTCGGAATCTTACTCAGCACTTGGGAGACCAAGGCAGGGGGATTGCTGAAAGTTCAAAGTAGCCAGCATTAGAGTGGGGTTCATAAAACAAAACAGAGGGGTGTGTGTATATTTGTGTGTGTGTTAATTACATTTATTTATTAGGGGTACAAGGGAGTATATGTGGAGGTCTGAGAACAACATGAGCCGTTAGTTCCCTTGTTCGATCATGTGGGTCTTCAGCTGGACCTCCGGCTGTCAGGGTTGGCAGCACCTTTACCTGCTGAGCTGTCTCATTGGCCCCATGTTGTCAACTTTTTGAGACAAGAGTCTCAAGTAGCCAGGATGGCCTGGAACTCACTACACACCTGAAGATGACCTTGAACTGCCAATGTGCTGGGACAATAGGCGGGCTTCATACCCAGCTTGTCTTTAGCAAGGGATTCTGACCTAGGCAAGAGGAGCCTGGCACAGCAGCTTGGATCCTCTTTGCTGAACTCACACAGATGACAACTACAGACAGAAGTGGGAAAACGAATGGGGGAGAGCACCGGGGAGCCCAGATAAGAACATTTTGGCCAGCTGTGGTGTCGCACAATGGTAGGATTTGCTGAAGGTGGCAGAGGTAGGAGGATCACAAGTTCGAGGCCAGCCTGGGCTATACATTTTAGGGGCTAGAGAGATGGCTCAGTGGTTAAGAGCACTGGCTACTGTTCCAGAGGTTCTCAGTTCAATTCCCAGTACCCACATGGTGGCTCACAACCCTCTATAATGAGATCTGGTGTTCTCTTCTGGCCTGCAGGCGTAACACTGTATACATAATAAATAAATAAACACTGTATACATAATAAATAAGTCTTAAGAAAACAAAGAACATTCTGGAGACAAGCTGCACAGTACTATGGCTCTCCTCCATTAAACTAGATTAAGGACATTAAATTGCATGTCATTTGCTCCTTTTTTTTTTTAAGAAATACATAGTGAGGTGCCGGGGGTGCAACTTAAGGGTCCAGGGCTTGTCTAGCATGCACGGTGCTCCAGGGTCTGCCTCAGCACCACACACAGTGTCCTATATGACTATTACAGGGGTACACAGCGCTTCAGGGATGTCAGGGTCCTGGAGCATCACCCTAAGGAAGTGGTGTCTGTTTGCTAGGTTATCTCAGGGGATACTGACACCTGGCATGATGAGCTGGTTTCAAACATCATTCTTTAACATGCAATCCCGGGACTGTAAGATGTCTGAGGCTAAAGGCATTTGCTGCCAAGCTCCACCCACAAGTCCTCTGATCTCCACACACACATACGCAACATAATAAAAAGTTTCCAATGTGAGCATGTTGTGTTCATTGAATCGTTTTTTTAAAATGCCCCCATGGCCTTTAACCCTAGCACTCAGGAGGTGTAGGCAGGCAGATCTTTGTGAGTTTGAGGACAGCCTAGTCCACAAAAAGATTTCCAGGCCTGTTGGGACCATGTAGTGAGACCGTGTCTCAACAAAACAAAACAAATAATAATAATAATAGTAATAAAAGAAGGAAGACCCTCCAGCTTCTGTCCAAATAGCTTCTTCATAAAGAACATAAAGTATAACACTATTTGGAAGGTGGTGACTCTGAGTCACAAAAGGAATTTGACTGGGTGTTTTTCAGGAGAAGCTGTGACAGTTCCATAGCAGTGAGCAATCAGACTCCGCAGAGACCCAACAGAACCCTGTCCACCACCCCTAGAAGCACTTGTTATAGCCAAGATAAGGTTTTAGTCTGGTCTCTCCAAGGAGGATGGTGTTTACGCTCTGCAGAGTTGCAAGCCATCCATACAACTTCATGAAGTTCCCTAGGTGGCGTGAAGGGCGCCCCCTGCCTGCTCTCTGGCACCCTCTTGTGGCCATGTGCATCTGGTGTGAGGCAGAAAAGGGAGTCAAGCTTCATCAAGAAAAGGAGTTAACCTAGACTAAGAGAGGAGCTAGCCCAGTCTAAGAAAAGGGGCTCACTGGCCAAAGAAGCTCCGAGTAGAAACCCATCTGGCACCTGACATCATACACTCCCTCATGTGACAACTCCATGAGATGGCTTTGGGAGGACAGAAACTGGACTGTGTGCAGGGACACACACGGTACAGTCCAAGCTATGAGTGAGGCTGAGGCAGGAGGATGGATTGCTTGAGCCCTGAGCTTCCAGACCAGTTTGGAAAACATAGTCATATCTTGTCTTAAGTTTAAAGACATGCAAATCTATAGACACAAAGAGGTAGAGGGACAAGTGGAGCTTGCCAGCATTGCCTACTCATCAGTAAACTATAGAGCCAGTGCTGTGGTCTGGGGCTGCTTGACCTCAGGGTCACATGACCTACGGTGCCTCTGTGTCAGGCTGTGGATTTGAATGTAATACGATTGGCTGACATGACTGGGGCTCAGACTATATCTGAATTCTACTATTCCACCCATAAGAGAATCGTGTCTCAGGAGAATCCCACACCTTCTGGGGTAAAACCCTCTCTCAGTCATCAGCGCACAGAGGAGGAGGCTCACCAAAGGCTACGATTCAACCTGTAGGTTCCAAGATGAACCTCACAGGCCACGGAAAGCGCCAGGCGGTCTTTATTTAATGCTAGTACAGCATGTTTGTAAATGAAGACAAGAGCCTGCAAATTAAAGAAGCTCGGTGGGTAAGAGCACTTGCTGCAGTCATGGGGACTGGAGTCCAAATCCCCAACACTCAAGTAAAAAGTCAGGCATGGTTGCATGCACAACTGTAACCCCATTTTGGGGTGAAAATGGGGGGGAGTGTGTAGAGAGAGGAAAGCACTGGGGCTTGTTGGCAGTCAGCTGAGTTCCAGGTCCAGTGAGAGACATTGAAAGAGAGACATTTGTCTTCCTTCCACCTGTGAGAGGCAGAGTCTAGTTCACAACTGCATTCTCTAGCTGAGCTGAGGGCTTCCCAGCTTCTCCTGTGGCTCCTCTCACAGTAGGAGCTGAGATTATAGATGCGTGCTGAGGATCCAAACTCAGATACTCAAGCTTGTGCAGCAAGTGCTTTACCCGCCGAACCATCCCCCAGTCCCCGATGGCAGGCTTTACCCGCCCAGCCATCCCCCAGTCCCCGATGGCAGGCTTTCTAATACTCTCATAGTTCTGGATGCAGGGAATCTGAAGATCGAGGGCCAGCATGTAGCAGCCTTCCCTGAGGCACACTGATAGGAAGCATCAGCTAATGAAAGCAGAGGAGGTCGGCTGTGAACCCAATCAAGTTCCATCTTTGCTCACCTTCGCCCCATGCCCTCCCCTCCTTCCTTTCTTCTGTTAATCCTGACGACTCTTTCCCTCCAGTGTTGGGATGAAAGTCTGGGCCTCCTGCTCACTATGCAAGAGTTCTCCTCATCCCCACTCCTAACCCCTGTCCCCAACCCCAACTACTGATATTTTTGAAGCACCCAGGCAATTTGCTTCACAGGAATGTTCCAGAATCTGGATTTGTCACCCGTCTCTGAACAGATGCTGCTTCCCAGTGGAAACCGAGAGAGCAGTATTTTTTTCTCTGCAAACTACTCAGCATGGGGTCTTCTGTAACAGTAACTGGAGGTGGGGGAACGGGGACTGGGAGAGGAAGATTAGCAGCGTGGGGTCTTCTGTTACGGCAAAAGGAGACAGACTAGGGCTGGGGGGCGGGGAGAGGAAAATTAGCATATGAAAGAAGCCAGCTGGCTTACAGTCTGGGAACTCCTCCCCCACCAGGAACAAAGCAAACAAGCCCAAGGAGCTCTCCGGAGAGGAGAGGACGGATGCCTTATAAATGCCCACGTAGGCTCACCAGCTCAACACACTTCCTGCTGGGGGCTGTTGGCACCTCTATCCTTTCTCAGCTTTCTGGCCCACTTTCACACTTGGGAATGTTCTCTTTCTTAAAGCAATTTATTCCTATTTCATATTTTGCAGACTATCATATTTCTTCCACTATCATGTGTCCCTGGTCTAATTCTTTGTTCTGGGCGACACAGAACTCTGGAGCTCAGCCTGTGCCCTCTGAACTCAGATCTATACAACACGTAGCTCAGGCCCATCCTTGATTTGCATGGAGGTGACTAAGATTCTTTGCTTAGCCTGACTGTAAGGCTCCTGGCCGCCTCCTAGGCTAGCCTGTATGCTTCCTCATGAAGGTCAGTGTTAGCAGAGAGCCTTGCTCGTCAGAAAAGGGGGTCCTAATACCTGGTGTCCCTCACTGTCTGAATAGGGCCTCCTTCTTCCTAGATGGAGGTGTCTGTCATCTGATCTATCTGTAGGGACAGCCCCATCAGCTCAGCCTAGCCAGAAACTCCCTTATCTCCCTGTGATAGTTAGATCAGAGTGTCACAGCTGCTCTGGTTGGCGTGGGAATCACCTACGGGATTAATTAGAGAAGTACATTCCTGCTGTGCGTGTGATAGATTGCCCACAGGTAGATACTGCAGGCTGATGAGTTCATAACTCCTTGGCACCATTGGAGGCTAAAGTGTGTAGGAAGAGAGAGAGGACATTCCTCCTCTGTCCATCATGAGGAAATCATGGTGGGCACTGTTAGGAATATTTCCTAATGCGAACTCCCTGTGGTGGAAGGTGGAGGTGCCAATGGGAGGTGGTGGAAGGTGGAGGCGGGCCTTGTGGAAGAAGTAAGACACGGGAACACAAAGCTGTGCCCTGAACGCTTCCTTTATTTACACCATCTCTCTACTTCCTGGCCTCCATGATGTAAGACACCTCTGAAACCTCGAGCCAAACTAAATTCTTCCTTCTTTAAGTTGTTTTGTCCAATATCTGATCAGGGCAACCTAAGAACTCACACAGCCCTGAGATTTCCCTTAATAATTTCCCATTGGCCCCGCCCTGCTCCTTAGATGCAGATCCCACGCACCCGTGTTACATTGGGAGTCAAACCCACCCCCTCCCTGTCTGCAAAATCCAGGTCCAGCTAATGATTTAACAGAGAAACAGATACCTTTACTAGACTCATTTCTTAGAGGAGATCCAGGCGTGGTCACTCATACCTGTGATCCCTGAACTTGGGTGGCTGAAGCAGGAGTATTGTAAGTTCAAAACCTGCCTGGGTTACATAGCCAAGCTCTTAGCAAAAAGAAGAAAGAAGAAAAGAAAAAAAAAAGATTAGGAAACAGAAGCACAGAGAGGCTTAGTAACATGCCTTGGATCACACAGCTGGTGAGTGAAGGGCCAACTGCCAATCCAAGGCTGTCTTCATCCTATGAAAAGGATGGCTCACCTTGAGAAAGTTGGGATGATGACACATAGAACACAATAGTCTCTCCCTAAGGGAGCCCTTGGAGTTGGACAGGCTCCTACAGACACACAAACGTGCGGGCGTAGCAATAAATACTTGAGAGGGCAGCTGCTGGCTGTGTTGGTGTCCTGCTGTTTGCAACAATAGCCAAGAGGGAGATGCCCTTTTCTCCACACACAGGCAAGCTTCCCTGCCTGTGTTCTGGAAGGCTGGTTTATAGGCCACGAGCAGCCTCTGAGAAACCTTGGCTCAAGTCGGGAGTCAGCTCCTGCCTGGGGGATTTCAACCAAGTCCTCCCTGGAGACAGAGTGTAGTCAGTGAGAACTGGGGAAAGGGTAGTGGGGTTCTTGGTAACGGGCAGAGGCAGAAGTCCTTAGGAGATAAATGTTTTCCAGATGGACCGGAAGTAAATCTGCAGGGAGGGAGGGTGCCTGGGAAGTGGGGAGGCTAAAGTGTGTAGGAAGAGAGAGAGGACATTCCTCCTCTGTCCATCATGAGGAAATCATGGTGGGCACTGTTAGGAATATTTCCTAATGCGAACTCCCTGCCGATGCAAAATTCCCAATCAAGCCAAATCAAAACAAGCCAAATTAAGAAAAATCCAGGTTTAATGGGAGTTCTGCGCTCTCGGGAGAACCGGGAAGCCTCAGGAACACAACCAGCAGGAGGAAGAAAAGGAGACCACGTGTTCCTCTTTTGGGAGCTCCTTTAAATACTCCTGGGAGTGGCCGTGACCTCCCTCTCCCAGAGAAGGGTCAGGACCTGGCCTGCTGGGATTTGGAGTCCAGACCAGGCCTGGGGGTGGGGCCTACTCTCCCAACTTAACAGGCACCCCCATAGCAAAAGGCCTGTTACCAGGAGAAAAGTATGCTAATTTACTTAACCCAAGTTTTGTCAATATGGAAGACTCCAGAATGAAGACACAAACAACCATTTTGGGTGCTCCTATTAGATTCAGGTACAGTGACAGATGCTCAGATGTCTCAGCAAACAGCACTCCTGAGGCACTCAGCACTCAAGAGCAGCCCACCATGCATGAGACATTTCGTCTGTAGCCCACGGAGTAGGTGGTGTGAGTTTCAGCCAAAAGACCAACCAGAAGCCAGCAAAGTCCATTTATTCAAATTCAGAGAGCAGTTGGGTATAGTGGTGCACACCAGTAAAGCCCGCCACTTGGGAGGCTGAGCTGCATCGTGAGAGGCTGCATGTGGGCGGGGCTGGGCTGCATAGTGAGATCCTTTCTCAAAAAAGAAAAAAAAAAAAAAAGACCTGAGCTATAGCTCAGTTGGTAGTTTGCCCAGCAGGAATGAAGCCCTGGGTTTGATCCCCAACACCCATAAATATGTGCATGGAGGTTCATGCCTTTAATCCCAGCACTCAGGAATTGGAGCACACAGGCAGGTTGGAAGTTCAAGGTCATCCTAGTCTACACAATGAATTTGAGGTCAGTATGAGGTACATGAAACTCTGACCTCCTTCCCTCCTCACACACCCAAGCAAAACAAACACAAATAAGCCAATAAAATGAAATGAACAAATAAATAATATTATAGAGCAATCCCTGAGAGAAAGACACTTCCCTCTTCCATCCATTCATTCCCACATGTCTAGCAAACTTCTTGGGGAACCACTGTGTTGTGGAAATTACTTTAACTATGGGGAGGTGTGTTACATTTGTTTCTGCTGCCTTTGTTAACACTGTGAAGATCTGTTACATTTGTTTATGCTGCATTTGTTTAATTATGTAAAGATGTGTTGCATTTGTTTTACCTTTGCCTACTTAATGTACCTGATTGGTCTAATAAAAAGCTGAATGGCCAATAGCTAGGCAGGAGAGAGAATAAGTAGGAGAGAACTAGGCTTGAGAAAGAAGGAGGAGGAGACAATGTGGGAGAAAGAGAAGGACATGCCTGGGGCCAAACAAAAGTCAGGAAGAAAAAAAAAAAAAAAAAAAAAGTCAGGAGGCTGCAGCCAGCCAGGTGTGAGAAGCAGTGAAAGGGATACAGAAGGAAAGAAAGGTTAAGGAGACCAGAGGCAAAAGGCAGATAAGGAGAAACAGAATAAAATAAGAGCTAAGATAAGGCCAAGTTTCCACAACTAATAATAAGTCTCCATGATATGATTTGGGAGGTGGTTGACGGCCTGAAAGAAAAAGTCTAGCACACCACTGTGACCACACACCATTCCTGTCATGGAACTTCATTCTGTTGTGGCGTGGGAATAACAACACTGACAAAATAACCAGGAAAGCAAGCTGCTGTTTATTTTGTTAGTGAATGGTAAATGCCTTAAGAAAAGGAGACATAGAGAACAGGATCAAGGGTCAAGGAGAGCAGGAAATGCAGGTGGGCACATCAAGGAAATGGCCAGGTGTGTTACTTTTCTTATCGCTGTGGTTCCAGAGGGATTTCAACCCACCATGTCGGAGGAAGGCATGATAGCCTGGCAGTGGTAGGATGGACTAAATCATTCCCATGGTGATGGGCAGGATGTAGACACCTTGGACCCTGAACCAGTCCTGTGTTAAAACTTCTGAAAGCCTGTCCTAGTGACCTACCAGCCCTAGCCAGGCCCTACCTCCTAAAGGTTACCCCAAAATAGTCACATCACCCCAAAATCCCAGCCTAGCGAGACTGAACTGTATCGACACCCTCCTTTAATTAGCCTTCCACCCTTCGTTTACTCCAGCACCTCTGGAGTTCACGAAGGACAGGGACAGAACAGCATCCAGTTCAAGTCTCAGATGAGGGTCTGTTGTCACTCCCCATGTCCTTCTTCTATGAGGGAACCTCCGCGGCTCTGTCTTGAGGATCTTTTCCTGGTTGTCATAGCTGTTCCAATGATGACTGTAATGGCCACTGTGCTTGGAGGATAGCGTTTCCAGGGGAAACACACCAATGCTGCACCTACAGATGGACAGTGAAGACCATGACTCCAAGTGGCTGATCCTCAGAAGCAATTTGAGACTAAATCCTAAGTGCTCTTCTTCTTATAACGTACATGGCGTTGTGCTCCTGGAAAACTGGGTTCTTGTCAAAAGGAAGCAGAAACACCAAAGAGCCGTTTGTGCAATGCAGACTCATGGCTCACTTTTTTCTATTATGCATATTTGCGTATGCGGGGGTGGGTAGGTATGTGCACGTAAGTACAGGTGCCTGCAGCAGCCAGAGGTGCCCAATTTCTCCTGGAAGTGGAGTTCCTGCGAGCTGCCTGATGCAGGTGCTGAGAAGCAAACAACTGTACTTGGCAAGAACACTATGTGCTCTTAATCATTGAGCCCTCTCTAGAACTAAATGACTGTACTCTGCAAGAATGGTATGTGCTCTTAATCATTGAGCCCTCTCTCCAGTCCCTACTAATCTACTTATGTGAATTCTATGTGTCTATGTGTATTTGCCATATACATGTGTGTGCTCTGGGAGATCAGAAGGGGATGCTGGATCTCATGGAGCTGGAGCTACAGCCAACTGTGAGCTCCCTTACAGGGGTGCTGAGAACCAAACTTGAGTCATCTGGAAGAGTGGTAAACACTGTTAACAGCAGTGCCATCTATCCAGTCATTGGTTTAGGTTTTTCTTACCACGTTCCTGGGAAGCAGGATGGCTGTTGTGTGGGATAGCATGACCTCTCACTTGGTGCTGGGGTCAACCCTGGCTCCCATCCTTCAGATCAAAAGCATTTCTAGCTCACCGGGGATCTCAAACTACCCCCAGCAGGAGTCACCCCAGCCTGACATCATGACCCAAGCCCATGTGTTATGCAAACATGAAAACCAAGGACCCCCTGGGGGAGGTGATTGAACTTTGACTGCACAACCACTCAGCAGTTGGGGTGGTCTATTATTGTTAAGTGCATTATGATGAAGATTTGAACAAATATATGTTAGGTGTCTTCCATTTGTCTATTGAGAGGTTAGCCAAGGAAACAGAGCTAAAGTCTGTGCATCTGACAAGAGGTTTCAAAATATTTGACTTCCAGCTGAGCATGGTGGCAATGGGCCTGTCATGCTAGCATTTGGGAGACTGAGGCAGGGGGATTTGTTAGTTTGAAGCCAGCCTGAGATACAGAGACCTTGTCTGTAGTGTGTGCTTGTAATCACAGTCTTGGGAGCAGAGACAGAAGGATCGCTGGGGCTCCTGGTCAGCCGGTCTAACTGAATCCTTTGCCACTGAGAAACAGTCATGAGAAGAGGTTCATAGAAGGCCAGGTGGTACCCTTAAATCATGTAACACTAACCAAGCCTCTGTGGCTATCCACAGGAGGATTTTGCCTCCCTACAAAGAGTACTTTTCAGAGCTTGAAAACACACTGGAGGAGAAAAGTCTGAGGAGATGGACACACAGCAGGTCCTGACCATATGCATTAAGCACCCCACATATCCCTAAACTTTGAAATGGCTGAGTCAGGAAGGGTGACCCTGACTTTACCACAGTGTGGTGATTTCAAGGAGAATGGCTCTCTTAGGCTCCTATGGCTGAGTACTTGGTCCCCAGTTGGTGGACTATTTGAGAAGGATTAGGAGGTATGGTCTTGTTGGAGGAGGTGTGTTACTGGGGGCAGATTTTGAGGCTTCACAAGACTTATGCCGTTTGGAATAAACCCTCTCTGCCTCCTGCTTGTAGATCCAGATGTGTGCTCTCAGCTGCTCCAGCTGCCCACTGCCTGCTAGCTCCATCACAGACTCTAACCCTCTGGAACTATAAACCCAAACAAACTTGTTGTAGAATATTATTTTAAGGTGTGTTACATTTGTTTATGCTCTGGTGCGTTTGTTTAATTATGCAAAGATGTGTTGCCTTTGTTTATGCTGCATTTGTCTAACTCTGTGAAGCTGTGATTCTTTGCCTGTCTAAAACACCTGATGATCGAATAAAGTGCTGAACAGCCAATAGTGAGGAAGGAGAAAGGATGGACGGGGCTGGGAGGCAGAGAGAATAAATAGAAGGTGAAATTTGGAAAAGGAGGAACAAGAGAACAAGGAGAGGAGAATACTAGGGGCCAGCCGCTCAGACAGACATGGAGTAAGAAGCAAAGAAAGGTATAGAGAAATGAGAGATAAAAGCCCAGAGGCAAAAGGTAGATGGGATAATTTAAGAAAAGCTGGCTAGAGGGCTGGAGAGATGGCTTAGTGGTTAAGAGCATTGCCTGCTCTTCCTAAAGGTCCTGAGTTCAATTCCCAGCAACCACATGGTGGCTCACAACCATCTGTAATGAGGTCTGGTGCCCTCTTCTGGCATGCAGATACACATGCAGACAGACTATTGTTTACATAATAAATAAATAAATATTTTAAAAAAAGAAAGAAAGAAAGAAAAGCTGGCTAGAAACAAGCCAAGCTAAGGCCAGGTATTTATAAGAAAGAATAAAACTCTGTGGTGATTTATTTGGGAGTGGGGTGGCGGGTCCCCCCAAAACCCAAAAGAGTTAAAAAAAAAAACTACACAAACGCTTACTTAAATAAGTTGCTTTGGTTGTGGTATTTTATTGCAGTGATGAAAATGTAACTAATACAAGGTGGAAAGCTCCTGAAGTGTGAAATCCGAGGTGACCTCTGCCCTCCACATGCCTGTTCATAAGCACCTGCACACACAAACATACTGTGCACACACAAATGGTAACGACTCTCATTTTCTTTCCTTTCTCCTTCCTTCTTCCCTTCTTTGATTTTTGACACAGGGTTCCACCATGCAAGCTGGCCTCAACCAACCACACCCAGCTCAGGAATTTATATTTCTTTATTACAAATGCAGTTGTCTGGAAGAGCTGACAATGAAGCCAGGCTTGGTGGCACACATTTGCAATCCCAGCACTTGGGAGGTGGAGGCAAAAATCCAAGGTCATCCTTGGTAGAATAATGAGTTCCAGGTCGGCCTGGGCTAATGAAACTTCAAAAACAAAAAATAGCAAACTCTCTAGAGGCTGGAGAGATGGCCAAGCAATTAAGAGCACTGAATTTGAATCTGGTTTTGGTTCCCAGCACCCACACGAAAGCTCATATCTGTCTGCAATTCCATTTTCAGGGGCTCTGACACCCTCTTCTGGCTGCCATGGGCACCAGGCACACACATTGTACACAGACATATGTGCAGACAAAAATCCATATTCATAAATTAAAACTTAAAATTAACTAGAAATAATGAAAAGTGAAAGAAAGTTGGAAAAAGAAGAAAAACAGTAGGAGACAGATTGCTGTTTGACAAAGAATGGCTCAGGCCCCAGGGATGAGGCTGTAATTTATACCCGAGCACTCTTTGCTGCAGTAGCATCATATTCTTTATATTATAGCTCACTTTTCTTATTTATTTGTTTTGAGATAGGGTCTTGCTATGTAGCCCAGGCTGGACTTGAACTCATAATAGTCCTGTCTCTGTCTCTAGAGCTCTGGAGTTTCAAGCCTGAGTCACCATGCCTGGCAATTTTTTTTAAAGCAATGTTAATATCCTGTATTAATCATCCACCAGGACAGAGAAACTACAAGGACAGAAACCATGTAAACATCCAAAGGCGACTATCTAAGTGACAAGGGAGGAAGACGGCACAGCGTAAGAAAATGTACCAGGGCTGTAAAGGGCACAGGGAGGGAATCTGGGTGACCGTCAAACAACCATAGTGACCCTGCCTGGATACCTTCACTGCTGGTGCTAAAGGCTTCCAGTGCCAGCTGGCGTCTGAGCCTCTTAGTAATTCTCAAAATAGAACTTCTCGCTCTGCCTTGTTGCCACCTGCCCTGCTCCTCCTACTCCTCCCACTCTTCTTCTCTATTTTGATGAAGTTCTTCTGTTGCCCCCGCTGGCCTTGAGTCCTTGGGCTCAAGCAACCTTCTTGCCTCAGCCTCCTGAGAAGGTGGAACAGCAGCTGCACCCATTAAGTCCCATTCCTTTCCTCTCCCTTCTTGTCCTGAGACTGGGTATGTAGACCAGGCTGGCTCAAATTCACGGATATCTGTCTGCCTCTGTATCACAAACTCCTCTTTTAAGAGCTATTTTTATTTATGCATACATGTGTGTTTGTGTGAATATATGCCATGTGTGTGCAGGAGCCTGTGTAGGTTAGGAGAGGGTGTCAGATGGCCAGGAGCTGGAGTGTGAGTGCTGGGAATTGAACCCTAAGCCTCCAGAAGAGTAGGAAGTGTTCTTAACCAATGAACCTTCTCTCAAGCCCCCACTGTCCTTTTGAAAAGACAATTATCCAAATTTCATTTGTTTGCATATTTATTTTGTGTCTGTATACATGCAGGGGTATTGAACTGGTCCTTCTTCCACCACGTGGATTCTGAGGTTAGAACTCAGGCAGTCGGGCTTGGCGGCAAGCACCTTTACCTGCTGAGTCATCTCACTGGCCACACTCATTACCTTTAATTTTATGTTTTAACTGCATATGAACATAGGTATGGGCTGTAGGTGAAATGAGAACGTTTCTAAGACAAGCATATGTAGCAAATCCTCCCCCACCTGCCCTTCCCACCCCAATAACCATGCAAGAGAGTTGACTGCACCCTCTAGAGAGCTATTTACATATACATTGAAATTTGGTGCAAAGTACATTACTGTCTTAGTTATTATGCATGTGTCTACACACACACACGCACACACACACGCGTATATATGAACCCAAATGGCAACGTTCCACACTTTCCATGTCCTTGCTACCAAATGACAATTTATCACAATGGGACTTGTAATCCAAGCATTTGGGAGGTGGAGGCAGATTAGGAGTTCAAATCTAGGTCTCAGAGTACCAAAAGAGACTGAGGGAGGGAAGTGGAAGAGGAGGGGAGGGAGCGAAAGAGAGGGGAGAGAACACTGGGAAGGAGGAAAGGGGAAGGGAGGGAGCAAGGAGAAGGGGAGAAGAAAGGAGACCGCGAAAGAAGAGGGAGAGGCTCCCGGAGGTATCTGGTCCCCACCCCGCGCCCGTGGGAACGGCCCCGCCCGCCTCTGTGACGTCATCCGGAACCCGACGAGGCGGGGCGGCTGGCCCAGGCGGCTGGAGGGTCCTGGTGGAGCCAAGATGAGCGAGGGCAGCGCAGGCGACCCAGGTCGCGGGTCCAGCCGGCAGCGGGCCACACACCCAGGTAGGACTCGGCGGGACCGTGCATGCGGGAAGGCGGGGTGGCTGCCCTGGTCCTCAGAAGGGTACCGCTGCGGGGAAAAACGGTGGGCAGTGGACCTGCCGGACAAGGAGGCTCCCCTCGCCCTGTCTACCGAGCTGGGGAGGCAGTCCTCACTTTCCATACGATGACCCTCGGACCCAGGCCAGCCTCTAGATCGCCATGGTATCTGTTCTGTAAAGAGACTGTGACAACCTGCCTGCCCTACAGGCTGACCTCTAGCCGCCTGCCCCTGGATATTCTCTTTAGATCCACTTGGAAGCCATTCCGTCTCTGGTCTTATTGCTGTGTGAATTTTGCCAAGTGACTTGCCCTCTCTAAACCTCAGATTGGCTGAGAAACAGTGAAATATTAATAAATGCCCCCACATAGCCCCAGTTGTAGTGAGACAGTAGTCAATGGCAGCAGGGAGATTTTCTTTTTCTGTTAAACATACAGTCAGTTTATACAGCGTCCTAAGATTTTATAGAAATGTGTAAAGACACCATCCAGTAGATACAGTAGAGTTGCCAAGCCCCTCAGGCAGGCTTCCTTGTAGTTTGTATTTATTTTGTTTCTGCCCTGAGCCAGACTTCACAATGATATCCGTAGACTGAGTTTCAGTGTGAGATTGCATCTACCAAGGCAAAGCTTAGCATGCAGCAAGACCTAGATGCCAGCGTTGGGTCCTTCGCTTTGGATTGTTTTCAACATCAAGAAGAAAGACCCCGATCCTGGGACAATGCTCTGGAATCAGAAAAAAGAAAAAAAAAATTCAGGCGAGGCTCTCTGATAGTTTTTCTCATTCAGTCCCAGCATTGCTGATGTCAGCTTCATTTCAGCCCTCCGGTAGCAGTCAGAGACTGCACTGTGGCCGGCCTAGAGTCCCCCAGTGAGGGGCGGAGGTGTGTCTCCTGGTAGAGTTTTCTGGCCTTGTATGAAGTTCCAGAATCCCATTCCTGCACTGTGAAAGCCAAGTGTCTTTGCGGCTGGTTCCAGCTGATCTTCCTCTTATCCCAGCATACGTTACAGTGTTGCCATTCCTCTTGGATCTTTGTGGAGAGTTGAAGGGCCACTAAACAACTCTTGGGCCCCTATAGTTAAACATTTCCCCAACCCCTTGGGTATCTACAAGTTTTTGCTTGATTTGTAATAACTGGGGATTGATCCCAGGACCTCACGCATGTGAGAGAAGAACTTTCCCTCTGAACTACGTTCCCCAGCCTTCTTTTACATTTTAAGTTTTTTTTTTTTTTGACACAATCCTATGTAATCCAAGCTGGCCTTGGACTCCTGACCACTCAACCTGACCTGCCTTGGCATCCTGGGATACAGGTCCATATTACCAGTCCCAGGCAAATGCTGTTTTCTGATCTCCTAATCTAGCAGTATGAAGTGGGGCCTCTTTGGAAAAGGAAGCCACAGTGGCATGGGGGGGCTGTATCTGAGCAGTGGTTCTATGCGAGGCCTCAGTGGGTGCAGTCAGGAGTGAGCCCTCTGGAGGTCTCTGCTCCCTGAATTTACAGTAAGGATGTAGTCAAGGGACACCTGGTTTTGCAGTTGCCCACACCTTTGACTAGGACTAGAGGGTCCTTTCTACCATGTCCTGATCATGTGGGGTGACCCAGCTTTGCTGGCAGGGGCCTCACTTCCTCTCTGTCTGGGCCTCCTCAGGGCTGTTTATGCTTCCCCTTAACATGACCCATGTTCTCCCCTGAGCAGACGTCTCCAGAAGAGCAGCCTGGAAGCTGGAGTGCCCCGTGTCCATTCTTGAAGTTCACACTGTGTTTCTGCAGTGACTCCTCGGACACGCAGGTCTCCTTGCCCAGTGTGCAAGGTGCTGGGTTTGGATGTGAGCATCCAGATGTTGGGAATATGGCTCTCTGGGGGGCTGTCCTGGGTCCAGTGGCAATGCTACAAAATGTTGACTGTTGTTATTTAAGGCTGTGCTTCCTTGTGCCACTGGGCTTCTGGAAGGTGGCCTCAGTGCTCACCAGTGCCTGGCACACTCTGATGATAGTGTGTGCATGGATGCCCTTCTCCGTTGGGTCCTGTTTCCATGCTCCTTCCTCCCACGCCCACCGGATGGTACTGACCTGCTCTAGCCCCTGTCCCTCCACCTTGGGGACCATGACCTACCTTAAAAGATACATACATTTCTTCTCTTCCTTCAGGGTCACTTATTCCCAGAAGCTCTCCCTGACTGCCTCTCCCAGGCTGGGCTCTGTCCCTACCGTATGCTCTTGAGGCCCCTGGCTTTCCCTGAGGAGGAGGGGTTCTTCCTATACCTGGCTCAATGCATTTTTGTTTTGTTTCAAATAGTTTATTATGCAGCTCAGGCCTGCCTGGGACTCACTATGTAGACCTGGCTGGCCTTGAACTCACAGAGATCTGCCTCTCTCGCCTTGCGGATGCTAGGATTAAAGGCATAGGCCACCATGCCCAGCTGTGTTATCAGAATTTAAGTGTCCTCTATTTTTCTTCACTTCCTTTGCATGGATTCTGTTAAACCTAGGCAATCCTGAAAGATTGGTTCAACCCCAGACAATGGGGTAGTAGGGGAAGACACGGTCACCACCCATGTTAGTGTAAAAATGAAGTGACCCTCCCGTCCCGTGTGCTTGCTCACCCAGTTTGGGTCTTGGTGCATCCCTTTTACAAAAAGGCTTGTCTTGCCAAGCTGCTTTGTCCGAGCACTCCTCTGTGTGCTCGTTTCTTCCTAATCTTGTCTCCCCTTTCCCTCCCTCTTTCCTCCCTCCGTCCCTCCTTTTCTCTTTCCTTCATGGAGGTTTGGTCACACATATTCAGCTGCTGTTCATCATCATGGAGTGATGCAGAAGCATGCCCCCTGCTCCCCCCAACCCAGTGCGAACCCACTCTGCACACCTCCATCCCCAGTGATAACCCACTCTGCACACCTCCATCCCCAGTGAGAACCCACTCTGCACACCTCCATCCCCAGTGAGGATCCACTCTACACACCTCCATCCCCAGTGATAACCCACTCTGCACACCTCCATCCCCAGTGCGAACCCACTCTGCACACCTCCATCCCCAGTGAGAACCCACTCTGCACACCTCCATCCCCAGTGATAACCCACTCTACACACCTCCATCCCCAGTGAGGATCCACTGTGCTATTCAAGAAGAATAGGAGAAAGCTCTTTAGTGATAGGCTCACCCTGCCCTGACTGATGTCCAAAGAGAGCTAACCTGGAGCAGAAGGTCTTTTTTATTAACTTACACACTTTAGGCTTCTATATTCCACATACGCTGTCATCCTTAATTCTCTTTTAGTTCAGCCCCAGGTCACACTTTGAACAATTTAAACAGAGATGGGAGACTGAAGTCCGGCCACTTGGGCAGATGGGAGAGTTACAGAGCAGAGATATTGCCAGGAATTTTTTTTTTCTGAGACAGGATTTCTTTGTAGCTTTGGAACCTGTCCTGCAACTAGCTCTTGTAGACCAAGCTGGCCTCGAACTCACAGAGATTTGCCTGCCTCTGCCTCCCAAGTGCTGGGATTAAAGGCCACCACCCTGGCGCCAGGATCATTTGTTAACCAGTGTTGTTCTGTTCAAAAGTTTGTTACCAGAGCCATCTTGCCCACCTGACAGAACTGTGCTTCTCGTAAGAACTCAGGGGACCTAACTGCAGACCAGAACTTAATGATGGTTGCAAACCTGCTCTGGCCTTAGGGACGTGTTCTTTGCCACAACCCTAAACTGCAATTATGGCATGAATTTTTTCTTGCAGTTTTTAGCAAGCCTGTACTACTTTTCTCTAGTCATATTGGAGGCAGTGCTCCTTCAGCTAAGTTCCACTTTGTGTAATTTATATTTCCTAAGCAAGTTAATCCTTTATAGCATCGATTTTACTACTTAAAGTTTCTCCCACCTCAGGAGAAGGATCTGACCAGGTCTGACTGGTTCCAGCGTATTTCCATCGCCCCCACAGAGGCTCCACCTCCCTCCCTCCCTCCCTCCCTTCCTCCCTCTCTCCCTCCCTCCCTCCCTTCCCCCTCCTTGGTCTCATGCAACCAGCCCACTTCTACCTCTGTCTGTGGTTCTCCCATCCTGACACTGGTGTGAGTGCTTAGTGGCTTTCTCTAAGCATAACATCAGAATTCATCCATGGTCACATGACAGGGCTTCAGTCCTTTTCGTGGGTGACTAATACTCCATTGCCAGTGGGTCACATTTGTGGATGCACACACCCACTGATGGACATCTGGGCTGACTCATTCCTTGGGTCCCTGTGAATGGGGTTGCTCAGCCCACATGTGCACAGTTTTCTTACTGTTGGAAAACTTCTTTTCCTCCTTTTCCTCCTGTGTTTTGGGCAGAGTCTTAGAGTGCAGCCCCATCTAGATTTACACCTACCTTCTTCCTGTCTCTGTCACTCAGTGCTGGCATTTTAGGTGTGTGCTACGCCTAGCTCCATCAAAGATCCAGGGTGACCTTTCCATTTTGCTGTTTAGGGGGTGAAGCCCCATGGGACCACCCCTGGAGAACTGTGAGGCACATTAAGGCTGTGTGTGAGCTATGCTAATAGGCCAGGCAGGGCCCCCAGCTTCTCAGGGGTCACTGGGCAGCTTCCCTCTTAAGATCAAACAGAGTGCCTGTCAAAACACAGGTGTAGTCCTTCCAGGCACCCAGACAGCCTGGGGAGATTAAAGTCAACTTTCTTGGGGACAGAGGATGCCAATTTTCATCACTGACTTTGAGCAAGGGAAGTTCTTTGTGTGTGTCTTGCCCAGAAGCTGGGACATGAGATTCTGAGGACAATATTTTGGGATATTGTCCCAGCGCCCTGACAGCACTATGTGTCGTTTTGCTTGGTCTTTCACTAACAGCCCGAGGTTTGGGACATGTCCTTTGTGCCTGGGCTTCTGCAGATATACCATCAGGCATTTGCACTTAAAACTGCTCTTCTACTTGAGTCAAGTCTCCTATACCACAATAAACATGAAGACAAATAGCCATTGGCCTGTGGTGTTTGTCTTCCCTTATCTGCCGAGCTCACTCATCCGGTGAATGACTGCTTCTAGGTGTCTGAAGAGGGCGGAATGTTCTGGACCAGGCTGGCAGTTACTTGAGCCCTTTTCAGTCAGAACTTCAGTCTGGGTTCTCATGGGGACTGGTTCTCTTGAGCTGTTTTTGCCCCTCTGTCTGGAGGAGCCCAGCTCTGTCCAGCAACAGTGACCCAGATTAGAGGTGACTTTCTTTGTTTTTTCAGGAAGTGAAAACATTGGATGGATAAAAGGGGGAAATGTCTTTGCAAGGGTGTGACTGTGTTGCAGGCTGCCTGCTCTCTCCCAAGGCAGATTGTTTGGGTCTCGGACCACCCAGTCAAGCTAGGCCATGCACTTGGGCTTCCCTCCCAGAAGTAGAAGGATGGAGATGGGCCCGCTCTAGTCAGGCCCTTAGACTGACCCCTGGAGAGCCAGCCTGCAAGAGACAGGCCACAGAGTTCCAGGTCAAGGGAGTAAACAGTGGACAGAAGGATGGGAAGAAAATCCAAGGGAACCTAACCGCTGGGAAAGAAATTACACAAAGGCCTGGGGTGGGGGAGGGGAGTAGTGCCAGCTCAGATGTGAAGCGACTCTGAGCTGAGGCAGGAGGATATAAAGAGAAGTGTTTGGGGGCCTTTGGTGGTAATGTAAGTGGGAGGAGCCTTCAGGAAGAGGGTACCTGTGGAATATTCCTTTACACTATGTGAATATGTCTCTGTGATTGGTTCAATAAAGAAGTTGACTGGCCAATAGCTGAACAGAATAAAATTAGGTGGGAGAGCCAAACTGAGAATGCTGGGGTGGGGGTGGGGGAGAAGGGCAGAGTCTGGGAAGTCACAAGCAGACGCAGAGAGAAGCAAAATGGGCGTGTTGTACTGAGAAAAGGTACCAAGCCATGTGGTGCCAGGGACCAGCCTCGACAAAAATACCTCTTGCCAGGGGAGAGGCATGGGGATTTGGGAATATAGTAAAGAATATGAAGACGTGAATGAAAATAATAATACGGAAAAACATATAGTATCGGGAGGGAATTCCAGTGTTTAATTTCCAACTGCTTAAAATACCCCTCACCCCGAGCTGGGCTGTGGTGGCACACACCTTTAATCCCAGCACTCGGGAGGCAGAGGCAGGCGGATGTATCTCTGTGAGTTTGAGGCCAGCCTGGTCTACAAGAGCTAGTTCCAGGATAGGCTCCAAAGCCACAGAGAAACCCTGTCTCGAAAAACCAAAAAAAAGCTAGGAGTAAGACAAAAAACTGCATTAACATGATACAAAGAGATGAACATACCAATTGACTGTAGTGGGCTACTTCCACAGTTAAATCTTCTGTTGCTAGAACAAAGCAAGTCACACATACACACACCTTAGACCGAAACATTCTGTAGGCAAACCACTCCCTGGGTGGAATCCGAAGTTAGCGTCATAAAAAAACTGGACCCTTAGTTGGCTCCTAAGACTCTTATTTGAGGTAGGAACACACTTTTGGAGTACAAGGGCTGGCTGTAAGCCACACCTGTTGACAATAACCTTGAGAGAGCAGAACTCTCTGCTCTACTTCTAGGTGGGACCTTTGTTTGAGGGAGAAGCACAATAATCTTGAAGGAACTAGAGGCAAGTTCCAACTCTCTTGACCTTTGGTCAACGTGGAATTAGGCTCATATTTTCAGGCCTCCACAATGTGGCAAAGCATAAGCAAGAAATAGGGATTGATTTAAATGTAAGCGTTAGGTAGTAACAAGCCTGAGCTGTTAGTCAAGCATTTATAATTAATATTTAGCCTGTGATTACTTGTGAACAACTTGTGGGACAGAAGCTTCTTCCTTCAGAGGAACCTGAAGGGTAGAGGGCTGGAGGGCTAGTTAAGAAATAGAGAGGGGTAGGCACAGAAGGTGGAGTCAGGAGGATCAAGAGTTCAAGATCGTTCTCAGATAAATAGCCAGTTTGATGCTAGCCTGGGGTATGTGAAACTTTGTCTCAAAAGTCAAACAAGAGTTGGTGAGGTGGCTCAGTGAGCAAGTATGCTTGTCAGCCAAGCCTGGTGACCTGGGTTTGATTTCTGGGTTTCACATAGCAAAAGGAGAGGACTCCTAAAAGTTCTCTACTGAGCTCCATGGTGGTCTTCTTACCTCTACACACATGTGCCCCCTGGTTCACCCACCTACACTCAGCAGGTAAATGTAATTTTAGAAACCAAACTTAAACAAAATAGGGGAAGAGCTAAGCAAGGCACACGTGACTAGTCAGCGGGAAGCAGAGGAATGGGGGAGTGCAGTTGCTTTTTTACTCTTTACTCTTTGGGGGTCTTCCACCCAGCTCCCAAATAAATACAGAGTCTTATTCTTACTTATGAGTGCCCGGCCTTAGTTTGACTTGTTTCTAGCCAGTTTTTCTTAAATTATTCCATCTACCTTTATGCCTCTGGACTTTTACCGTTCTCTATTCTCTATGTCCTTCTCTACTTCTTTCTTTCTCCATTGCTGGCTGGATGCCTGGTCCCTGGTGTCCTCTCCTTTTCACGATCCCTTCTCTTCTCTTCCTATTTAGTCTCTACCAGCCCTGCCAATCCTTTATCCCACCTACCTATTAGCCGTTCAGCTCTTTATTAGACCAATCATGTGTTTTAGACAGGCAAAGTAACCCAGCTTCACAGAGTTAAAACAAATGCAACACATCTTTGCGTCATTAAACAAATGTTCCACAGCATAAACAAATGTAACACTTCTTCACCTACTATTCCACAGCAGGGTAGTAAGCTTAGAGGCCATCCTTGGCTGCATAGCGAGGTTCTGGGTTCTGTCTCCAACAGAGGGAGGAGGGAGAGTGGCAGAGAGGAAGGAAGGGAGGACCAAGAAAACATGAGAAAGGACCCTCCTCCACCACACACACTCCTGGTTCTGATTGCTGTCCCACACTGGTCTAGAGCACTACCCTCCCCTTTCTGAGAAGCTGTTAGAACTCTGGCTACTGGGGGACTGGAGAGATGTTTAAGAGCACTGGCTGCTCTTCCAGGGGACCTGGGTTCAGATCCTGCATCCACATAGCAACTCACAACTGTCTGTAGTTCCAGTTATAGGAGAGCTGACATTCTCACAGACATACCAATGCAAAACACCAATGCACATAAGTTAAAAAATACACATATGTGTATGTATATATGTCTATGTAAATATATGAGTCTATATAAACTAATATTTTGTGTGTGTATGTATATATAAATACATATAAAAACTCTGGCTACTGAATGGGACCCTAAGTCCAGCATCCTATGACCCAAGGAAGAGCAAGGGCCCTTTACTTGTGTGCGTGTGTGTTTGTGTGTGTGTGCTTTTAATATTAGCATTTCCTTCCCCAATGGCAAGCTGCGTCTCTCCGGGGACACAGCTCTGTGATAAGTCTCCAGGCCAGCATGGGCTTCCTCTAACATCTAACCTTAAAGAATGGAATAGCTTGGAAGCCCGTGAATTGTGTCCACAGTGGCTGCGGAGGCATCTTGGGGCAAGCCTCTCCTGCCTGCACTGGTCTCTCTTCCAGTCTGTCTTTCTGGGTAACCAGTAGACTCCCTAACTTCGCCTCCCTCTTGACTAGTTTTGAGCCTTTTGATGGACATCAAGATCCTGCTGCACCTGGGCTTGCGGTCCTCAGGGCTCTAAGGGACCTGCCCCCTGGCTGCCCAGTGAGCAATGTGGAGATGTCAGTGACAGTGGACAGCCCCGGGGTGTGTGTGTGTGTGTGTGTGTGTGTGTGAAGAGGCCTCTGGTAGAGCTTAGGGGAATAGAGAAGCCTGGGTCAGGCAAGCTGCAGCCTGTTTGTGTGGACTCCACAAGCCCGGGTCTGCGTTTGAGTGGGTAACATATTCTCCCAAGTTCTCTCAGGAACTCGGTGAAGTAAGGGTTTGTCCTGGATAGTTTTTACTGTCAACTTGACACAACCTGAATCACCTGGGAAGAAGAAACCTCAGCTGAGGGACTGCGCATATCAGATTGGCCTGTAGCCACATCTGAGAGAGGTTGTCTGAACTGGTGATGGATATGAGAGAGCCTGAGACTCCATCCTGAGGCAGGATCTGGGCTAACTAAGACCCACCTGGGCTATTGAGAAAGCGGGGTGAGCGTGAGCCCAGAGAGGAAGCCAGTAGGCAGTGTGCTTCCACGGTCTCTGCTCCTGGTTCCTGTCTCCAGCTGCTTGCCTTGACTTCCCTTGGTAATGGGCTTGTAACCTGGAAGTGTAAGCCAAACCAAACCTTTCCTACTCAAGTAGCGCTTGGTCGTGGTATTCATCATAGCAACAGAAAGCAAACCAGGACAAGATGTTTTATCTTTGTGGATAAAAAAAAAAAAAAAAAAAAAAAAAAAAAACTTCTCTGAGGCACAGAGAAGTTACTTGATAAGCCACCTGTGGTCGCTTGCCTGTGGCTTATCCCTGAGGACCTGTGTGTTGGAGGCATGGTCCCCAGGGTATTGGAAAGTGATGGAGTGTGATGGTGGTGGCCTGCGTAATCTTAGCAGTTGGGAGACAGAGCCTGGAGGATTGGTGTTCGGGGCCATCTTCTGCCAGCTGGAGTTACACGAAATCCTGCCTTAAATAAAACAGAAAAAAAAAAAAGGTGGAACTTAATGGGGGAGGGGGTGTCCGCCAAAGAGACTGCGGATCCCCAGGCTTCTCTCTGACTTCCAGTGACTTCAGCGAGGCAGTACTGTACCCTGCAGTTCGTGGCCCTCGCCAGAGCTGAGCCCAGCATCATGAGCTGCCAAAACTGTGTGTGAAGTCAGCCTGCTTATGAAGTACCAGCCGCTTTGGGCATTTTGTGACAATTTAGTGGTGGAAACCAGGCCAGCAGACTATGGTCACCTAGGAGCAGAGACATTCCCAAGGCCACATATCCATGTGTCCATCTGTTAGGTGCCGGGACACTGCCATGGCAGACATGCGGCGTGAGCATGTCCTGCTGAGGTTGCCCCTCATGGTAAGCTTTGGCTCATTAGTTCTCATTGTAGCTGCAGAAGAGAGTAATGCATGAGACTCACCAGGGAGCCAGTGTAAAAGTTTTCCGTAACTGTGGTGTGTGCTTATGCTCCCCAGAGGCTGCTGTCCTTGCTTCTAGGAAAACTGGAAATTACTTATAGTATTTATTTATTATTATTTGTGTGTGCACGTATGCATGAGTGTGTTCGTGTAGGTGTGCATGCATGTGGAGGTCAGAAGATAACCTCAAGTAACGTTGCTCAGGTGCAGCTTTTTTATTATTATTATTTTTTTAAAGATTTATTTATTATGTATACAATATTCTGCCTGCATGTATGTCTGTAGGCCAGAAGAGGGCACCAGGTCTCATTACGGATGGTTGTGAGCCACCATGTGGTTGCTGGGAATTGAACTCAGGACCTTGGAAGAGCAGGCAATGCTCTTAACCTCTGAGTCATCTCTCCAGCCCCTATTATTATTATTTTTATTTTTAACAAACAGGGTCTCTCACTGGCCTGGAACTCACAAGTACAAAGCAAGTAGGCTAGGCTGACTCCAGGGCTCCATCTGCCTCTACCTTCCCAGTGCTAGGATTAGACACATGCCACTATGCTGTTTTTTCATGTGGGTCCTGGAATTGAACTCAGTTCCCTGTGCTTGCAAGCCAGCACGTTACCAACAGAGTCATCTCCCCAACCCCATTTGTTTATATTTATTTTGATAAAGGGCCTCACCCAGGCTGACTTCAGATTCTCAATCCTCCTGCTTCAGCCTCTTACTTTGGATGTTTTTGAAGCAGTCTTGGTAGAGGGAAGACAGTCCACTAAGAACTACCCTGGTCCCTACCAAGAAGACACCCCCCCCACACACATCAGAATCATCTCACACACTAAACTTTATCAATGAAGGGTGAGTCTCGGCTTCTACGTGCGTCTCACCGCGTCAGCTGCCACCTAGTTTTGTGAATGAGCTTTTGTTAGAACACAGCTGTGACTGTCACTTGGGGATCTTTTCTGCTACGTGGGCAGCAGATACTAGGGGCACGTGGTTTCCTGTCTGGCTCTTGTCTAAACCCTTTACATATGAGAGCCAACTGAGGCACAGGACAGTCAAGACACGTGCTACAACAAGAAGGAGGAGGAGCTGGGGTGCAGCACCAGGCAGGTGGCCAGGGCGGCAGGGCTCTGTCCTGCAGACCTTTCCAAATCATCAGGCACACTGACTCACAGGAACTGGCCGGTTCTCTATGATCTCTAAGCACACCCGATTTTCATCTGGCTCAATACCTAGATGATCCAGACACTTCGCCCAGTAGTCTGATTAGCATGTTAGTCACCTGCTCCTGAGGGCTGTTTGCTCACCTGGTTGTAAAATGCCCTGTCACATATGACCAGCTGATGGGACTGAGGTTGTTTCTCCTAGCCCGCTGCCCAGGTGTCTGGGGGGCAGAGGACACTTCTCCCATCTCTCCTAGGCCCTGTGCCCCAGGGAACCAGACTCTTCCACAATATCCCCTACAGCCCCGGCCACAGGTAGCTTTGGACATGTGACCAGATGAAAGCTTCATTTCCTCCATCACACTTTAGTGGCCAGAGACCTTTTCCTTCTGTCTTAGGTTTACTTTGCTGAGGACCAGGATCAAAAGCAGCTTGGGGAGGAAAGGGTTTACTTCAGCTTACGCTTCCGGGTGACAGCCCATCACTTAGGAGAGCCAAGGCAGGAGCCTGGAGGAAGCTGAGGGCCCAGAGGAATACTGCTTACTTACTGGCTTGCTCTTGAGATCTGCTTTCTTATACACCCCAGGACCGGGATCACTTGCCCGGGGTGGCCCCACCCACAATGAGCTGGGCCCTCCTACCTCATTAATCAAGAAAGTGTCCCCCAGACTTGTCTACAGCCTAATCTGGTGGAGGCATCTTCTCAATTCATGATCTCTGAGGGCGCCAGGCATCCACATGGTGTACAGACAGACACAAACAAAACGCTCATACACACAAATAAATCTCAAAAACGAGTCCCTCTTCTCATATATGTTGAGGTTTATGACAAGTTGGCAGAAAAGCAACCAGTACATACACCTTCCTGTGTGCCCAGCATGGGCCACAGCCATGTTACCATGTAGAGACAGCGATAGCCACAGTGATCTCTATTAAACTCTAGTCAGAGCAGCATTGCTCTGCCACAAATCCCTAATGGTTCTCACTTTACCAAACAAAAGCAAATGTCTTCCATGACACTCAAGGCCCCCATGTGACTTGTCTTGTCCTCCACCCCCACGACCTACGGTCCTCCCTGGTGACTCTCTCACCATACTGTTTTTCAAGTCAGCTGAGTTCCAGCTGCCTCAGGGCCTTTGCACTTGCTGTTTTCGTCTTTGATAGCCTTTCCCGCAATGGCTGCATAGCTGTTTCTTGTTTCTTGCTGTTTTCCCAGCTTTCTGCAAATGTCAGCTTCTTGGGGTACTGTCCTTGACAGCTCTGTTTAAAATTATACCCCATCCTCGAAGACCTGCCCACCTCCCACCCCCAACTTATTTTTCTCCATATAATCGCCACCTGATATATGTTATTACTCATTTAATGTTTGTCTTTTCAAAATAGAATGTAAGTTTCAAAAAGGTGTGTAGTATTCAGGAGTGTGTCTGTCTGAACTGTTTGGCTTGTGGTAGTTTCTCATCAGATGTGCTCAAGTGGCTGAGCAGATGAGGGAGTAGATGGGGCACAGGTGGGGGGATGGGGATCTTTGGGGGAGCAGCAGGTCTTAGGAAGTTCTTGAGTTTTTGTGGGTAGTGGGAGGTGCCCATGTGTTGTGGAATATGTGTGGAAGTCAGAGGACAATCTACAGCAGTTGCTTCTCTCCTTCTACCAGGTAGGTCCTTGTCATCAGGCCCAGTGACAAGTGCCATACCTGCTGAACCATCTCAATGAATGAACCCTTTGGATTTTTTTTTTTTTTTTTTTTTTTTTTTTTAGCATTTGATGGGTATCTTGTGGCAGCTTTTTAAATCTCTGAATTCTAGAAACTTCTAGGTGAAAGCCTTTGGAATCTGTAAGTATGTGTTTTTTTTTTTTTTTTCGGGCTTCCTACCTCCAGTTTGCTTCCAGAATAACAGTGACATCAAACTACAGGGAAGGGACAAGCAGTGTACCCAGTCTCTGTAATCAGTGTCTCACTGATTGTGTTAATCACAGATCATTTAGGAACAACGAGTTGTGTTTCTAACAGACCAAAGACTATGGAAAGAACCTGAAACAAGGACATCAAGGAGAGTCAGTGTCTCCTGCCAGGTTTTTTTTCCCCCTTTAAGAGGTTTCAGTGTAGATCTGGGAATGGTGGCTCACACCTGTAATCTGAGGCCTAGACTGAGGCTGAGGCTAAATGATCTTAACTTTGAAACCAACCTGGGCTACAGAGTGAGTTCCAGGTTAGTCTGGGATACATAGAGACACACTCTGAAAAACAACAACAAATTTTCTTTTTTTTCTCTATTTATTTTTGTTTTTTTGTGACATGGTTTCTCTGTGTATCTCTGGCTGTCCTGGAACTCACTCTGTATACCTGGCCTGCTTCTGCCTCCCTGAGTGCTGGGATTAAAGGCATGCACCACCGCTGCCTGGCTTCAAATTTTATTTTCAATTGTAAAAATTTATTGTTCATGTAGAAAAGAATACTAAAGAAAATGCTTCATTTTTTCCCCCTTGACTTTTGCAGCCTGCTTTTTGGGGTACTAACCATGTGCTTTGATCAAAAGCTTGGAAAGTGATTGATCACTGTGTCCTCAGCAGCAGATTTATCCATTCCCAGTTCATTCATGCATCAGGTATCTGTCAGACACTGTCATGTGCTAAGCCCTGTGCAGACCCTGATGATTCAAATGTGGTCCCCGAGAGAGGACGGAGATAGCACACATTAAACGGCATAGATTAAGGACGGGGAGGACAGTTGTAGAGTGGGCACTTAGGAGATGTGGAGATTGTAGAAGTGGGAGAAATCTCATCAAATAAAGAGCAAACCTTCATTCTCTCCAGAATCCTAACCTAGCTCCTGGCCAACAGAATGGGGGTTGCCCCCCAATCCCATTATCTGAGGTTTTGTTGTCTGTGGTTTTAGGAACCTGTGGTCAAGTATGGTCTAAAATATTAACAATTACTGAAATAGCTTATAGATTTCAAGTAAAGTGATGAAATCACATAGCTCTTGCTTTATCTGATACAGAATGCCACAGTGTGTCTGTGCTGTATACAACAGCCACCCATATCTTTGTCCCCATGAGAGTGTTTGCATTTAAGTCCCTGCTGCCTCACACACAAGCGATGTATGGCAGAGAGAAGCTGTAGAGCTTCCTGAGTTAAAGAAGTCCAAGTCGGACTTACTAAGAAAAGAAGACAAGAACACTGTGTGCTGAGTCTGCTATGATGACAGAATGTGTTCCCTTCCAAGAAATCCATGATGGCTTTGCTGTCACACCTCAAAGCTGTAAAGGCTGGTCGGGGGCAATGGCTCAGTGGTTAAGTACAAATGCTGCTTTTGCAGAGGCCAGGAGTTTAGCTTCCAGCACCCACACCAGGCTGCTCACAACTGCTTGTAGTTCCAGCCCCAGGGGATCTGATGCCCTCTTCTGGCCTCCTCAGGCACCTGCATGCACATACATGCCCCCCTCCCCCCCAGCCAATAATTCAAAGTAAAAGCAACGGCAAAAGCTAAGGTCACCGTGTACGTAAGTGCTTAGTTTTGATGGAAAAGACAGAGCTGGCATTGCAACTCGGCGATAGAGGACTTGCCTAACATGCCCAAGGCCATTCATCCCCAGCAACATAAACACACTTGAATAGGAGTGTGTGTGTGTGTGTGTGTGTGTGTGTGTGTGTGTGTGTGTGTGTGGTATAGAGAGAATGCCATGATATTCTTTGTTTCAGGCATCCCTTGGCATCTTGGACCATATTCCTTGTGGGAAAAGAGGTCACTATTGTAATTCCCACAGTAACTGGCAGACTCTCCATGACCCACAAGGCCCCTTCTTCCCCTGAGTTCCACAAACTTGCAAGTAGGACGCAAAGCCCTCAGGGAGCACAGCACCATAGTAGGCTGGAACCGCTCTTGGCAGGCATGCTGTGGGAGCTCAGGGCCCCTGGTGCCATTTAGATCATGCTTGGCCAGTCTCCTGGGAGAGTTGATGTTTTTCACTAAGATTGGGTGGACTGTAGAAATAGTTGCCAGGACCCACGGATGCCCTCCACGTGTCCTTGCTTCCGTCCTGTCATCTGTTTGTCCATCCATCCTTCAAATGGAAGGTTTTCTAGGGGCAGGACACTGCTCTAGACTCAGAGACTCAACTTTGAACTGAACCTGGTGGGGGCAGGCCTGTCAGCCCAGCTGCTGAGGAGCCTGAAGCAGGATGATTTTGAGTTCGAGGCTGCTCTGGAGAACTTAGTGAGATTGTCACAGTACAAAGAAAGTTTAAGATGTGGCTGACATTAGAGCATTTGACTGACATTTGTGAGGTCCTGGGTTCAGTCCAAGTTCTGAAAAAGAGAAAAGGTAGCTCCGTGCTTTGACCGGTACCACCTGTGGTCACCTCGTCCTCCTGCCATTGCTGCTGGCTGATCCCAGCAGCCAAGAAACTCCTGGTATTTCTAGACAGTCACTTCGATGTTGAAAATATGCCCATGGTGACTAAAGAGCTCCCACACTGACCACTGACCTAAGTGGCCATGCTGATGGCAAGACCCAAGTCAGAGGAATACGTGACAATCATACTCCCCAAGGATGAGTTGCCCTAGGCTCAGAGAGGTGCAGTGAGCGACCTTTGTAAGATGCCAGAGCTGAGACTCTCTTGACCTCGAGCCTTGGGAAAGTCATCGTCTTTCTGAGCCTCGGTTTCCCTCTTACAAAGCCAGAGCACTGAAGCCTTCTGTGTCTACCTGTGAGGGGTCAGTCCTGTATGAAAGCTCAGAGAGGACATGGAGATGAGGACATTCCTAGATGTGTTTTATTTAAAGATGGGCAATTTCCCTGCAGTGGCTGAGGAGAGAAGCGTGTAGGCACTACATAACATTCAGCCATTACTACTTTATCTGTGTGACATTTTAGTGTTTACAAGGCCGTTTCAAATCCACAGCCCACTTCATGGGGGAGATGGGACTTGAGGGAGCTGATAGTATGTTAGGTCCCCAGTCCCAGTGCTTAATAGTAAGTGGGCAAGCTCCTTTCTCTCCCTCTGGAGGTGAATCCTTTTTTCTTCTTTTCTTTCTTTCTTTCTTTTTTTTTTTTTTTTTTTTTTTTTTTTTTTTTTTTTTTTTTTTTTTTTTTTTT